>OU343114.1:76624293-77156793 GCA_910594885.2 Bibio marci
CAACATTTTATTTATATTCTATCACATATAGATTAACAATCCAATTTATTTAAAACAATATGCAAGATTTGGACCACAAATTTTGTTGAGAGAAAATAGTATTCCAGCAAGGATAGTCTATTTGGGATGTGGTACACGTGTAGTAAACTTTAGACTATCGCTTCGTCGTGATGAATTTCATGATGGAAATAAAAATTATTGTAATACGACTAATTCCAGTAATTCTGCAATCTTTGATTGGATCAAAGTACAATATATTATAATTTTTTTTTCTAATTTAATTTACTTCTTTCTTTTATCACTAATAAAAAAAAAAAAAAAATGTGTTGTTTTAATTTCTCTTTAAAGGATGGCTTTTCAGGTAGTCTATTTTATGTGTATGGGACGCCAGTTGGTATTACAGATGCATTATGGTCGGACAGGTCACGTATGTATTTCAACAGTCAAGTCGTCTTGTCATTTGTTCAAGTATCCTATTATCAAAACTGGATCAAAATAAAACAAAAACAATATAATGATATCAATGGTCTGTTGCCTGTTGATGACGTTCATAATTTAAATTTACAATCAATATTTATTTATATGTCATGTTTTTTACTTTTATTATTATTATGGACAATTTTATTATCAAAATTAAAATATTAAATTAAATTTATAGAACACTTTTTTTTTATTTCATTATACAATAAACAAAAAGTTTAATAAAAATAAAATTCATATAGAAATTTATTCAGAAATGGAAATTAATTTTTCTTTATTTTAAATTATGATCAAATTTTGGTACACCAAAATTATATTATAAAGCTTAAAAGGGAAAACAACGCATTTATGTTGGACACAATATATTTTATTATGAAAGTATTCAGTGAAATCGATATTGGTGTGCTTTCAAAATTTGTCAGTTTATAAAATGAATAGCGATGGGCAACTTATGCTGTGATGTGTTTATATAATTTCACGATAAATTTTTGTTTCAATATATATGCGTATTTTTCCGAAATTGTTATGAATGTAATTGCAATCACATTTGTTCACAGTTTATTTAATAACTTTTGTGTAAATTTAATTTAATTTAAATTTATTCCATAATAAATTGCATTATATTATACAGATTAAGTTTTTCTTTACGAATAGCAAATATTTATATGCGCACAATGAACAAGCAGTTACTTAAAAAGAATATCAATTTTAGTATATAGTTGAAAAATATATTATCACCTAAACAATATCGGACAGTATATTGACAATTTGAAAATTACAAATATATTGACTTAATCCTACAATTGTATAGTGTTTTTCTTTACGAAATTTATTGATGCTACTAGCAATTATAACAATTTGTATTTCATTTGGATTCATTAAAATTGGTGTGCAACACATGCCATATAATAAAATCACCGAACCGAAATGAAAAAACTAATATATAATTTAATATTTTATGACATTTATTTAAATTACAGCTTAAATACGCTTAAAATCTCAATATTTTTAGATGAATATATAGAAATTATATGATAAAAATGACAGAAAAATTCCTATATCAACAAGTATTCTTAGTATCTTATACCATAAAATATTACGATATTATAATGTAAATAAAAACAAATTCATCTCATCAGTATATGATCAATGTTATGTAAATGTTACGCATACATATTCGAACATATATTACATAAAATAAAATAATAATATTTATATTGTACCCGGGTCCCGATATGAGAAAAATGAATAAAAGATAAATGTGTTAACATTTATATTTATAATCATTTTTTTTTTCTTCCACATTTTTACGAGTACCAGTATATGATTTCAAAATCAACATCAAACATCAGTTTTTTTTATGACCCGATTTTCTTTATATTCCAGAATATCATCACAAATATATATTTTATTTATTTTATATGTTTCGTAACGTGTACTGATGCAGTATATACCATATATGTATTTTATGAATACAGGGTGTTGTAGAATGTCAACGGTTTTAACCGAAGTGGTTGCTTGATACAACCGATCTAATTCTAACTGGAATTGAAATATACGCTAAATGGTCGATCCAAAAACTATGGTAATACAATACATTTAGCTGCACTCATCTCATAGCTATTATATATATGGATTTCAATTAAATTAACAATAAAATTATATATTATGACTTATTGTATATTGTTGTAGGTAGTAGAGTTTAAAGATTATAAGCATTGGGAAGTTATCGTTCCTATATATAATTAGAATGAAATTGAATTTGTTGTAGGCGAATCATATGTCATATGACAAACTCTAGCTATTTTATATTTCTGTCATTATGCAGCAACATATAAACGTTATTGTATATTCAATGGTGATCTAATATGTAAAAGTATTACAGATAATAGAAATATACTAGCTGTTCATACATTTCCAAAATACAGAGGTAATAATTTCACTGTTTTTATATATTTTTTTTTTATTGAAAACCTTCAAGTATAATTTCAGCGGAATTAAAATAATACAAATTTGTGGAATCTGTGGAAAACTGTATCCACTTGCAATTTTATTAGAATTGTTGCATGCGATGAAAAATGGTTTCTGCATGTGTGTTTTAAAACATCTATTAAATATTACAATCAAAAGTGTTGGTAAATTTATTAGGCCTATATACCATGCGTTTAACGCGTTGTGGCATTCAAAAGAATGCACTCTGTTTATGTACAAAGTAAATTATTCAAACTATTGTATGTGTATATCTAACACATAATTTTTTTATATAAAAAAAATATTATAAATATACAACAAAACACAATATTATATAATGTGAAGCAAAACACATATTATTATATTTATTTTTATATATATCCTGCCAGACATCCATATAATATTATTCAAGAATTTTTATAAGCCATCAGAGATTGTTTTAGTAAAACCAATTTATATATATAATATACAACAGACGATGGCCATCAACACAAATAAACATATACAGAGATAGTATAAAATATATAAAATAAGAAAAGCCTGAAAAATTCTCTTGTTGAAAATATCATAAATAATTTACGATGATCATATAATAATAAATGTATTGTGTCTGTAATATTGTATACCCCTTTATTTATATATATATTATATAAATCCCATTGGGATATTTTGATTTGCATACGATATCTTTTATGAATTTTTACAGTCATTTACAATTTTGGTATATTTTTTTTATATGTAAATTACTTATGTGAATGTATATAAGAAAATAAATTCCTATCCGAAACTCATTACAATGTATGTATTATTATATAAGAATATATTTATTATAAATTATACATATTTGTTAAATGGTCCATATATACAAGATATAACCACAAATATTGTTAAAAATTTTTAAACAAATAAATTTCGTATTCGAAAACATAAAATAATCGAGGTTATATTTATATACAGTATCACCTATGGTAATATAGGTTTTTCCGTTCATCAATATTTTGCAAAAAATTAAATTAAATTACATTACAAAATATATTAAGTAGATTCGTTTACAATCTGTTTGATTTAGTGTTGCCAAATACCTTTATTACTTCACACCCCTTGTGCCTTTCCTTAAACGTGTATCTCGAATCGCTCTCTCCACTGTATAGTCAATGTGCCTCATCGTGCTATACTTAAACTTGCACTAATATGAATTGAATTATCTGCATCTAGTAAATTTTTTATTGGTTGAGTACTGAATAATTAAAAATTTTATAACTTTATAGTCGAATTTTTACCTATACTTACGCATATTCAGAATGTGACACCGATATGGATTTTCGACAGTATTTGGTACGTCAATTGTAAATCAGTAAACAATTTATATCGATTGGTTGTGTATTTTTTTTTTTTTTTTTAGAATAGGTGGACAATTAAAATAATTCTTGTTATATTGAAGGTTATAATTCGAAATAAATAGTACAACCAGTAAACCAAATATTGTCAAATCATTTATGAAGGATGAACTAAATAAAAATGTTGAATAGTAATGCAGAAAGAAGAAGAAAGAGCCGGAAGAGTTAAAACTGCATGGCTATATGCTATAAACTGTGAGACGGCTAAAACCTTAATTGGGTTTAATACAATGCAGTAAATTAAAGTAAGGATAGTCACTTGTATTAGTGCATACATCATGGAGTAAAATCCTTTACGACTGCTATTGAAGAAAACCGTCGAACTTTATCGCTATAGTTTTTGTATTTCCATTTGTTTTTATAAAATGAAGTATAAATAAAAATAAATATTATAGTTTCAAAAATATGACAAAAAAGAAGAACCTAAACTTATGAGTATAGGATGTACATCATTAATGCCGATCTTTCGGGACACTATATGGAAACGATCGACTTCAACTTGAAATTGTAAGTACTACGGATACAATTAATGGAATTTTCTAAATTTGTTAGTACAAAATTCAAACATAATAAATTGGAATTACAATATATTTTAATTACATTTAATAAATTGCCTTGTGTTAGTATTTTTTAAGTGCAAATTAAATGTTTAAAACTTCAACCCTAAAATAAAGGAAATTTAATAGGATCAATTTAATGCTCCTTGGTTTCATTCATGGTATAATCCAATTAATAAAATAAAAATAAATATAAAATTAGAGATAGTTCAAATAAAAATATTAGAATAATTAATTGTTAGAATTATAGGGATAATTAATGCAATTTCTACATCAAAAATTAAGAAGATAATAGTAATTAAAAAAAATTGAATTGAGAATGGAATTCGAGAAGAAGATTTAGGGTCGAATCCACAATATTATATATTTATTGCCTTGGATGTTCTGTTTTAGCAGAGCTGTTTATTGGTTCTGTTAGTGGGCCTAGCTATCAAGATTGGCCTTTACAAAGTAAGGATAGATACACTTTTCATTATCAGTTACAATACGCAACCGAAATCGCTTTCTTTTTTCTTTGGCAAGTAAAAACAATGAGATTTTGTACCGGTTCGCAATGGTATTTCTCATCTTTTTAAAATTTTACTAATGCATGTAAACGTTTTGTAACCCAGATGTTTCAGTAAAATTCCTCCAAGCCCATTCAGCGTTTGAGGTTAGTTTTCGTAAATTAATGCTTGTCAAAGAAATCGGAAAAATTGTTGGTTTAATAATTCTAACGCAAACATTTTTGGGATATATGGAAACTCATAGCATGAGTGGAGTTAGTATTATTTATGTTTCAAAAAACTGTGGAACTTCTCATTATCTATATAGATTTGAAAATTTCTGTGACATGTTATAGTAAAATATTTACGAATATTATGTCAACGAAGTACTAAATAAAATGTATAAATTATGTATCTGATATTAGTAATAGATGACTTTATTATATTGTATATTTTTATACTTATTTTTATATTACATCTATATTTTATAGAAAATTTTACCATAAAAAAGTTACAGACAAATATTGTGTTGTTGCATAAAAGGAGTTAATTATATTAAAATAATAATATTCAAATGTAACATATTATATAAAAATATGTATTAATTATGTAAATTTATGTAATTATACACAATTTTATGGAAAAATTTACACACTACCAAAAATGGTGTAATATAAATACAGGTATCTCTTGAATTATGCGATAGTTTCGTATACTGCACTAAACAAAAACCTCATTATTCGAGGTAAAAATTAAACAGAGTTTCATTTAAATATTTTTGTAAATATCTATCGAACCAGCGATCAAATAGAAATATGAAATAAAGTCTGCCTAAGTCTTCTAATTTATGGTACGATTATTATTTTAATTCAAATATAAAATATCGTAGAAATTCTGGAAGCAAAAGTGGAGCAATTTAATTTAATTTATATAGTAAATTATGTTAAAATCAATATAGATCCACAAACATAATTTGTTTGAGAATTGGCTAAGTTCCAAAGTTCATAAAATTTCTACAGGAAAACTATTTTTAAGTATAGTGCATTGTTTAATTTAACATAATCCTTCATAATAACAGTTAATATTTATCATATTCCAAAAAGCTGTCCTCAAATTTGCATTAATGTGTAAATAAAGAAATTACGATATCATTAGAGTTTCAATTTAATTTTTTAATATATTTTAGTTGAACTTTTAAGATGTCAAGCGGATTTTCAAGTATTTGTTATCGGTGTATCAACTTAGGAAATAAAGATATTCATTGTTATAGAGCGATCGCAAAATTCAAGTGAGTGCGGCAAATTTATGATCGCAATAATTGGAGCATCTCAAAATAGAAATACATCATAATTCTAGGGATTTCTGTACATATTACTATATTTATAATAAATTCCCAGTATGACTTTTTGTATACAGTTCCAATTTCTTCAATGAATCCATACATATATTGTAAGTACTTTGAATTTTATGAATGAATTCAACAATGAACTTATTAATTAATTCATCAAAATATTCACCAAGCAATTTATCGGTAAATTTATCTGTGAATTTATAAGTAGTTCTGATTTCATAAATAATTTTACCAGCGAATTTGTTGAATTTGGTCTATACATATGAAAAACCCCATCCATTTAGAACCCATCTAGAAAAGCGGTACGTACCACCAATGACATCTCTGTACAAAAGTAATCTAGAAAGCGTTTCAAGAATGAAGTAGTGCTAACTAGAAGTAAGTAGACAAACATCGATGTTATCATAACAGTCCCACTGGGTTACTATATAATAATAATAATACACTACTAAAATATTATAATAATATTATTTTACGTATACAAATATTAGGTTGTCAACTATCTCCCTTCCGCCTTTTTGCTCTTTATTCAATGCTTTATAAAAAGTGTTACAGTAATCGGATTTAGTTCAAATATGCGCCGTTTTGTTCGATAATCTGTTTCCATCTAGACTGCAACTTCATAATACCTCCCTCGTAGAAGCCCCCCTCCTTATTTGCGAAGAACTCGGACAGCCACTTTTCACAAGCCTCTTTTGAGATCAACTTTACACCACCAAGGGCGTTCGCCATGGACAGGAACAGGTGGTAATCACTTGGCGCTATGTCCGGGCTATATGGTGGATGCGATAAAACCTCCCATCCGAGCTCCCGTAGCTTCTGACGAGTCATCAACGAAGTGTGTGGTCTGGCGTTGTCCTGGTGGAATACTACACCCTTCCTTTTGGCCAATTCTGGACGCTTCTGGTCGATCGCCTGCTTCAAGCGGTCCAGTTGTTCGCAGTAGATGGTAGAATTAAGCGTCTGGCCATATGGGAGCAGCTCATAGTGGATGATTCCCTTCCAATCCCACCAAACACACAGCAAAACCTTCCTGGCCGTCAATCCCGGCTTGGCCACTGTTTGGGACGATTCACCGGCCTGCGACCACGACCGTTTTCGCTTGATATTGTCGTATGTGATCCATTTTTCGTCGCCAGTCACCATCCGCTTCAAGAATGGGTCGAGTTCGTTCCGTTTCAGCAGCATTTCGCAAATGGAAATTCGGTCCATTAGATTTTTCACTGTTAATTCATGTGGCACCCAAACATCAAGCTTTTTTTTGTATCCAGCCTTCTGCAGATGGTTTAAAATGGTTTGGTGACTAACTCCCATCTCCTGGGCGATGTCACGAGATGCCACATGCCGGTCTAACTCGATGTATTCCATGATTTGATCGGTATTTGTCGTCACAGGTCTTCCGCCGGCTGGCTTATCCATGGTGTCGTTTTCACCGGCTCTGAATCGTCGAAACCATTCCTCCGCGGTTCGAAGTGATAGAGTACCATCCCCCAAAACACCATTAATCTCACGGAACGTTTCTCTAGCGGATTTGCCTTTAACGAAGGAAAACTTTAAAATAGCGCGAATTTCGGCGTTAGTGAACTCCATGTTTACATGTCTATAACTGTTGAACGCAATATCCAAACTAATCATACATAGCGTCGTTTTGTTTGTTATGTCAAGAGCTTTCAAATTATGTACAGTGTTGCCAGATACGAGCTCTGTAGCGCTTTGTACATAGCCGCGAAATTAAAAAGACAAAAAGGCGGAAGGGAGATATTTGACAACCTTATATATGGGAAAAAATAAATAAAGAAAAAAAAAAGGGTTGAAAGAAAATATTTATGTACCTCTAGTCCTCTACTATATTTTACTATACAATATAATTTATAAATTCTCATTTATAATTAAAATTATTAAATTGTTCAACAAATATACATAAATTACCTTATTTTTAATTAAAACATTATAAATTACAATGATTTTAAATTTTCCAGTTGTATGAATCTTATTATATATTTATAAATAAAATTTTATATTATATTTATTTTTATAGAAATGTGCTTTTATTAACCCTTCAATGTATACGTATAATGTATTGGTATATAACTATGTATAGATACTATAGTATATTCAATATTGAAATAATGGTTACACACACAATGTCCTTAAAAAAAAACCCATATAAAATTACAATTATTTTGATTTATATTAAAATCATGTCATAAAATTTGCAATAATAATAAAGATTTTTATGATGATCTTCTCATTTTCAGTCTTTCAGACAATGTCTTCGCACACAAATAGCAATTGTAATAAAATGTATCGTTTTTTATTAGTGCAAAAAATTAAATGTATTAAATCAAATATCCTTCCGAATCGTTTTGAAAAAAAAAAAAAGGAAAATGTTAAGCAATGAAGGATTAAAATGGTATAGTTCATTTTATCTATACACATATAGAAATCTCTTTTATATAAGAGATATTTTATGGTAAGGAAATTTATTTTATTTTATTTTATATTCTTTTGCACAAAAATTACAATAAAAATATACATAAAATTGTCCGTAATAATTATTAAAATAATAAGACAAAAGTATACTAATATAAATAATTTATTATAAATTAAATATAGATTTGGTACGTACAAGTTTGTATATAATAAAAATTAAAATATGTTTTGGCCATTCAACCATTTGCATAATTATTTATTAATATTAAATAAAGTAAGTAATTATTTAATATTGTTTAAGAATATATAGAACATACATTAGATTTCAGTGGTGTGGTTTCGTGTCAATGACATAAAGTAAGAATAATATAGCCTACCTGAATATCAATAATATATATTTTTCTTATAACCGCATGGGCGAAAGTAGAACTGATTATTAAAAAAAATGGGGTATTCGATTTCAACCACATGTTCCGGAATAACGTCTTTTAAGAATTATCAACTTTTTTTAATTACGGACCATAGTTTTAATCCATTTCCATATTTGTTTACAAAATTGAAGAAAATTTAATCAATTTCCAAATTTTCACATTTTTCAAATCAATTTAAGCTTTCCAAAGATATAGACGCTTTTCCATTCGGATTCGATGTCAGTGAAAATTCAAAGAAATTTAGTGAGAGTTTAATAAATTGATGTATGTATGTACAGACACACAATGACTTAAATTCTAAATTCTAAATTCTTTATACAAAATAAATATTAATAGATGCGCGACACTCACCGCGGGTGAATACCATATATATTGATGCGGTATTATTATCAGTTGACAATTATATTATGTAAAAGTATAGCCAAAAAATATGTTACAATCGCTGTGTTTGTGTGTCAAGAAGAGCTGAATAAGTTTGTTGAAAATGCAAAGTTTTGTGCCAGAAAAATGTGATTTGCGATGCGGAAGTAACTTCGTTGTTTTTGTTTTATTTTAACAAAAAATGCTTCTGAAAGTCATCGAATGCTTATCGAAGCTTAAGCGGTGAACATGATACATCAGAACGATAGAATTTCTTATATACAGATTATTAACATCACTATAATAGTGGTAATTTGAATATCTCAGTATATATGATGAGATCAAAGAAAAGGATTAGTCTAATCACATAATGTGTATCGAAATATTATAAAACAGTTAATAGTAAATTCTGTTGTCAATGAACGTAACAATTTGCAGCGATCAAGATTTCAAGAAAAGAGATTATCATTAATTTTGGGAAAAGGTGGTAATATTATGTATAGTCAACAAATAATAGTTCTAACTTTTTCTAAAACATATACGTGTTTTAAGAAATATAATTTATAGAAATAGTTTTGTCATTAAAAAATTGTTTTAACTTTTTTCCAAAAAAAAGACGTGTCTTAGGAAATAGTTTTATCATTAGCCAAACAGAAAATTGAGTTTCATAAGAATTATTGAATTTATGAGAACATAATTGGTGAATTGTATAACATATACGGAACAATTTATAAACTTTACAGTAATGTTTAGCCGATGATTTAAAAACGAGATGGGGTTAGATTCCACCAACATTGCAAATATTCTATACTCATATAAACAGTCTTAATATTTACACAATTATATAAACCTCTAGAAACCCTATATTTTTCTATTCATAATTAAATGACCAATATAAATTTAATTTTATACTCATGATACAATACACCTGTATGTGTGTGTGTGTATTATATTATATTCTAATTCTATATCTATATTCTAATTATATTTTAGATAACATATACTATTGTAAATTACATAAATTTCTGTAAATTATTCAAATACAAACAGACACGGAACACATTATAAAATTAACAAATTTTATAATCACTTTATGACAATCATAAAACATATAATTTAATTTAAAAAGCATTTCTATTTAAATTTGCATATAAAACATAAACGTAAATATGCAAAATCATTTCTGTTATGTAAACGTATACGAATATATAATAATAATAATAATATAAAAATACGTCTCTAGATTTAATACTATTTAACTTTAAATAATAAACGATATTTTAGAAAAAATATTAAAATTAAATTAAATTTTTAATATGTTTATAAAATAATACAATGAAACCCTTATCAAATAAAACATAACCTTTTTTTATTAAGTTCAACAAATAATATGCATCTAACAAAATCCAGAAAATGTTTATTTAATTTTGATAAAAAAAAAGGAAATCAGTATAACAACAAATGGTTAGAAACAGAGTCGCGGCAGTGTAGTAACCATGCGGTAAAAATTTGATGGCAAAAAGTAATATACAATTTTAAATTATTTATTTCTCATCAACATAGCCGACTGGTCTGTCTTGAATGGCACCGATAGGTGTTAGAAGTTTGTCATATACAGAAGAATTCATAGCACAGACTAAAATCAAATCTGCGGACAATTGAGAGTAACCCAAAGAATAATTTTAATTCGATTAAATGAATATTATGTGAAACAAACTCATGAACGAATGCCATGAATTTGTTATACCACGCTATCGAAAATATAATTTTCTTCATCTTCAATTGTTATGCAAGCGATAAAAAAAGGAAAAATTGATCTTAAAAGCGAACGAAAACGTAAATATTGTAAATTGTATGAAGAAACTTTTACATTTCGTTTTATAAAGCCGAATGTTAAAGTTCACGCAACTAAAACCATATTTAATTTTAGCTTAGTAGATCTTCTCACCCGGATTATAGACATATCTGTGTCTGTAGATCATAATTTGTTTAACCCATATGGATTCAGTTTCTGTTGTCAGAAAATCGATTCATGAAATTTTATGACTATTTTACGATTTTGTGTTAAAACCACAAAATTTCTATTGTCAATGTCTCCTTTGTATCTTAAAAAATGGCAAAAAATTAAAGATATTTAGTAATAATATTTTATTTTTTACCATTATTTTATAATATATATAATTAAAACCTAATAGCGAAGATGCTCTATCGGCTTCGCCAATAATTACGGCGAGATTATTTCATTTCTGCGTTGAAAATTGAAATATTCTATAACTTACACAAACAGAGACGCACAAACAACATGAAAATTTTATCATAACAAAATATAAATACAGTAAAACTTGGATTAATTTTTATAAAAATATTTGACACAGAATTTTTGAGAGATTTATATACAGGAAAAAAAAATCAGAAATTTTCTTTCAATCAATTCTGATCAAATATTGTACACCCATAATTTACTTTTCTGTTTGTACAAGGAATTCAGTAAAATTGATGTTGTCAGGATCAAGGATCTTACAAGGATAATTTTTAAACTAAAAAATGTAAAAGGACGAAGGAAAGGATTTAGGACAAGAATATTTTTTCAATTTGAACATGCAACACGGAACGTAAAAAGAATGAAACCAATCATTTATATTATACATAGTGTAAAGAACTACGATGTTTCAAAAATTCATTTGATCACTTTATATGCACAAACATATTAATTTTATGTGTAATTAAATGTAATTAATTACATATAATTAATATACAACGAAAGCTATTGAAATTAATGGATTATGTCTTAAATCTTATAGAAAATTTAAATTTATTTCCATAGAGGATTGAATTTTAATATTAATATATTGTATTGTATACCATATATCTAAATATTTACTTTGAAATACACACGCAATGTACATAATATTACATCACAAAATATATATGTTTAACTACCGCATTTTTGATGTTTGCGTAGGTATATTAATAAATTATAATAAAATGATTTATTTTTTATACATATACATTGTTTTAAATGTAGATTCACAATCTACTACGTCCATATAGACTTATACTATTTATAGAATATCTATAAGACTATCAAACGTCAAATTAAGATGATAAGTCTGGTATGACATGGCATTGATTGAGAATCTGTTGAGTTTTTATATTTTTATACTATACCAACATTTATATAATACATACACTCACAATCAGTTACGCTGCTGCTGTTACTATACCTATATATATATATAATAAAGTTTGCCCACTCATCCATTCAATTTATACTTAAATTTTATTCAACAATATTATTATTATAATTTATAATATTTTTTTTCCGTATAATACATATGGAAAAAGAAAACGTGTATATATATATAAAAAGTACATGGATTTTCCCTATGGTTTCCGTAGAGAGACTGGTAATATTTTCACATACCATATATATATAACGCCTACAGCTACAGTAACTTAAATATTATATTAATATATATTCATATAGTAAGAGTAGGAGAAACTCGAATAAAATGCGAGGTAACAATTTATTATGATAATATACTTTCTCTAGATATAAAAAAATATTGCAGTCATGGTTACATTTCAACATTTAAAGGTGCTGGTGTACATCGAATAGCTTTATTATATACATTTAAATAATATATATACTAATTTCCTTCATCAACAATTATAAATCGTGTCACACTATAAAAAATTTTATATTTTTATTCTGACCCATTAATACACAATATATATAGATATTTTCTTTTCGTCATACCGACCCCGCTCTAAATACCAAAATATTTCACAAAATTATTTAAATTATTTTTAGACTATTCTTAGTTATAATAGAGCGAGTTATTAGCTATTATACAATAGTTTTGATCACCCGTAAATCCCGTTTTGTGTAAATTTCCTCTATATATATTTATTTATACACTTATTATTATACGCGGATGAACAACAGAGAAAATTTGAAATGAAAAAGTGATTATTTTTTTGGTTTGTAGGTTTAGAGATTTACTTATTCCCATAAGAATTCATTCAAGTAGCATAAAACAACAAAGCGAATACTTTGGCAAAATAAAATCATAAATTCATATAATATTTATTTTTATTTTTATTTTTTGGTTTTATTTTTTTGCCAGCCAGCCAGACCCATCACAGAAAAATACACTTTATTTAGGTATAATATTTTTCTCTATTGCCCCCAATATCATGGCGATATTCTTGCATAAGCCGTCAACCAACCATGGCAAAATATTTAAGCAATGAAAAATGATGAGGGTATACATTTATACTAATATTGAAAACAATACCATGAATCGTCATATTATTATATAGTGGATAATAAATAAATAAGGATAAAATAAAAATTGTTTTTTATTATAATTCACATAAATATTATTATTATTATTATTTATTTTTTATTTTTTTCGTATATTTGATATTATTATTATCATATCATAAAATCTCGTTATTCGTTGATGGCCGCAAATAATAATACACACAACACACATATATATATACCATAAATTTGGTAAAATATATAGCTGGCTGATTTGGAATAATATATTAAATTATATAAATAAATGAGGAAACGTTCTATTTGATTTGATAAGTTTCCGGAAAGGATATGTTGATGGTACAGTTATATTATTAGTTTTAAGAAATGCAATAATTCAAAATACAGCTTTCATGTAATTCAATCGATTAGTTTATGCGAGATACATTTTTAAAAACTTTAAAAAATCTAAAATTCATACATTGATCAAGCATTAACTTTTGAAAGGCATAACGTCTCAAGGATAATTGCTTTGGCCACATCTGTTCCAACCAAAACCACTATTTATCATTGGTATATATAATAAATTTAAAATTGATCGCATAAACACAATTGATGCTCCATGTTCAGTAAGATCAAATGACAAGAACAAGAGAATAAATTATTGAAAAAATTCATGATATTGTTTTGAATTGTTAATTTGTCAAGTTAAACTGAGATTGTTCGCAGGAGAATATTTGCATTTTAATACGAATATTTTCATATGAAAAAATTATCCCGTAATTGTTAACAATTGATCCAAAAACACTTACAAACTTTCGTGATAACTATACAAAGCACTGTATTGACATGATTCAAAGTATAATAAATTTCTGTATCGATTCTTAACAGTTTATGAAATATGAATCTGTGTAAGTACAGATCAGAATCACATGACAATAGCTAGTCTGCAAAAGTATAATAACAGTCAACATTTATCTTCAAAAAATGGTTTAATACGTACATAAATACTAGCTGCATCATAAGTTTTTTTTCGAAAGAATTATATTGTACATGGGAACTTTTTATGAAGCATATAAAAAATGCAAACATGTAACGTATTTGGAGAAAATATACACACGATATAAAGCCTTCCATCTGTGTCTATTATAATTAAATGAAATGTATGAGGTTTTAAAACCATTTGTGGATTATATTGTGTCCTTACTCGGAAAGCACATTGGACCAAATAAAACAGAAATAAAAATTTTGGAGGGTTTCGAAACGCACCACATAATTTAGGTTGCTTTTCGTAATACACCTACCGAAAATAGACTATTTAGGTGCGTGGACTTTATTATACGCAGATATGTATAAATACGCACCAAATCATCCCTTCACAATAGTGGTGCCTTTGTAATTTCTGTTTGAAATAATTGTCATCCGGAATATATTCATCTTTAATTTTAATTTTAAGCTTCGGTCCCCTTCAAAATATACTAAATATTAAAGTTATCCTTTTAAATTGGAAAATAATGAACATAAAAAATTATCAAACTCATTGAATTTCAATAAAACCATTAATTGCATATAATACGCAGTCTATGTGTGTGTATTGTTTAGCATAACTACGAACGGGTACACTATTAAACATTCATAAGTGCAACTGATTGTAATAAATTCGTACATTGAATCGATTTATTTATTTGATGATATATTTATAGATTTTGTAATGTTCACATATATGTATATAACTATTACAGAATATAGTTAAAACAGTCGATTTTATTATTATTTATGAGAATTTGATAATGTTTATATTGTTGTAATTGAAAAATTGTATATGCATCCTCTGTCCGAATTATAACCGAAATTGGTTGTGACCAAAGAATTATTTAATTTTTACAAAAATAATTTCATTTATTCAAATTATTCTTCGCATCAAGGGAATAACATTGAATAGTCAAATACTTGTGTCTTTTGGATTAACTATTATCAGCATAATGCGATTTTAAGTATTTCAAGCATTGCAGTAGCATTTTTACCGGTTATTTGAAAACAAAATTTAATGCTGATTCTTTATTCTTTATACATTTAGCGATTACTGACTATTACTATTACTATTGTTACTGAAGGAAAAATGTTATAAAGCTTTAATAGTTTGTTAAGAACAATACATAAAAAATGTTGCCAGATTCATATATTAGAGAGTCACTCTGGTTATTTTTCGAACAGATGGTGTCCAACCACTATTTTCATATATTTACGTATATAAGTTGCATATATGCAAATGTATTACCCAACAGAGTACCATATATATAATACAGTTCTGATGGCAATTGCAACTATACTATCTATATGTAATATAAAATCTGTACTATAGAGAATTATATCATGACCATTATAAAAAATTTATTATCAACTCTATAAAAAAATATAAATTGATAATAAAAATAAAAAATGGAAAAATCAGGAAATTTTCAATTTATACAAATTTAATTGAATTACAAACAAAAACCAATTGCTAATTTTTAAGACTAATCAATTTTATAGGTAACAATTTATTTTTTCAAAAGAATCATATCAAATATTAAATTAAGTAATTTATAGAATTTCAAAATAAAAATCGATTAAAATTAGGTGTAAAATTATTATTAAATTATATCGAAATATTTATAATACAACGTTCAAAAACTATGGAGCCACTTTTCATCATCGGTTCACTTCGTATGTCTGTTCTATAGCATTCGATATATGTTTTCATATAGAATTCACATTTCAGTTAATAATTATAATTGTTTGTTTTTGTAAATCCATCGCACACGATATGGACCAAATATGTAAAAAATCTTTCATATACGAAAGATGCAAGTGAAATTATTTCAATTCAACAGATCAAACCACAAATTTGAAGTCAATTCTTAAATGATGCATACAAACATTGAATCATTCAGTCGGATATCAATGAACGTGAATCAAACGAGGAATGCTCACAAGATTTAAATTCATAAAAAATTACTTAAATAGATATACGAACAAAAACCATATTCCAAGATAGATTAACGGCTGGTACAACTATGGCAACTGTATAGTGTCAAACGTATATGTATAGTACTATAGCGTTAGGTGCGATGATTCTTCAATTGTAGAAATATCTAAATACTTTTTATGTAGGGGACACCTTACTATAAAAAAATAAGTCCTACCTCAATCTGGTGATTTGGAAATGGTTACTTCTTATTGCATGTGCATATTTTATATAAAAATTGTAAAGTGAAAACTTCGAACTTTGTAATTAAAAGAAAATTTGGATAAATACACTATTTTGGCTAACGTTCAAACCAAATGGGTGACAAATTAACGCAATCAACAGAGTTACATATTAATTTTTAACGATATTAATAGTAAACAGTGCGCAGTGGAAACAAAAATAAATACCGCAGATTGTTTAAGAGTTGATATTGTATTAAAAATGGTCGTTCATTAGATGTTTTATCCTATTTTTTTTTTGTATTATATGAACACAATCAAAGAAGGAAAATAAAAATAACCTATTTTTTATTCGTATATAAATACAAGTTTTTTTCTTAAATTTACATACACATATAGTAAAATACAGAGGACACACACCATTGAAAACTGATAGCATAATTTTATGTTCTATGGTTATTTAAGTAAAGAATATATTTTTACTGCAGTCAGCTGTTTAATTTCATATTAAATATAGATGCCATACAACAAAAACTATACATTTTAATAAAATTTTGGTTTTGTAAAACCTCTGCGATGTAAAGGATCATTCCAGTCCCAAACATATTTTACATATTTTACTGAATTTTACTAATTGTTCGATGGATAAAATATGTGAAACATGGTCGAATTTGCAATTATATAATTATTAACCCGATATTATATTTGGATATATTATATTTTTTAAAGTAATTTTTTAATGTTAAATTTTATAACAAAATTTTTTTGTGCTTTAATCCATTATATTTATATCCGGTAAGAAAAAAAACCTGATCCTAATGTTAAACATATCATTTAATCGCATTTCGACTGTATATTATATAATAAAATGTCTTTCACACATAGTATACATGCAAACAAAGCTGACATAATTTTATTTATACATATTTACACTAGCACACATACCCCTACAACACACATATCCTTAGACATAAGCGCATATAAGTTGAATTTTAAAAAGGCTGTTTACTTTTAACACAAAAAATAATAAAATATGTCAGCATCATTAAAAAAAGAGAAAAAAAAAGTTTAGTGAATTTTTTCTTTATTTCAGAGAAAGTATATAGCAAAAATTACTTTACAAATTTTTCTATTTTTCTCGAAATGAAAAAATATTTCTTTTATCAAACAGAAAAATCCAATGCAGGTAAAAAAAGGAAGAAATAAACATTTCTATGTGTATTATAAAAACTATTGTACGTATATGGAACATATTTTTTGTCATAAAATATAGACGTTGTCACTTTTATCATAAATAATCATAAATCTTATAAAAGGTATATTAAGCATAAGGTATTAAAATATGAACATTTTGCAATTTATATATAGGCCATATAGGGTGTATTAAAAACTATAATATGATGAAAAACTAACAATAACTTAAAATTACTGAACGTAAAACATTAGGTCTTTAAAGTTACACTCTTATCTAAAATAATTTGTCATTTAAATTAAATAATAACAATTTCAAAATGAATTCTAATCGAATTAATTCATATTCCAAATTTAAAAAATTTTTTAAAATGACGAAGTACCGAAATGTATATTTGAGTCTGAGTAAAAGATAGACTACAATACACTATGAAAAAAATCATGTAGTAAAATGAAAATCGATTTCTACAGATAATTTAATATTATGACTCATATTACATTAAATTTTAAAAATATAATCTATTTTCAACCTTTTATAAGCGAGAATTTTAAAATCGCTTCAAGCGTTCAAAAGAAATTACCGATTTTTCATTTGATGTTAGTGAAATTTTGTTTTAAATAATGATATTAGTTACGTTTACATGATAATAAGACTATATACGATGCGCTCAAAACAGACCGAATGAACTGCCGTATAATAATAAGACTAAATTAATACTAAAATAGTTATGCCATGATACATATTTGCTTGCTATGACACAACTTTTGCAACAGTTTTTGAAAGACACAGGTCTTAAGATCAACATGTTGTAGTTTAAATTCCTATATTTGAGAAACCAATTATGTACTGATGCCTTCAAAATCGATGATAGAATTATTAAGTATGTCGATGAGTTCTACTACTTCGGTAGTTCAGTAAAAACAGATGGTGGTGCAGAAAGGGATATTAAAATTAGTGGGTAGAAAGGGATATACGAAAAAGTATGCGTAAGGAACGTGTTGCATTCAAATCTTATAATCTGTAAACACATAAATGAGTTATAAAATATTATTATTCATAAAAGCTGATTTTCCAGAAAATTTAGTGGTCAGTTTTTAACTCGGCTAAAAACAAAAACATATTGACATTATTATCTAAAAACTTTTTTCACTTTTCGCCATTGAAATATCTCAAAACTAAATAACAAATCTTTTTATTCAAAAATTATGAAAATCAAATCCGATATTCCTTTTTAAGTTTATTATACAACATTTTGATTTTAACATTTACTCGCATTTAAATGGTGGTGACATCAACGCACACATCGAGGACATTGATTATAATCTTTCCAGTTTAAATCTATATACTTTTATAACTTTTAATTAACTTTAAAAATAAATTTATATATTTAGAATAGAAACAGATTTATATTTTTGTTGTAAAAAAGTTGTTGTCTGAGAAAAACCACAAATGAATAGTTATTAATTTTACATCAACCGTTAATTCAGTGTATTTCTAAAACCATTTTCAAATGTGAAATCACGCAGGCGTTTCGACAACTACCTCGTTTGGTGTGGGTGCTCAATTAAACTGGTCCGAAATTCCTCCACACAAATCAATTAATAACAAAATACTAATTATATCCGCGAATATAACACGAGATGAATGGAATAAAATTTCGATTAAATATAAAAATATATTAAAAATATATAATTTTTTATTCGTAATTGTAAATATATGAATTTTTAATAATTTAACAAATATTAAAAATATTCTAATATACATCAACTTTTATAGGAAAATATATAACTAAAACAAGTATACAATAGTTTTAATTACATACATACAAACACAGACAATTTATGTGGTAAATATTATGTACAAAGTACAATCATTTCCTATCCACTATTTTAATAATTCAAAATGTTATTAGTTGTTTGAATCCTTTGATATTTTATTCCTTTTTTTTTGCATTTTGCATATAATACAATATATAGTAAAATAATATTAAAACCATATTAAATTTAAAATTTGTTGAAGTAGTCACGTAATTTCTATATAAAGTTTTATTACAGTACTAATATTACACATGAACATAAAATTTATGTACAAATATGGTTGGTTAGTCCACACATATTATAAGTATACGAGTGTACACACATGGACGTTGTCACAATGTATAATTTTGTATTAAAGCAATAGCGTTTTCTATTTCACCATCATATACTTAATGTGAAAATCGTATTGTATAAATAAGTATGTTCTATATAGTATTCCTCAATTTTATATAGTATATTTAGTAGTAGCTAAACTAGTTAAAGTAAATATAATCGGTTTTAGATACACATATATATAATATACTTTTATAGATATAATATACAAAGTGTTCCTTTCGTAAAATGCAAACCTATAACATGAAAAATGCGAGCATACATGAAAAATCGTTGCAAGTAAAATAGTTTAGATTACTATACGATGTTAATAAGACAGTGCGGTTGGTGTGAAATAAAAAAGGTCCTTACACGCCTTATCGAATTTTTACGAATCATTTAAAATGAGCAACCCTGTGTGTATTTATTGTAGTACAATGTACTATGGTAGATAGAATAGGTATTAAACTATATTTACTATCAATCTATATGTTATCTGTATTTATACTACTATTATACAGTATAATATTGATATATTGGAAAAAATTTTAAGTTGAAATATTTAGTATTATATATTTGGCTAAAGCGACTATATTATGTACACATACTAAAATTGATGATGCCATTTCAAAATGAGTTTTACTATTTTTTGTTTGTTTATTTTTTCATAATGGACCATCTTTCAATACACATAGTTTTTTTTTGCATTCATAAATTTATAAATGTTTAACAAAAAAATACACGAGATAAGAATAATTTTTATTTTTTAAATTTATGTTCAATCATAACGAAGCATCAATATATCAAAACTATGATCAGGTACAGTGCTCCGTCGAGGAAAAAAAATGCTTTAAAATTCAGCCAATATCAATTTGTTTAACTAAAAACTTATATAGTTTCAATTTTTTTAATGAAACTAACATTTTATTAAATAAAATTATTACACAAATTAATTGAATTACTGTCTTCCAGTTGTATTTCATCACCGAAAACTAATATTAATAATTTTAATAATAATAGGATGTGCGCGACTTCATAAAGGGATGATCGACGACTGCTATAGTGAGGATGTGCTAGAAAGTTCGCATTAAAGAAAGTAGCAACAGATTCATAAAGACTAATAATTAGAAAACGTAAATATCAATACGACTATGCAGTTGAACAACGACTATAATAGATCTATAAGTTTACCAGCAAGAGTTTCCCGGAAGGAAAACTATTGTGAACCACAAGATGAAGAAAAATTGATACCAGACTACACTTGAACAACACTCAAACTTCAGTAATCTTCTCCAATGAGAGTGAATTCAACTTTTTTAGATACGATTTTGTTTGTATCCGAAAAATTGACTGAAAATGTAATAGTTTAAACAACAGCAAAGCCAAAAGGTTTGGGTATATTTTTCACACAATGAGAATGCTTAACTATTATAGTCGCAATAAATAATAAAGTTATTCAAAGGTGCAATAGTTAGACTAAATGTCATTCAATCCAAATGTTGTGAATTCAATTTTTCATGAGAAAAATATTACAGTATTTGTCATACTAAAAATTACTCAATTGAATTACCATTTGTTTATCATAATGGTAAAACAATGTCTCCACACACACACAGGGCGATACTACTTATAATAAAGTAGTATTAAAATTACTAGAAATTCAAGACAAACTTACAGTGGAGTTGCGTGCATAGAAACAAGGTAAACAGCGTTTACCATAAAAAAAAAATTCAATTTTAACAAATATTTTGTAGCAGTATTTTTGACACTGGCTGTATTTTATATATAAAATTGGTTCTAATTAACTATAGTTTTTTCTTATGTTATAAATTAAAATATAGATAAAATATCGCAAATATAATTTCCATAAACAATTAAAGTCAGATATTTTAGTTATAATAAAACGATATAATTAAAATTGTAAAAAATAAAGGGTACTCACCAATTCACTTTTCCCAAAATTAGCCGCAATAGAGGCGCCGCCGGTAACAGAAGAATGAATATTCTGCACATACAGTTCAATTTGCAATTTCATTTCACAATAATAACAAAGTTGAACAGCGAAACAAATTTGCTATATGGCTAAAAAGAGAAAAAAGAAATAAATAAATTTTATTATTATTTTTATCAGGTAAATTTAATAAATGTTCTATCAAATCAAATTAAATATATTTATTTTATTACTATTTTTCAAAGCAATTTGGTACAATTTTAAACATAAAGACAAAAACAACAAGAAGAACCACGATAACAGCAACAACAATAAATGCTATATAAAAATTTATGTTACCGCGGCGTCGCATAGACAAAATCACATTTTTTATTTTTTGTGTATGCATATAGGAAAAAGTCAAAATTTAATTATTAAAAAACTCAAAATCTATACCATCTTTTCCAATAAAATTAATTATTAAATAAATAGATAATTGTTGGGAAACAAATAAAATAGAAATAATTAAAACAATTACATTATTTTAATATTTTAATGTATAAAATATAAAAAAAATGAGGAGCACCACTTATCGCATCATTAACAAACAAGGGAAAAAGAAAGTTAAATTTCATTGAAGAAGAATTTTTAAACACACCACTAACTAAACACTGTAATAATATATAGAAAATAAACTTAAATAATATTAAACATTAATAATCGGGTTATAAATTTAAAATAACACATTTCCTACTTTACATTAATTATTAAATATTAAATAATTAAATTATTAATATGCAATTTTTTTTTACCTATTAAAAACATGCAATAAATAAAAATCGAAATAATAAATGTGACATAAAAAATTGATGGCACATAAGAAATTAAAAACAATTGAATTTATTTCGGCTATATCAGAAACTCGAATTTATATTTTATTATTATCGAAATTTTAATTATAATTTAACGAATTTTCAAATTTAAAAATTTGCTCATTTATGAAATTTATTCCAATAGATGTTGTTATGCATAATGATGATTTAATAATTTGCTTTAATATTGTAATGAAATTTACTTTTATATTGTAATGAAATTTGCTTACAAAATAAATTTATCGGTTTTGATATTATTTAATATTATTAAAATGTTAGGCATTAGATAATTTTGAGTTTTACCTAGTGCTATATAATTGACCCGCTCTTCTCATAATGGTAATGGTACCAGGCAAGACTGTGAAACTTATGCAAGATATAATTTTTAGAGAAATTATATGTCGCATAAAGAGCTCTGTAGCTGTTACATAAATTTATTATTTGATAAATTATTTTCTAAAATTGTAATTGTATTAATATTTAACGATATAATCTATTTTTAGATAATGGTATGAAAATAGGATTTGTTTAGCTAATCGAAAAATTCACGAGACGCCGCTGCAAGCTTATATTAAATTATTGGCTGAATTTTATCTGTGCAAAGTTTTACATTAAATGCACATGTATACGGATCATTTTGTAAATATATATAAATCCATAATATCTTATATATATATAATATCAATTGTACATGCAATATCAACATATCATTATAATACAGAAAACATACTGGTACTTTGTAAATGTAAAATGTTTTCACATGTATATATTTAAAAGGTTTCTATAATGTATTTTAAAAAGGATTAATTTCTTATAAATTTCAATTGTTACAAAAAATACAATATTGTATACATAATACATTTTATCATACAAAATCAATAATGTGTATATCAATATCACATTAAGTGAAATAAACAGAAATTCATTATTTTCAAAATGCAAACGACTTTAAAGTTTTTATAAAATATTAATTAAATAATATGTGCACATACAAACAACACATAGTTATAGCCAATATAATAAGTACAAGCGAACAACGAACAAGGTTCATATATATAACATTATTGGACAAAAACTGGAATCAAACGTTGGAAGAGCTTGGCGATAAACTATATGTACTGAGGTTATATATTTATGTAACATAAAAATAAAAGAATAATACTTTTTACTAAATTCAGAACAGAATAGTTTTTATACTTATTCTTATACATTATTTATTTTTAAATTAATTAAAGCATTTTATCCTTAGAATATATTTATGAATGCATTTGTAAAAAGATCCATTACATAAATTTACGAGTATATTTTATATTTCCTTAAATTTGAAATACAAATTGAATAAGTCAAGAGCTTTTCCATCAGTTCTTTATATTGTACAAACAAGGATGATATGCATTTATATACAATATATGGTATGTAAGGATTTTTAACAATATGCATTGTTGTTGTTGTGGTCGTAACGATACAAGAAAAATACATTTTAATAATATGGCAAATAAAATATCAAAATAAAATTATTTTATGCATATATATTTTGAAAATGACAAAGAATAATAAATACGATGGTAGAATCGCTAGATCATTTATATTATATCCGTTGTTTTACATGACATAAAAACTATATAATGTCCTTCAAAACATGTCCTGACGGTATATATATTATATTATTAGTTTATTTTATATTATATTATTAGGTTATTTTTGACAGACATTTAAAATAAACTATTTTTGTTATTAAATAATGTAGATTGGTTTTTTTATGTATCGGAAAATGAACTATGCATTTTTAAGGCAAAATGTTTATATCTTCGAAATTGTTGCGACCTTAGTGTAAAACTGTAAAAGTCAGACAGTTGCAAAATAACAAATATTTTAGAAAAATATAGGTGCGAAACATTTTACAAAATCATTCAAATGGAAATGTTTATAGGAAAAAGATGTGTACTCGATAAATGCAATCCATTGTAAACTGAAAATGTGTTAGTGTGTAAATTTTTATAAAAAAATAGGTCTATCTAAACCTAAAATTTACAGGATTCCTATATTATAAGATAAAACAACAATAAATTAACTTCTCAAATGCCAATGTTTAACTGACAATGAGTGAGATATATCTATTAAAATACAGGAAATTATCTTGAAATGAAAAGTCATAAAAAATTTGTTCAATAAATTTATGTTTTGAAAAATTGCCGTGAATACTTATCACATCAACCTCGTGTTTAAAGAATTCATTTCGAAAGTTTTTGAAAACAACAAATATTACATAAAAATCAATATATTAATCATGGAATTGGAATTTCATGAAACTTTTGAAATATATTTGCTTATAGTTTACAGTGAAATAGAATTTTTGGTATATTTCTATTCTAAACGATGCGTTGATTGATCCTGGCAATTGCGGCTAAAAAAAATACTGTGAAAATATTCACAATATTAAAAAATCGAAATTCAAGATATAATGTCAGAAATTTAACGATTAATTTTGATAATGCATAAAGCAAAAGTTCATATATTTCATAAATTTTCGAATATTGTCATTTTTTATACAAATTTGAACAATCTTGAGATATTTATGTGAAGTTACTTTTAGCAAAACTCTTATTATATCTCTGGATGCATGTTTCATTAAAAAAAATATATGCAGCACATCAGGTATGCGGTCACACAAAGATGATCAGTTGGAAAACTGATTGGACTGACCGTTTTATAGGGGTACATCTGTTTATTAGACAAATGGTACCGGCAATGCACTTATGATGGTACATTTGAATTCATGGTATCGAACGAGAACAAGAAGTATATACTACATATTTTAAAATCGATTAGACAACTGAAAAAGTTAATTGATATAGAATCTACCGTATCGTAAAACTCCCAGAGATGCTCTTTGGAATGGTACCGGTAGGATTACAATCTTCACGTGAGTGGTGGCAAATAACGGGTGCAACATTAGCTTGCTAAAATATTTCTTAATGTCATTATACCGGCCAAAGAACTAAATTTAAAAACTTGAAACGAATAGTTCATAGCCATGAAATGTGTTCAAAGAAGCCTTATAGGAGAGGAATGGTAAAGAACTCAAATCAAAATATGGTTTAATGGGGCCACATTAGAATCCATAGAATAACCTGACAAACTGCAAACAGTATATAAACTAGTGTTTTGACATGTATAAACAATTGATAAGGTTTTCTCTCTAAGTATATTAAGAGACGAATACGATTATAATAAAAATTGAAACGGTTCCTAGTAATTTGGGGAATGATATACAATATATTTATTTTGATGAACCTGAAATCATCTCCTTGAGGAGAGCAACTTTATTTTCGATAACCTAAAGCAGTTGTTGGACATCAAAATAGAAACTGTCATCGGAGAAATTATGATCTGCTTTGATATTATACCCCACACTATTTATATAAATCAAAGCTTATAATATTTCACTGTTAATATAATGCTATATTACTAAAATGTGTAGCGAATATATATAATATAATAACCATGTAATGAACAATGTTTGATTTAAAGTAGTACGTTACTTATTCATTTTGAATAAAAGAAAAAAAAAGTTTTGATACATTTTAAATATGTTGATCTTGTTGGCACTTTAATGTTACACATTTTACATTCGTTATTCAAAGAAATATATATTTTGTATATATAAAAAAAAAATATACGTATATTATTAGCAACACTTTACAAACATTTATAGTCAATTCTTATACTAATTGAAATTGTATGTATGTAACTATATATATATATATATACATAAGCAAAAAGCAACACTAAACTACTATATGATGTTATATGTAATAGTAAAAATAGTAATAAATGTATACCTCTACATGCTGCATTCAAACAAAATGTATAGAGAAAGTTTTGTAACAGAAATATTTAATTTAAAAGTAAGGTAAAGCATCAGTTACTGCTACAGATATATTCGTTATATTTACATTGAATTTAATTTAACATATATATACTATAAATATAATACATGTACTTTATAACAAAACGAGTATACAATTTATACTTTTTAATTTTTCTTGTATCGTTATTTCAATGTTTTCTTCTTCTTCTTTTTCTATTTTTTTTTTAATAAAAACTAAAACTCATAAAATTTTACTTTGAGTTTTGTCATTTTGAAATTTACAAAAAATAGAAAATATATATGAAAATAAATATAAAATACAAGTCGCGTTGTCAAATGATGTTTTTATGTACGAACACATCATAAGTACATCATTTGTTGGTACATATAGCACATCATTTTAAACTGTAGTACGTACTACTACATTAAATTGTACATATTTGCATATGTAAAACATAAATGTTCATATTATATAGAATATTAAACAGTATACGATCACATTATTATTATTACAGTAAACAATTCAAGGAGTATACAAATTATTCATGCTATGCCTCATCTGAATGAAAATTTAACCTAGGATTCGAGTAGAATTGGTGTTTCATGGAGCAAGCACATTTCAAATACTTGAGTACAACTTTTGGTTTCAAACATAATTTCGAAATTTGGACAAGAAAGTATGTCACGTTCAAATTCAAATTATATCCTTGTAAAGTCCTTGAAAAATACTCAGTAGAGCAGTGGCATATCGCCGAAATATATATTATTAATCATGAAATATAGTGAGTTCAATTCCGCTATTTTTCATACGAAATTTTTCGGTATTTATTTTAATACTGAAATTTTTCAGCTGCGGGTGACCATTTGTTCGTTTATAGAATAAAAACGAAAAACGGATATCTTTGAAAATATGGTGTTCGACGCCGGTGCTCAAAGAGTAACAATGTCTGCACACACACACATCGCTATGGGCTAATCATCCCCATATAAAAATAATAGAATTTTGAAAATATCTATCTTTCGTTAATTACAGTACAAGTGGTAAATTATTATGCGGAATAATTTACCAACTTGGCTGTAATGAAAGGTTGGAAATGTCGCATATACATAATTTCGAAAATTAAAACATTGTAAAGTTTATAATAATGTCATGAATTTTTCAAACATCAATTCTTAAGTATAAGTCGTACACAATTACTTGTCTAATTCAATTTTACATGAGGTGTCGCATGCATTTTTTCAAAAAATATCCTTGTAAAATCCTTGAAACATCTTTGATCCTTGGAACACCCATTCTACTCGAAGCCATATATAATTCTCTTTCACATGAGGTATCGTATGCATAACTTAACGTTAAGATCCTTGAAAGATCCTTAATCCTTAAATCAGCAATTTTCATCGATTCATTCTTAAAACAAGTGTCACAAAATCCGATAAGTGACACAATATTTTCCTAAATTGATTTTAAGTGATGATACATATATAGATATTATAACCTTATATCTTTCTTTTATTTTTTTAAAGTATTTGATACTTATAAAATATCAGATACATTAAAAATATAAGAAAATTTAACCAATACTCAATAATAGACAATAAATACACAATTCTATATCATTTCTATGCTAAAATTCAATTTTATATATAATAATCAGTAATAGTTGAAAACAATGATGATTTAGCGAAAGTTGATTTCTATTTATATATGTATTAAACTGTTAGTCCGAAAATTAATCGGAATTGATTGAGACAAAAGTAAACATTTAATGTATTCTTACAATAGTGGAAAGGTCATTATGATTATTTTACGGTCAGCGAATTATTCTTCCTCAACTGAAATGCATTGATTCGGCGGCGATACCATTGAGCAGCTAATAGAAGCGACATTGCCATATTCATATATGGTATATTAGACAGTCATTGTGGTTAGTATTTCTAGAACAGCGAGTGTACAAATACAAAAAAATAATTCAATGAAAAATAAAACAAAAATTTAAGCTTCACACAAGATAGGAGGAAACAAAGAGGTTACTTACAAAGGAACATTTTATAAAAGAAGTTATATATTTATTTTCATTTTTTTTTTCCATTTTATATACGAGGTATATATATTCACTGAAGCATATGTTCAATTACAGTTTCACAAAGATAACATTATTTTTGTCATTGTTTTGTTTCTTATATTTTGTTCATCGCATTGAAATTGATATTGAAATCTATACGTAAAGAGAAAAATTCAAAAGATTGAGGAATATAAATACAATACAATAAATAAATCTCGAGGGTGTGCATGTCATACAACGTGTTTTTTTTTTTTTCCTCATATTTTATTATATTATTGAATATTCTTTTGTATGGTATAGTGAGTGGTATTGTACCATATATTATTTAATATATAATTTTTTCAATAATATACGCAGCCAATAATATAACTTTATTAGTCAAATTTCTCTGAAAATATACTTTTCACAAACGATTATAATATGTAACAGATTTGGTTGATAAAAAGCTGTCAGGTTTTAGTTCTATGAATTTCTTTTCTTGTCACATGTCAAATGTCACAAATGTGCTTGAGATGGATCAAAAAATTAATAAATATGCTATTTCTGTGTGCTTGATAAATTTAATTTAATTAAATTAAATTATAATAAAAGAAAAAAATATAAAATTAATTAAAAAAAATTTCTCAATTGCTAAATAAATATTTTTTCGTAAAAATAGTATGTGTAAAATTTAAACAATTCTATTTGGAATCTTTGATTTCGGATGATATAACCCAGATGGGGTGGGAATATTATTACGTAATTCAGTAAATAGTTAAAACTTATCATTAAATGTTTAAGTCAAAATAATGCGGAATAAATGACCATCTGGTAATCAATAATATATTTGGGTTCTATATGGGGCGCGGGAAGATTGATCGAATTTTGCTAATATTAGAACATAGTCGGTTCACGAACAACAGAAGCTTAATTTAAAAATTTCATAACAACAGTTAACTAATTTTACGTGTATGTGCGATAAGAAAAAAAGGAGCAATTTCGTCATAAAATCTATAAGACGGGAAAAGAAGGAAAGCATAAAAAATAATGACGTTCCATTGTTTGATCGGATGAATATGCGAAATGATTAAAAAAAACTACGGTAATAAATATTTGGTTCAATATATTGTGCGTGTTCGCAGTATATTGTTATGAATAAAGTCTTTCAGACAATATATTGGTGAATAGTGCTGAAAACTAAAACGTTTCATATTTAATTTTGTTGAATAATGAATATATTCTAATAAAATGATTATTTCCAAAAAAATTCTTGAATAATATAACCCACAGTACTTATGCTGATCAAATTGCATCAGGGTAATACACAGGTAAATTTGGATGAAATTTGGTTTCGAGTTTAGATTCGGGTTTATATAAGGATAGTTTTTAACACAAGTTTACTAATTTGCAGACATTTCTTGACCAAATTCGTTCAAATTGTGTATATGATTTTTTTTTCAGAATAGGAAATGAAACTTTCAGACTGTATAAATTTAGACGGAACTATATAATCCAGATTTTAAATCCTATATAAATAATTTCATTTGACCTTATATTGAGCATGGAATCGAGTAAATTTTTTCTAATAGTAATGAGATAAGTACGCAATTAATTCCCTATGTATAAGAATATCAATAGTAAAACTGAAGATAACTTTCAAAATGTATGTAAAGAAATATAATAAAAAATAGGAAATATTTTCATATCGAAAAATGAAAAATTAGCAGCATTATTTTTATTTTGTTTCTAATGATTTTAATGATTGAAAAATTTATTAGTAATTTTAAATTTATTATCATCATTTTATTTATTATATAAATTTCATTAATATTAAATTTAAAATTAAAACTGCTCGATAAATTTGTATGCATTTAAATAAAATAAATTTAAAATTAAAAAAATATTATATTTTCCTATAGACGCGTAAATTCAAGGTATTTTATTTTAACTATACGTTTATTTATACAATTTATTGCAGATTTCCAGGTTACCATAGCAGCTTTGTGTTTTCAAATAAATTCCAGTAGACAGATAGATATATTCTATAAACTAACACAAAATATATAGTACAATATTTTTGTATTGTCTAATATCAAATCCTTATGAATAAATTGTACAAAGTATGTACATGACATTATATAATTCTAAGCGAACACACACAGTAAAGTAAATTTATAGCATTAGGACAATAAATATTAAAGCACAAAAGTTATTTTAAAGCATAAATAAATGGTATATTTTTTTAAACTTTATAGTTGTGTAAATAAAAGGATATTTGTTTAAGTGTGACAGAAAGAATTGTAAATTTGAATTAAATTGAAATTATAATTAAATTAACTGTTGCTTCAGTTCAATATACACTTTGATAAATCATCATATGCTGAACGATTATCAATTCAACAACACTTCCAAGGGATTTTATTTTAAAAATAATTGTTCAGTTCGTCAAACACTCATAGAGTTTCACTTCGTAAATTTTATTATATATTTTTTCCTGTTTTGCCAAAAATTGGACCGATCGAATGTACTATGTAAAAGTTGGCCATGTGGGCAGACATTATTTTCAAAAAATTATGTGTTTTATTCTTATTTAAAATTCTATCACGCTTAAACAATCACCCCCCATGTACATATACATATATAAAAGTGTTTTAAAGTAATTAATGCAATGTGCAATGTGATATAAATATATGTATGGGATAACGTGTTCAAACGAATATTTTAATCGAGAATTCATATATTAATTAGTATTTTTTATAAATAAAAATATGTTGATTTTGAAATTTATTAAGCTAAAAGTACAATATGGGAATGAAAGGTTTTATGTTTATATGCGATTATAAATCAATATATATAATATAAAAACAATCAAGGATTAAGGTCAATTACGACCGCAGTTTTATTCTTTTTAAAAAAATAAACAATACCAATTTTTTGCTAATTACTAGTATCTATGTAAAATTTTCTGAAGTACCTATACCGTAATTGTGTTACTTATATCAATTAACAAGCATAGAACATATTAGGTTATAAGCTGTTATCAACAAACCGAAATTTTATATCGAACGCATTCTTTACAAATACAAAATTTTAGTCATGATACGATTTGCGGTGACAGCCATTGAAAGCAATGCAATTCGAACAATACTCTGCGTCAATAAAACAACTATAAAATGTTTTACTGAATTTGTGTTGCGATCGTACAAGCATAAAAATAATTTCGCCGTTCAAAAAGAGGTGACTGCTGAAGAAATGATCGAAAAAATCTATGTTATATTTTGTTGAATGATCGCATTTTGAAAGTGCATGGTATACATCTCTGCAGAAGATGTACAAGTACATATTGCATATGAAAAATATATTAGAAAAATGAGTGCCACGTTTGTTAACAATTAAAGAAAAACTCATTCCTATTATCACCACTTAACGTTTTTTGAACCTGTTAAGACTTAATTCAAAAGAATGTTTTAGTCGATTCATCCTCCGTTGATGTAACATGGATTTATCAAACAAATGAATACTCGAAGCAGTAGATAATGGCTCCCACACATCCATCATATACTTTAGATTTGCCACATCACTGTGCCTTTTTTCCTCTTTCCGAATATGAAAAAGTGCATAAGTAGCTGAAAAGAGATTTGAATGAAATTTTTAAGTCATCGATATAACAAACGTATATTTTGCAGACCTCATAATAAATACTATTATACTGAAGGTATTAAAAGATTATAGAATATCGTTGTAAAAATTGTATCGAACAATTGCATTATGTTGCAATCCATTGCTTCATATTATTGTAAATATAATTTACACATTCCTAACCTTAGTTGGACAACCAAACAAGTCATACGTAACCGGTAATTCATATCAATAATAATAAAATTAATGAATCCATAAAACTGTCTGTGAACTGAAATATTTGAATAAATTTTATTTATAGATATATATGGTACATTTTTAAAAATAATACGATAACGTCTTCTTTAAATCTTACATATAATAATATTCTTTTCCTTGTAATAAATTCACTTATAATATATAAAAACACAATAAAAATGTTCACAATCATTTCTAAATTATTAAAATTTATATGTGGTATACCTGTGCTGTGTGTGTGTGCTAGTTGCGTACACAAAACACACATAATACTATAAAAACACAGAAATATATAAACATTAATCTTTATTTAAATAATTTTTCAGTAAATTTGCCATTATACAAAGAAAGTTCTTCTCTATATAATTTATGCATGTCTATATAGCTCTAAAAAGCTCATAGAAATATAAATACATTAAGTATAACTTTTAACATTTAAATATTAATATTCTAGTCTCTGTTTTATATTTATTTATGTAATGGGTTATCCTTTTTCAAACAACAACAAAAAATGAGAATATAAAAATAAAAATAAAATTCAATAAAAATTTGTAAAACTATATCCATATCCATATAATAAATACGATATAAGTAAAATACATACGTAGAATCAACTACAATTCAAATAAATATTACCACAAACTTTGTGTTATCATGTATAGGGAAGAGACAGGCATTATTTAAATTGTGTAGGATTGTATGCTGTTAATGTATGGAAGAATGGTTACATCAGAAAAGAAAGGGCTTGTATGGTATAGTGTATCGCAGTATTTACAGTAGGAGTCAATGTTCTTTTTGGCCGCAAACTGCCTGTCGAGTTTGAGTAAGTCACCCACCCGTTTTTTTTATGTTTCTATCTTGAAATTATTAAGTATATATGAGTATTTAACATAATTTATCTGTAATATGGTTTCACATATATAGATACTTCATTTATTTAGTTATTATTAAAATGGGTGAATACCAGAAATCAGTCACGCTGTGACCGCCGAGCTTCCCAAATTATTTTTCAAATAATAGACAAATAATCACAATAAATTTTACTATATTTAAAATTTGAGGATAACAAAAGAAATATATTATAGTACACGGTTGAAAATATTTGAACTAATCGATAAACCAAAATTAGTTTACACGCTGTTTTAATAAACTAAGAAATATTAAATAATAAACACAACAAAGTTTACGTCGATTTTTAAACCATTTGAAATTAATTTTCAAACAATATTCATATTTGTACAATATATTGTAAACTATTTTTAAGTAATAATATTATTATTTTAGGATTAAAATTGCATTTTAAATCATCGAAGATTAAAACAAATTCGACAAACGAAAATAGAAAATTTAATAAAATTACGTTTACAAAATGGTGTTATGTATTTTAAAAACAAAATGGTGTTATTATGGGTATTGATAAAATACGGCACACCACTTGTTTATGTCAAATTTAAGTTTATATTTTCTATGTTTTAAACCATCGAAGTTTAAAAAAAACGAACTTTTCTGGTTCGGCAAAAAATATTTTTAAACTTCTTAAGTTTAAAATTTAATCTATAATTGTTTAATTATTATTTTAAAACTTTCTAGGGTTTACTTTTTAATTTCAAATTTCGGTGTGGACCTATATGTAACCAAAAATAGTTTAAAAAATAGTTCAAAATTTTCAACCGTGTACAGTAAAGGAAAATTAACCAAATGATCATTATTTTTTTATGGTTTACTAATAAAAAATTCATTATTATGGTGCAACATCAATAGATTATAACATGAAAATGTAATAGCATCCGCAAAAATATGATATTATTGGTACATCATTTTGATCTCGATTTTTCAGTGATTCTATAGTATCATACTATAAAGTTTTGTTACTCTCATTCATGAAATATTTATAAATTTTACATCAAAAATTCCATATAATATATCTCGTGAATATACTTTTCGTTAAACTATATTCTTCTACGTCTGCAAATCTTCTGTAATCGTCTTGATTTTCGTGGTATATCTGCACGTATTTGTCTTGTGAGAATTTCTACCAATAAAGTACCAATTAATGTAACCAAAGCCGATGCAATAGAATATTTCTTAATCAATTCGATTTGCGATTACCGAAATTTTTCGTATATTTATTGTAATACTGAAAAAGCTTAAAAACTGCTGAATTTGTTTGGTTTTTGGAATATAAAAAGACGAATATTTTTGGAAATATTCAACTCAAATATTTAATAATAAATATTTGGTATTGATGCCATAAGTACCACACTACTGGAAGTAATATGGCTTTCGTAAATTATATATTCACTCAATCATATATGAATCAATAGTTAAATTCATTAATTTTTGATCAACAAATACACACAGTTTGTGAACTATACGATTTTATACCAAATTTAATTTTTTCATCAATTTATGGAAAATGTTTCCAACTATATTTGCACTCTCCTACACACGAATACTCACAATTACAACATATAATACATATGAGATCCAAGCAAAAAAAAAGTTAACATACCTATGAACATATGAGCACACACAATATATTTAGTATTTTAATATATTAGTCGATTTACACATGATTTATTTTATAAATTATTCATATAAAATCTGCGATTGCACCATATGCAGTTTAATGATATCATACACCGCTCTGTTCGCAATATAATCGAAATGAATTTCTAAATAGAAAAAGTATAATCTTGTAGCGGTATAGACATGATTTGTAACGCATCATCTTTCCAAAATTCAATACAATTCTCGATAATTTTCTTATCGGTAGATTCACTTTGAACTGAACTATAGTTTCCGTATGAATGAGATAATATATTATTTTATATACTGCCATAAAATAAACAATGTGTAAATCAACTATAATAATATACATAAATTTATACACATGTTTTGTATATTAAAAATTATGGTATTAACCTTTACACAATATATACGCTATTGTATTTTCTGTGTTCATATATCACATACAAAATAATATATCGTTATAGAAAGTAAGATATATATATACGATAGGGTATTATAATACATAGTATATTTCAGATACATAATATTATAAAGCTCTATATAATATAATATACTAAAAATTGTATAGTTTAAAACATTAAATAAGATACATTGTTCAGCATTAGTTTAGAGAGTTATGTTTGAAAGTACATATATATACGAGTGAGTATATGTAATATAAAAATATAGATATGCGATTATTGTGCAAAAGATAGAATTCACATATAGATAATAACTACCTATAGAATATATTGTATATATAATAGCATAGTTATGCGTGTAGAAGTGGATATATATATATATACCCATTTTATTTATGAAATCAAGTCAGGTAGAAATAGTTTTCCTTTGGTTTTTCATTTGCTATTTTCTCAAATGACTTTCGTTATTTTTTTTATAACTATCTGTAAAAACTATCTAAATTTCTACATCTACACAACCGTTTTGGAAATGTTTTATACATACCATATATTATAATATATATATGGTCAGTGTTGTTTATAAATGCACATTCATACAAATACATATAATAAATTGGCATGATAAATGATTTCAACGATAAGATTTACGGTAGACTAATGACAACTATTTGTGATTGTATATGTATACACACACATACATTTTATAATGTGTATAATAAATGTACCAATATATATTATATTAATAATTATTATAATTATTTACAGGAAGCATATCGAACAGAAGGAATGTTATGTGTACAACAGTCATATTCATATATGGTATATAATACATAAAAGTATGTAAATACATAATATAATTTATGGTTTTGAATCACATATAAAGATATATGAAAAAAAAAGGTTGCAATAATAATAATAATAATAATAAGTTTTTCCTTTAAATATTTTTTTATGCGATGCTGTATCTATTTTTATTATAGTTTAATAAATGTCATCTTGCCCCTTTTTCAATTTCAAGTATACAGGATGAATGTTAAACAGATTAAAGAGACACACTGCCTCGATTCACACATTCAACCAATACCATACGTTCTTATTATTCCTCTGAATCGAACATTGATTATTTGTGATAATGAATCAAGCAATTTTAAGTAATTTAACTAATTTGACAACTTATAATGAATTTCGAAATAAATAATTGTTAGATGTAAACAATTTTTCCCAACTATTGTTTCCAATCACCCTAAATTTTCAATTTTCTTTTAAATAAAATTACTCTGCTCAAAAATATCTTGAACTTAGCATTTTATTTTAACCATATCACATTTTTGCAATTTCATGAATGAATTCACCAATTCAACTCATCAATTATTCATCAAAATATTCAACAAAAAATTTATCGGTGAATTTATCTGTGAATTTATAAGTAGTTTTAATTTCATAAATGAAATCACTAACGAATTCATCAACTAGTTCAATAGAGAATTCACCGATGAATTTATCTGTGAAAATTACACAATTTTTTTCAACAAGCGATCGTTGACGAAAATCCTTCTGTACAAAAGTAATCTAGATTAATGCAAGAATGGAGCAGTGCTGACAAGAAGTAAGTAGACAATAATCGATCTTATCATAAATACCGGTCCCACTAGGATATTAGAGGTTAAATAAGACACGTTTTTTTGCATTTGGGATTGCTCAAAAAACGATGCGATGTTTCTATTGACTGCATGAAACGCATATGAACATAATCGAATTATGAAAACATTTATATTTCGTTAATTGCAGTACAATTGGTAAATTGTTATATACTCCCACATTCCCATGCGGTGTAATTTACTAACTTGGCTGTAATGAATGATTATTAGATGCCATAAGCTCCATTTGGAGTAACAATCATTAAACGCAATATCATTTAAATTTTTTTTGGCATACATTCTTAAATAGGATTCGTTGCTATCAAAAAAACTTTTATATAGAAGTGGTTGTTTTTAATTGGATTGAACATGCATGATGCGAGATCTAAATGAATATAGAAGTTGGTGGTAATGGTAATAATTTTGCCTAAAAATTCACGAATAATGTTGGCAATCTGTGATGTTGTTGTAGCATTATACAAAATATATGAGTTGACGTTGAAACTTTCTCTTGAAAATTTCAAATATGAACGATCACCCCTTACGTGTATTATATTGCACGTATTAAATTGCAACAACAATCTCTAATACTCCAGTAGTGTATAATAGAGTGACTTCATAATATATTTCTGTAATAGCGATTTTGATGAGATTTGTGATTAAAGATTATTATTATTATTATTATTATAATTTATAATTTAAAATATTTCTATTATATTTTAAAGAAATTTTTTCCTATAAAGATTAAAGAAAATTGAAAGAACACACAAAAAAATTGAATGTTATAATATTTAAAGAAAAATTTAAATATACGACGCGAGTGTATACACAAAATAATTTATTGGAAAAGTTTTTCTATTCATTTTATTTTATTGTATATATTGAATTTAAAGTTCTTTCGCAGAAGAAGCGAAATGCAAAAAAAAAATAAACATAATAATAATTTCTTATTATCGATTTTCATTATTTTTATTCTTAAAAAATGTAAAATTAAGATTCGTCAATAACAATACAACACCGCAACAAACAACAACAAATAATTGAATTTTTATGTATTCAAAATCTCTTTCAATTAAATTAAAAAAATTCAAATAAAATTCCTTACATACAAATCTGCGCCATTAACATTCATTATTTATTATATGCATAAACATTTTGTTTTTTAATGGGATTATACATGGATAAATTTATATATATTGAAACGTAGAAACATCTTCTGTACGTAAAATGTTAGGACTGAGTTGAATGCTATATATATGGATCCAATAACGTTATCTATAAATTGACTGCTGATTGATTTATGTATTGCAAAGTGATTTTTAACAAATTTTTAACAAAGTTTTATGACATACAACGCATTAGGTGACGGTATTTTTTGTGGGTCGATCAAAAAATATATTTATTAAGAACAAAGACACCAAGATTAAATGTTGTTTCAAAATTGAAAGGTTTGAAATGTTTAAAATCGCACTTAAATTGATAATTATTTGATTGATTGATTGATTGATTGATTGATTGCTGGTATCGATAATATAAAGACGATACAGAATATGTTGTGGATGATGATGAAAGTCCAGTTCGACCATTAATAATGAATACCGCGTGGAAAACATTCTTATAATGTGTGATTTAGTGAAAGTTAGCAAAAAAAAAAAATACTTTAGTGATATTCATGGAACAAAAACAATAATTCATGAGATTTTCTATTAAAAAACAAATAAATTGGTTTGGCTCCATTTCGGCGGTAATTTTTCGGACACAGGGTGTATGTATAATAAATATTGGAACTTATTCATGATAAAATGAAGGCAAACAAATAATTGAAAAAAATATAAAGATTTATATATATTGATTTATGTATGTTTTTATAGGGATATTCTCAGTGGTTCGTTCAGTGAATAAGACCAATAAAGCGTCTCTGTTTTTTAATATATATGTCACTTTTTTTCATCCGATTACGAAAACATTTTGCGCGCTAAGTTCAATTGCCATTTTTCTTTATATCAAACCACCATCGCATAAATGACTAATACTTTAGTATTCCGCGGAAATATATCGTTGCTGTGGTTGTTTTAAAAATTATGAAAATAAATTAAAAAGAGTGAGAGGGTTAAATCTAGATAAGCTAAATATACTAAATTTAAACCAATATGTCTTGAATAATTGGTAAAATAAATTATGAATACAATAGCGCGGATATATGTTAATAATATTACCCAGACAATTCAAAGATTTCAATTGACCATAATAAAATACTATTATATTAAGCGGAAAATATATGGACATTCTTTGGACAAATTCCAATATATCTTTTCCTTAGAATATTATATATATATCGGGTTTTTTTTCACGGATATTTTCGTCATTTTTCCAAGTACGGACAAATTGTTACTATATAGGAACAGTGTATATATGAAAACTTTAAAATCACAGTTAATTACTTATTGGAGCCAGAAGAATGAAAAACATGGTTAAATTGAAAATTGTGTTTTTTGCTTATAACTTCGTACCGATATCGAATCGACCAAATGTCAACATGAAACTTTTGACTCCAAATGACTCAGAGAACCTGGTGTATATTGCTGTCGGAAATAGGGACACACGCAAAAATGTATATAAAATCGACCCTGTTCACATAAATATTATTATAGTTTCTAAATTTATATTCCAATTAATTTAAAATCTAAATATCGTATTATAGATGTTTTTTTTTTCCTGTTTTATTATTATATTACTTCAATTTCATATAAAAGTTGTCTAAATAAATTGAAAATACCTATATGTAAAAATATTTTAATGATATGTACTTTATAAAATAACGAACTCGAATATATAACGTATTTCTTTTTTTTTTACTATTAGAACGAATAAGTATGAGTACCTAGTTTTATTTTTATTGGTCTATGAAAATTGAAAATATATATGTAAATTATGGTTTTTATTTTGAAAAATTATGTACGGATGAGTTTTGAGAAAATGAAAAACATATTAAAAAAATAAAAATTAAATTAATGTCAACAACATATAAGTTTTCCATATATATATACGCTGGAATTATTTTTGAACAGCGTGTGTTTGTTGATTTTAAATTTTACTTTACCTCTATATCATCGTCATTAATTTTGCATATATATTCCATACAAGTATAGTTATAACAGATTATATAGAAATTAACGAATATTTAATATATTTTACATATACATCATCACATACAACCTAACTCTTGAATATTTAAATTTTCTATTCGGTTGAACTATTTATATACAACCTCACACACACATATATATGTAAGTTGGGGATGATGGAAATGCTTCTGATGCATATGCTTCAAACTTATATTGGTATAATTCGTATATTTTTCATTTATGTATATGTATTATGAAAATTGTTATATTAAATAAGTACCAGGTATAGGAGTATGAAGTGACCCGCTGCCAATAAATTACTGTACTTATATTAGTAATTGTGAAAGAGTCTTAATGCGATGTTTTTTTTTATTGTTTTGACATCTGCCAACAACATTCAGTGTGGTAAATTCCATTTGTAATACAACAACATAAAATTTTATCGTGTTAAAAATGTCTAATTTTGTGCCTTCAACAAACGATTTGCGGGTATCATTAGTTTTTTGTTATCATTTAAAGAAAAACGCAGCTGAATCTCAACGAATGCTTGTAGAAGCTTTTGGTGATCATGCTCTATCATTAGCAACATGCAAAAGATGGTTTCAACAATTTAGAGACAAAGATTTTGATTTGAGAAATGAAGAACGTGGAAGACCACCAAAAAAGTTTGAAGACAGTGAATTGCAAGCATTGTTGGACGAAGATGATACACAAACTCAAAAACAACTTTCAGAAGCCTTAAATGTAGATCAAAAAACAATTTCTAATCGTTTAAAAGCAATGGGAAAGATTCAAAAGTGTGGAAAATGGGTTCCACATGAATTGACTGAAAGGCAACAAGAAAATCGAAAAACCATTTGTGAATTGCACCTTCAACAATACAAAAGGAAGTCTTTTTTGCATAGAATCGTGACTGGTGATGAAAAGTGGATATATTTTGAGAATCCTAAACGCAAAAAATCATGGATTACACCAGGTAAAGCAGCAACATCGACTGCAAAACCAAAACGATTCGGTAAGAAGAGAATGCTTTGTGTTTGGTGGGATCAGGAAGGTGTGGTGTATCATGAACTTCTGAAACCTGGTGAAACTGTTAATACGGTTCGCTACCAACAACAAATAATCGATTTGAACCATGCATTATTAGATAACCGACCAGAATGGACAGAAAGAAAGAAAAAAATCTGTTATGGTAATTTTGCAACATGATAATGCACCAGCACACAAAGCAAAACCAGTTCAGGATACGATACAGTCGCTTGGATGGGAGCTGTTACCACACCCCCCTTATTCACCAGACTTGGCTCCTTCGGACTACCATTTGTTTTCATCGATGGGACATGCTTTGAAAGAACAGCACTTCAAAACATCTGAAGAAGTTGAAAATTGGCTGAATGGTTTTCGTCCAATGCAACACCATTTTTTCGACGTGGTATACGAAAATTGCCTGAAAGGTGGTTAAAATATGTAGAAAGCGATGGAACTTATTTTGAATAAAATATTTTTGATTTTTCTATCCTAAATAATGTGTTTTTCTTCCTTTAAAAAAGGCTCATTTCATACTCATATACCTGGTATAAATAAAATGAGGAATATTTATATAGGATATATATCACATGTCACGATTTCCATTAAGTATGCATATATCGCGTCTTGACAATTTGAATAACTAATTAAAAATTAATTTATATATACGAGTATATTTGTATGTAGCTTGTATTGTTTGGTAATATACTGTACTGCTAGAGCACTGTGTAATTTTCAAATGCCAAAGTATATATTTATATACGAACAAAATAAGCGATTATTTCAAGCGCGAGGTATATTTATAGAATATGCAGCTATTATTATTGTTACAAGTTATGCGAAAGTGGCTCTATATTGAAAAATATCATACAGATATCTCAATTAGTATTGTTGTGACAGCTTCAATGATTGTAAAAAAAAAATCAAACTACCACACAAACAAAAACGAAACTTAATAATTATATATAAATTCAATTCAATTAAAATGAATCATAATTCGATGTGGTCGTATAAGTGAACAAAAATAAAATTATACCAGAAATGATCAACAATATCTGTATGATATATCGTGTTGAACTTGAACAATCCCATCGCATATTGAGCATACTTGCGAATAAATAACAGACACAGTAAACATTTCAATATAGACATGTTCATAACATTGAATACATAATCAGCAAGATCAGAAACTCATTCACTATTCAACAAAAAAACCATTTCTAAACGCTTAAACACAATGAGTAAGATATGCAAAAGGAAGGAAAATGGGTTCCATATGAATTGACTGAAAGTAACAAAGAAAAGCGTAAAACCGCACGTGTGAAATTTTGATTTGAAGACAGCTAAGGAAATCGTTTTTATATCGTATTGTCACTGGTGACGAAAAATGAATTTATTTTGATAATGCTAAGCGAACTAAACATTGTACTGATCCAAAAAAAAACGCAATATCCATGGAAAGAAGGTTTTACTGTGTAGTTGGTGGTGGGACCAGAAGAATGAATTGTTGAAACCTGGTCAAACTATTATTGGTGAGCGATACAAACAACAATTGATTGAATTGAATCGAGCATTGAAAAAAAACGACCATAATGGAGAGGCAACGGAAATGGAAAAGTGATTCTTTTGCACGACAATGCACGTCCTCATGTCACAAAACCGGTAAAAGAAACATTGGAAGCACTCGGATGGGATGTGTGACCACAATCGCTCTATTCACCAAATGTCGCTCCATCAGATTACCACTTGTTCAAATCGATCGCACTCTGTACACTGTGCTTCCACAATTATGAAGACGTCCAAAATTGGCTCAATTCTTGGATCGCATCAAAAGATGAGAAATTTTATTTTGATGGTATTTATAAAGTGTCAATAAATTGTGGAAAAGGTTATAACCTTAACGATGGTAATTATATTCAAATAAACAATTTTTACAGTTATTACCGAAATAAAATTAATTAATTGTTAAAAAACGATCAAATCATATTACTATACCAATTATATTCAGTTTATGTGGAATTTTAACATTTAATTTTTCTATTTTTTTATTTAACAAAATACAAATATTTCTGGACGAATGTTTTTAGAATCGATATTTTTAAAAAATTTGAATACTTATTTAAACAAACATTAATAATAGACAAAATCAGAATAAATAAATTATGATAAAAAATAAATTATGTAACTATACAAAAAAATATGTTAACTCACCAAAATATATATTATAACAACATCAACGTCAGCCGGAAGAATAATCGATACAGCCTACGAAGATTTCATCCATTTGGTTCAGTTTGGAACGCATTACACTTATACAACTACATATCTATTAGAAACAATATAAGTTTAAAAAAATTTAATTAATTTAAATAACTTTTACAAGTTTTAATTTAAAATTAACACCAAAAAATCACAAATTTTTACAACTATTTTATTCATATACGATAAAGAACAACTTCGTCGACTCAATAAATACAATAATAACACACATCGTACGATTTTTATAAATAATATTTAATTTTGTACTGTTGCTTTTAATTATTATTAATTAATTTGGAATTTTTTTTGTTTATAAATGAAAAGGTCATTGTTCTTGTTTCAATAATACTGTTCATAGGAGAAATTCGTCGACCAATCTCAAAATTGAATATGTGTCTCTTTGTGTATACACGATTTTTGAGTAGAAATTATCGATGAATTTTGAAAAAAATTTATATGATAATTACGTTCACCACCTCCCTACTCACTTCAATTTTATATAGATATTCTTTGACCATCCAAATATATGAGTGATCAAATTATCGTCAATATAAATATTATTATTTTATTAAATAAACGATTGAACTAAATATTTACAAATTTTCGTTTCTGTATGCAGGCATCAGAGTTATAATAAAGTTATGAATGAGAGTGAACGGATATTGATAATATGTACTCTACTCTAATAAATAATAATAATAATAATAAAGATAAAAATGAAAATATTATAAAAAACAGACTGTTAGACGATTGGAGAACATTACACTGATTTCTGAAGATACAAAAAAGGTAGATTACATCTTAGATTATATACTTCCACAGATACATAAATCCATTACATTATGTGTATCTCATAATTATATAAAATGATATGGCGTTTGCAATGTACGACATAATGACATTTTTTCTTCATCCATACGATCGCAATAGATTGTATCCGAAACGATAATATTCCCCGTAATTACACACGCAATTCCACATAATTACAGACGAATAAATATACACATTTTGCCTATGATATATGTCACAAATCTTGCTGCATTTTTCGATGACCTCTACTGTAATCAAAAGTGTTATAGAGTTGATATTTTAAAATCTTATCTGTACGGTATTTGTATTCTGGCATTTACAATTGTGTAAACCATTATGATAAAATAAATAATTACTTGACAACGACTTAAATTTAATTAGATTACTTGACATAACAAATAATTTACGATATCATCTTTAACGCTATAGCCATTACCAAAAACATTGTGCTATATAATAACCATTTGAAAAATTCCACAACGATCGCGAGAATTATTGAAGAAATTGAAGTGGAAAAATAAAACACACGCAAAAGGTCCATTCATTAGTAAATACCATAAGGTAAATTTTACCAAAGGAAAAAATTTTACGTCTGTGATGATCGATAGAAATTCAGCTAATGAAATGGATTTATACAAAATTAAAATTAATAAGAATTTAGAGTTAATTGGGCGTTATGTATCCAGTGAAATAACGGTGAGTAGTAGAATGAATATAGATCGAAAACTATTGTATATTTAAAATAACTTCTACCCATTTTTTCACAATAAATGTCTATTTGATATTTTTACTTTACACTATATCAAATATACAATTTGCTATTGTATTTTATATTTTTCAATGCAAATGTTTTGGATAATTAAACAACGAATTATTTTGCTTATACCTGCGGCTCTGAACAATTTATAAATTAAATTAATTTTATTATTTCACAAAATATTTATGCGTTTCACTATATAATAATATGTATAATGTCATCATATCCGATTTATTTATGGTAAGTTTTGATTTTATGACATAATATTTATTGTATTTCATATAAAATTATTATTCAATAATCCTTTATAAACAATATCCTAAACAAATAAATAAATATTGTTTATTATATCATGGAAATATATTATTATATGTATACATTTATAACCACATGTACTATATAGCAATATAATATTTATACAGACCAGTTCAAATAACTTCTAATAATATAAAAGGATTGGAATTTGATTAAATTTGGTAATTCTAAAATGAACAAAAATGAAAATCCATTATTAAAACTGAAGGACGTTAATAAAAAAGAAGAGAATTCATAAAAACCAATTATTTTTCATAATTTAGTAATTCTACTTTTATAAGAAAATATATAGTGATATTGAAAACTGAAAACTGAACGACGCATTCACGTTTTAACGATAGCAGGTGTAAGCGACATTGTATGGCGACGTCGCATTACAACAACCTGTAACACCTCCAAATGCAACATCGCATTTCTACTGATTTTACTTCTTTACGTTTCGGAATTTTCAAAGTACTTTAAATTTTCATCACAAATTTTTTACATTGCACCACCCGAAAACTCTTTCTTTTTTGTTTGCCAAGCAATAAGACAAAGCGATGTTGTACCGGTCCCAAATTCAAAGGCTGCTTCAGTTGCACTCCTCGTCGTGTTATTTTGATGTTACCATTATTATTTTCGATGTCGTTCATTCAATATTTTATTATAATATCCAATTGTTTCTTTTTCAGTGTATATAATTTTTCTTTAGTGGAATCAGAAGGGATTCGTATGCAGAATAGGAATTCCAGTATGCAGAGTGATTTAACTATTAGTAGAATCATCACTAAATATAGATGTTTAGCTGTTACCTTTTATAGTACACCCTCTGTCTCAAAAATTTATGAATTTCAGAAAATCTTATAAACCAGAAGTGGCATATCTATATGCAGTGGCGTTGCGTGTATTTAAACAAGATAAACATATTGCTTACCATACAAAAAATTCTTTTTTAACTAATATTTTGTATCAATATTTTAGACACTGGCCGTATTTTAAATATACAATTGGTTAAAATTTACTATAGTTTTTCTTATGTTATAAATTAAAATACAGGTAAAATATCGCAAATATAATTTCCATAAACAATTAAAGTCAGATATTTAATTATAATAAAACGATATAATTAAAATTGTAAAAAATAAAGGGTACTCACCAATTCACTTTTCCCAAAATTAGCCGCATTAGAGGAGCCGCCGGTAACAGAAGAATGAATATTCTGCACAGACAGTTCAATTTACAATTTCATTTCACAATAATAACAAAATTGAAACGCGAAACAAATTTGCTATAGCTAAAAAGAGAAAAAAAGAAATAAATTAATTTTAATATTATAATTTTTATCAGGTAAATTTCATAAATGGTGTATCAAATCAAATTAAATATATTTATTTTATTACTTTTTTTCAAAATAATTTGGTACAATTTTAAACATAAATACAAAAACAGCAAGAAGAACAACGATAACAGCAACAACAATAAATGCTATATACAAATTTATGTTACCGCGGCGTCGCATAGACAAAATCACATTTTTTATTTTTTGCGTATGCATTTAGGAAAAAGTCAAAATTAAATTATTAAAAAACTAAAAATCTATACCATCTTTTCCAATAAAATTAATTATTTAATAAATTGGTAATTGTTGGAAAACAAATAAAATAAAAATAATTAAAACAATTACAATATTTTAATATTTTAATGTATAAAATATAAATAAATGAGGAGCACCACTTACCGCATCATTAACAAACAAGGGAAAAAGAATTAGTTAAAATTTATTGTAGGCATTTTTTAAACACACTTTAACTAAACATTTTAATAATTATATAGAAAATAAAACTTAAATAATATTAAACATTAATAATCGGTTTATAAATTTAAAATAATAAATGATCTACTTTACATTAATTATTAAATATAAAATAATTAAATTATTAATATACAATTTTTTTTTCCTATTTTCCATTTACTACGACGTGACTGACACAAGAAAAACAAAAACTAGCAATAAATAAATATCGAAATTATAAATGTGACATAAAAAATTGATGACACACGAGAAAACCAAAAACAATTGAATTTATTTCAACTATATCAGAAATTCGAATTTATTTTTTATTATTATCGTAATGTTATTTAAAATTTAACGAATTTTCAAATTTAAAAATTTGCACTATTTTGAAAATTATTCCAATAGATGTTGTTACGCATAATGATGATTTAATAATTTGATGTACTTTAATATTGTAATGAAATTTGCTTGCAAAACAAATTTATCGATTTTGATATTATTTATTATTATGTGATATTGGCTGTTTTAGAAGGACTCATCTTTGACTATAATGTTATGTCATGATATTCCATTGTTCATTAGCGGCATCGGTATACAAACCATTTGAATTTATATAAGCATAATTATGTCCTTTCGTAGCTAAATTATGTTATATAAAATAGTGATAATGGTGAGTGTAATAAATCCCAAATAATACGCACCGCAGTTACAGTTTTGAAGAAATCGATAAATTTTTTGATGTTATCTTCAGTAATCGTAGACCTTGGCCTTTCAATTCTTTCATCGTCACCAATGTCTTTATACGACAAATTTTGAAACGATTATACCGCACTCATGTATAAGTTGTTGCACGCGAGATATACACACAATCAACACCGCAACACTGTTTTCATCATTTCAAACGTCTTGGAAACTGTTTTTCCATGTTTAAAAAGAAATAATACAATATAATATCTGCTCTTTGTTCGAAGTTCATTTTTGTACCGATGCAACTAATAGACTAATGATTTGAGTACAACATAACTTTGCTTATAAACTAATGTCATGAAATATTGTACACAACATATATCAAGGATGTGTATTTTTACCAACCAATATGATACAACCGAAGAAGTCGCACCTCTGGTTTATGAGATTTTCTGAAGATAGTGAATTTGTAAGACAGAGTGTGTATACAAATATGTAATATTACATTTATATAAATAGAAATGAAAATGTTTACCATCCAATTAGGCTGATGATTTTGATATGATATGGAATCCTTTTGATGTTTTGATGCTTTGAAATAATATTATTACTATCTCTATATATATATATAGGTATATAAATTATGTTTTCATTGACATTATATTAGTATCATTGAATCGTATATATATAAAATATTTATATTCCAATTACAATCATAAACATATAACATATAATTGCATTAAACGCACTCATACATTCATATATCATACAATTTATTTACTATAATTCTATATATAAATTGCTTGCATAAAGATAATTACTATATAATATTCATTAGTACATAACTAGAAAGATCATTAGTGCGCCCCCACAAACACACAAACACATTACAAAATTACTTTTACCAACAAATAACTTTCCAATGACATTTTCAAATAAATTGTTATTATATGTTCACTTTAGTGAATTTAATTATAGATGAAACGATATATATTATACATATACATAAATAAATATTGAATATATATATATGTGTGTGTGTAATAAACTATATATACATAATGTCCATATATATATTGTATTTAGATAAGATAGTCCTTTAAATGTAGTTGAATATTATTATTCTATTTCTAATCTATTCCGTATATATATACAATACAATACAACAAATATATATATATGTAACATAAGAATCCTTACATAAGATTTTGGTTTTGTATGTGGGCGATGAGAAACATTTTAACTAAATTGCTAATTGAAAAGCTTTGAATGAATGAATTCAATTTACATATAACAGTATTAGAATATATATATTATACAATAAATAAAGTATATATAACAATATATAAATTAGTAGATAGCATAGAAAGGACATTTGTATATATGTAATATATTATTAATCGCAGTGGTGCATCGTGTGATAAATTACTCTGAGTCGAGATTATAGTATCTACCAAAAATTCATTACAATTCAGTTGATAAATTACTCCGCATTGATAGTATATAAAAATTCATCCTTTACTTTGCAATTATCGAAATGTAGTTGTTTCCTTAATTCCATAATATTTATTTATTAGTCTAAATACAAATTTAGTGATTTTATCAATATCAAATAACCTCAAACCAAAATGTTAAAAAATTTGCAACTCATTTTTAATCTGAACTAAAATGAACTAAATATTTATGCTTTTAATTATTATCTATATAACAATAATTTAAAATTCATTTTCATTTTATCATAATACGAAACCTACTATATTGTAGTGATAGAGAACCAATTATAAAATCGTCTTTACAGTCGTTGTTTGTGTTTTGTAGATGCGATGCACGCACCTTACACACTCCGCAGAAGACGCCGCTGATATTAGTATATATTCTCTAAATTAAGTGGTAAATTATAACACGAAATAATAATTTACGATCATTTAAATATACAACTACTATATCAATATGTAAATATATATTCGGAATTGGTTCAGTAATTTTTTAATTGGTATTTAAATTTTTGTGTAAACATCTTTTTAATTTATTTGTATTCCTCCCCATATAAATTATTATAAATACTTTGAATTTGATGAATGATTGAAAAAATGTAAGGGTTATAATTATTATAATTAGTATACGCATGTTTAACAAGCAGTACGATGTGAGGATAATTAGCTATGGTCTGATCATTGCGGGATTATAAATATATCAATGTATATATGTAATAATAGATATATTCTATGAGTTATAAAGAAACTATATTTTGGTTCAAAGTAAATCCCTTGCGGAGGTTCGACACTAAATACCAAACCGATCCTGGAAATAAATCTTCTATTTAACGCGACGCACTATATTAATGTCATTAAAAACTTTGATATATGATTTCGCAAGGAAATTGAAATTATTAATTTGGCTCATTCATTTAAACATAATCGATTTTTATATTGAACAGAAAGAAGAAGTTATGGAATATGTTTATTGTTTACTTTGATTCCATACAATATTTCGTAAATATGAGTGAAGTATTTTTTTCAAGCAAATCGCATTGGTGTTTGTCGCTAAAACTACACTATAAAAAGTTAAAATTTCTTGGAACAAATTATTTTATAGTATTTAGTGTTTTTTAATGATTAGTTAATGTTAAGTTTTTGACATTATAATAAGTTTCTTCTCGTAAATCAATTTATTTAAGAAAACCAAGTTTACCGGTACGATGACAGACTATCGACCATGTCTTTTTAAATGAAAATCTCATATTAAGGATCAGGATGTAAAATATCCTTTTATTTCTTTGGGAAAAAAAAAATACATTACAATTTCGGTTTTCATCGCTATACTAAAATAAGCTTTTATGATTTTTTTGGATTATACATTAAATGGATTTCTATTTATCTTAAACATAAATATATAATAGATTTCCAATAATTTGTGGGAAGAAATTTTTATTAGAAATCATTGACATTAGAACGTACAAAAATTGTCAAATTGCCTGGTTCTCGATAAACACGAGGAATAATACAATGAAATACGGATCAGCAAACATTTTAATACAAAATACATACCAAGGTATAATACAAAGAATTAACCCAATTAACCGTTGTGTACCACTTGGAACCATTTCTTTTTGGGGATAACCCCTTTAGAATCGTAAATACAAATGAGCATCTGGTTCGTTTTTAAAACACCGTATGTTTCATCTTCAATTACAATATAGTTTTTAAGAAATTATCGTTACACATAACGTTTTTAATGGCGTCATTGGAATGATTAATTTGGTGTAATTTTTGATTATCACAGTCAATTGATGTGGAACAAACTTTGACTTCACATTTTGTAAATACATTTTTTCTCATTAAAATCTCATGAATTGTTGTTTTTGGTTAACAAAGTTCTTTTTTCCAAACATCACACTGATGATTTCTTGTTATAATTAAATGGCAATTTGTTGTTCTTAAATATACAGTTTTCGACAGAAGCACACAACTTGCTGTCACTTAATGTGTTTGGTTTTTTTGGCTTACATAAATCAGCAGTCAATAAAATAGTCACCCAGATTCATATATTAGAAAATGACACCGGTTATTTAAACAACTATGAAAATGAGTCGTACATATCTTTCAAAGCGAATATAATAACGAATAAATGCGTAAGATAATTTCATTGAATGTCCACAAAATTCCAGAAAATGTTGATATACAGATGAAGATGGGTGCTTATAATATACAACATATTTATGCTATCACAATTTTATTTGCTATTGTTATTTTTACATAATGTATGTATGTATTTGTTAAAATAATTTTTGATAAATATCCTAAGGATATATTATGTAAAATATGAATTTTGAATTTAATATTACATATATAAATATTTTAGGTAAATTAAATGTATTTATATAATAAATATACGTTTTTTAGATTATATAGTATATGCGTGTACTTTGGTACATTGTTACCCCGGCTACAGATATATATATATTTACAGGATGTTCGCCGAAAATGTTTACAGTAATTCCATTGTCACATTGACTGTATATTAAGTGATACCGTCTTGTTTGTACCACATGTTAATTATAAGCGAAAAGCATCCTATCATTGATGGATTGTTTTGAACACTTTTTAAGACAGCGCAGCAATGTTTTCATCTGATTTTCTCGTTGTGGCCCACAGGCTTGTGCTTATCTGCTCCAGTGACTCTTTCTTCAATATCTTTTACTAAACGGTAAATTGCATTGATTTTGATTGTAAAAACCAAAATTTCACGTAATTATCTATATAGCCAAAATAATAATTGAGGAAAAGACATTTGTTCATCGAGCATAATAATAATAAATTGCTGCTGCACTACAACCCTGTGTATTGTATAAAAATAATTAAATAAGAGTACTTAATATAAGTAAATAATATTTGTATAAACAAATTATAATTATATACTACTTAAGCATTTGTCTTATCAAAATAATGACTAAGATCCTATCTATTGTGTATATATAAAGAAGTATTTCAATATATAGTAAACATTTAATTGTAGGGAAAAAAAGAACTTAAATAATTATTTATTATTTCTCTACAAATTTAGAAAATAATAAGAATAAAATTGTGTTTTTAAATTTGAAGAGACATACATAAAATGCGTTTCGTTTTTATATCATAATTTTATAATAAAATATTTTCAAATAATGTTATTTTACTAGAAAGTAAATTTATTCTGTTGTTCGCCGTAGCGCGTTTTTAGATGGTGCGATTATATGCTTTCAGAAGATAAAATGTAAATAATAATTTATTTATATAGTGACAAAAATATTTACTTTTTATGGTAGGGTAGACCCGCCTCACGCATACCGATTAATATAATTTAGAGATTAGAGACCCATGAACATTTCAATATGCGCATGGAAAGTGTATTATTTTAAAGTGAACTTTATTGAATATTTTCACATACGTTTATACTTGTTTGAAAAATTTTATTTAAAATTCTAATTTTGTTAAGATGTGCTCACTGGCAGACCAGCCAGACATACCTCAATAATTATTTGTGAAATTCACGTTAAGGAAATAAAAATTATACAAAAATAATAACATTTGATCTTTAATTTGTTTTTTATATTTTTAAGATTGTTAATCATAAATAGAGTGCGACCGGCCGGCACCCATCTCAGGGTTTTTCGTAATTTTTCAATTTGAATTGATACATAATTATAGAATATTAATTAATTTTCAAAGTACCGCAATAAGAAAAGTGTGCTTCAGATTTTAGAAAAATTAACATATGGTTACTGGAATATAACCCAAACTTTCAGAAATACGGCAAAGCGTCCGGATCTACCCATCAAATAATATACAGATACTGAAAAAAAATAACAAGAAAATTTTAATTACAATAAAAAACAATTTATATGCACATAATAATGTTATCGCAGTAATATTAGAAAAACCCAATTTTCTATTATTAAAGTAGAGAGAAGAAAGAAAAAAAACCTAGAAAACCTTTTTTCAAATAAAAAAATTAAACAGCAGAAAACAAACAAATTTAATTAAAATTCAATTGTTCTTAGTTATTAAGAAAAATTTCCATATAAAAAGACACACACACACACAAAAATAACCAATGGTCGTCTCCTTCCACATTTATATATATATATCAAATATAAAATAATATTCGTACATATCCTATGCATATATATTTACTTATAATGTCTATTTCTATACATCGTTTACCTACACCACTTACACAAGATGTCCAAAATGGTACCGGTCCGAGATACTCATTCATCAGGATATTGATTCAATAAGGAATTCGAGAAAGAAGTTATAATTGTAATATTCAATTTTTTTAAATAAAGAGCTTACAATTTGGTTATAATATGTTACAGCTATATATAGTTTTAGTATATTTTGAAGTTACACAAATGTATTGATAGCAAGGAAAGGAGGACTATACTCGTATTTCAATAGATAGCACTTTTATTAAAAGAACTATTGATCCTATTTACTATAAATATTCACTATACACATACAAAATTTTATTAGTCCAGTAATTTCTCTACTGAGCTTAACTGGATATAGTTAAAGAAGCCTCATTGATACCAAGCGTCCTCAAACTTTAATTAGCTTAGAATGGCATGTGCGGCGTTCTGATATAATCCTGTAGCTCCTCGTCAGAACTAATATATTAATATGGATCGAATAGGAATATATGGATCACTGCCAATTATGGAAACATATCTATTTGAAAATATATAGAAATAAATGTTGAATGAATATTTTGCAAATCGGTATAGAAGAATCACTGTAAGTAACGTAGGCGTTGCGTCAGAAAATTTGTGAATTTAATATAATGGCAACAATATTCTGATATAGACAAGTGTAAGAAAAATACGAGAAAAATGGAATAGACGCACAATAAATTTTCTGGAAAATAGTCTTTAATGAATTAACATTTTTTTCTAATTATGGACCATAGTTTTAACAGTTTTTTTTTACTTACAGAGTATTTTAAAAAAATATCACTTACCAATATTTCATAGAAGAAATTTTTTAAATTACTGCAAGCGTTCAGAAAATATAGCCAATTTTCCATTTGATGTCATTGGAATTTTGGAAATTGTTGGCAACCCCAACTCTACGCATAAACTTTACAGAGGCTATGAGTATTAAAGTTACTAGTAAATAATACCCATCAGGACAGGTTTCAGGATGAGTTACTATAGAAACCTGAACAATTTTATAAATTCTCATTTACAATTATTTTACATATTATATGAACAGTTTTCACGAAATTCCAAGAAAATACGGAAATTTTTAATGAAATTTATCATATAGCTTTTTGGATTAGATTATTTTATGAAGGTCCCCCTAAATTATTCAAATTATTCAGGTATCAGGGATCAGGCAGTCTTAGTTTTTATATTCTGTTAAATTAATTAAAAACAGTTCACATATACGAACTTTTGAACAAACTTTAATATAAAATGGTCAAATTGTCAATGATTTCAGTATCTCATCCGTTCACAAGCAATTTGAACAAAATTATGAATTGGTTTAAACGTTTTCAAATATTTGTTCAGACCATTGCATGCATACGATATTTAATGAAATTCATACAAATAATGCGTTAATAATCTGCATACGAAATTTCATCCAAAATTCGTAAAGAAATTAGTAAACATTTTCTGCTGGATACCAATTCCTTCTGAAATTGTATGAAGAAGGTGGATCTACGTACGAATTCTAATTTTAAATCTATATAATGTTAAATATAAGAATTTCCATTATCAAGTTTTTGTCAAATGAAATTACAACTACATAACTATTGAAGGTTCAATTCATCTCTTAAAATTTGTTTCATTATTTTTAGCTGTATTGGCCAAAATTTTTAACGTTAAACTAAAAATTGTTTAAGTACGAGTAGTAATGAAGAAACGAAAAATTGATGTATCAGTGGAGCTGTGCAATAAGTGGATTTTTATTGAATTATACTTGTACTTAAATTGACAATGCAATTTTTAAAAAATACCTGCCAAGAGATTATGAAAACAGTTTTAATTTTAATTCTTAATAGCTGATGTATTAAAATGAGTAAAATTGTACAGACCTATAATGAACGAATAGGTAATATCAAGAAAAATCCGTTTTTCATAAAATCCTCAAAAATATTACAGCATTAATAAAACCTATTATAATGGAAACTTTCATTTATTTCATATATTTTAAGAAGTATGCGAAGTTATCAATTATAGGTACTTTTTTCATAAGCAAATTTTAAACTATATTTAGTAAATTTCTATCTGGTAGATTTGCTTATTAGTAATTTTATCCGATCTGACAAATCTGTTGCCGTTCTGTTTTTAAGGTTTCACTTATCGTCTGAAATTTTTCTAGTCGTACTATCAATGGACGTTGAAATGAAAAGAATAATAAATAAATGAAATATTCGGTGAGCGTTGACTTGTTATTGATAAATTGTAACGAACACGTTATTTGGCGATCATCTATACTACATATGAAGTAATTTTTTTCCATTTTTTCACAATCAAACGAGAGATAATGACACAGAAAACACATATTACAACTGTGGCATAATTCAAATTAAATAAAATTTTAGAAAATCATAGTTAAGAATTTTATTCAGACAGAAGCGTATATGACAAAATATCATATGGAAATTTGACACATTTTTTTAATACAACCTGTACGTGCTATGTGTACGTCAACTATCCTAAACATACACGATATTATAACATAAACATATAAATGTATATATATATAGTAAAAGTTTGCTTGAAATGAATGTTATATCTGTGAGCATAGCATAGCATACATATAGTTGATGTGGTTAACGTATATACATACGTTTTTCTACTTGGACATTATTTCAAAATTTAATTAAATATAAAGGTTACCATCTGAGATCTCCTCAGTTCATGTATTTTAATATATTTTATACATAATACCATACCATAATACAATACAAAAATGTATGCGGATGGTTATAAAAAACACACTCTATCACTCTGTACTCTATGATTTTGTTTATAATATAGCTATATTTATATATATTGTGAAATAAATGCACATATTGTTGTGTGACAATTACAATAAAAATTTGCACACATTTTATTTATATTATTATAATGTACTTTAAAATAAATAAAAATATGTACCATCATGTTGTGATGTTATGTGCTTATAAAGGATTTTGTTTATGACCATATTGTGTACAACCCGCATAGTGACAGTGGATAATTAAAACACATATACCAATTTGAAGAATATTGTCCATCTCTATATATACTTAATATAGTAATATAAATCTGAAAATGTTAATACAGTAAAAATTGGATAAGTGTCACCTCAGCACACTGAATCGAATTTATTAAATCTAGTGAAACTTAAAGGTGTTTGTTATACTTATAAGGAAATCATGTAGAATATAGATTCTATGACAGAATTTTCATTTTTCAATCAATTTTGAACTTATACTGTATTTCTATTTAATTCGATTGCGAATAAGGACTCTATATAGCAGAATTGGTATTTCATATGGACTTGTATATACAGGAGCTTGATTTAGAAATTAAGTATGCCACACCTTATACATAAAGAAATTAATAAAAATACAGAATAGAGTAAAATCAATGTTTCCAGGAACAAGGATATTTCCAGGATTTAATAAGATTAATTTTTAGATTTAAGTATACAACACCTCATATATGAAATAAAAATAATAATCGAATCGAATGGGTCATATCTTTAAAGGATGTGCAGTACCATACAAGGATATAATTCAATTCAATTTCTGTATGTAATACGTCACAGATAATGAAACACGGAAGTAAATAGAAATATAAAGTTTTAAGGATAAAAAAAGAATTTTGGAAGGATTTAACAATGATAATTTTTAGAATTTGGGTTATCTAACACCTCATGTGGGAAAGAGATATTGTAGTAGTAGTAGTAATAACAATAAGTTAAGCAGTTAATTAAGTGGTAAGGATTGAGAAAATTTAAAGAATATTTGAATTTAGACATAATCAAATAAAAGATATTATTTTATAATAAATTCATTTTTAAAGGTAGAGCTGAACACACACCCACCCATATAACATATAGATCAGATATAGTAAAGTACACATCTTAAAATACCCTCGACCCTAAAAGCATTTTTTCTAATCAATTTCTTCTTTAATTCTTTATAAACGGCCACATTCATAAATTCCAATTTTATACTACTAACATTCTGGATATGCCATTGATCCTTGAAACATCACAAAATTAAATATTATTATAGAATAGCATTATTTATTAAACATATTTATATATAAAGACAGTTTTGGAGCTGGAATTTAAGTCGGTAGCAGAAAACACCTATTTCCAATTGCAATTCACTGCAACGAATTTCTTCTTCAATATCATATTCTACATTTACCAACGATCTCAAGTATAAGGAGCTGTTTCAAACAATTTCAAAAATATATTCTTACAGTAACGAATTCTTGTTTTATGATGCCTATCTTTATTTAACGATTCGAAAGAATCTGTGACACCATATTTCAACCCAAAATAATTCCAGTCAAAAACATTAAAATGAAATCTGTATAGTGCAAATTGTATAAAATCTGTGGCGTATATGGTATACCGTCACAGAAAAAAATAGTTGGAGACGAAGAGTATAATTTTGTAATAGACAAAGTTATACCGAATAATTAAAATCAATAGATTAAAATGGCTTGGTCACGTATCACGTATGGAGAATGAACGTGTATCAAAAACAATTGTAAAATAATGTTGCATAATGGAGAAAGAGAGCCGGGAAGACTAGATGGCTAGATTCGGTAAATAATAATATTAGATGATCCTTAAAATTCACGATTGGAAGACATTAGTTGCAGATAGTTTCGGTTAGAGAATCATGTTGAAGAAAAATAACGAAAGTAATAATTGTATTTTTTGCTATAAATATACTTTAAAAAACCATAGTCCATAATTAGATAAATACACATTAATATATTGTAATTATATATAGAATATTAGAAATCGTTTATAATTTATAGACACATAAGGGCTCTTTTAGGCCATACAAATACTATAGGCACATAATATTGTAGTATATATAAGAGACTAACTAAATAATAATAAGTAAACATATATTCTATTTTATGTCTATAGTTTGTCTATGTATTACAATAATAATAGGTACGATATACACATGACATCCCAGTTTGATATATGTATGTATTCCACTCTTGATCTCACAATATATATACATTTTTGTTCATGCACGACAAATGTCATATAATAGTGAAAAGTGTCAAGTTCATGCGTTACTTCTCTATGTGCTCGTATAAATCCATCCATATATATACAATCTATATTGTTCGCATTGATAGTGAGCCATCCATATATATATATATTGTATATATGGACGCTGGTCGGTCACTGTAAAATAAAGAATTTATCAAATTGAGTTATGACCATAACCCATATCCTTACATCCCATATACCATATATATATATATATATAAATATCATTGTGTTCATGAATCAACTATAAATATTATTATATTTTGTACAAATATAGAGTTTCTAGTTTATTCAGGAAATTGAGAAAATAAATAATGTTGAATAAAATATTTTATTATACAATATTATTAGGTTTTTGGCCTTTTATATACATTTTGGAATTTAAGATTTGTTTGATATTATTTCGTTATAAAATATGTAACATATATATAAATATTATTATTATTATATAGAGATAGACAGACGGCTTATACACTATTTCATATACGAATATATAATATACAATGTGTATAGTTCCGTAAAACATTGACAGATTTAATGGCGGATAAATTAAAAATATATTGATAAAAGAAAATCCATTTCCGATAATTTATAATAACTACTTTTTTTATATGTACGATAATATTATGATCATTTCTTATACATAGAAATAAATATATGATTATATAGGAATACAAAACTGGGCTGAGATGAATATATACTATAACAGGAGGATTCTATACATTGTACCAAAACACTTATCCAAATACCTAATTCAATTACAAATTTACCAATAGATAAATATATTCTAGTAGTATTTTAAATAACAACGTCTTATAATACATAATATTGAGTGAAAAAAACAAAGAGGCTGTGATGTTCAACATCAACCCGTTCATTTGATTTAAATACAATAAATAATAACAATTTTTTATTGTTAATTTTCAATATAATTTTCGTATTTTCTTCCTACATTAATACCTTGAAGTGGAAAGTTTCCATACATCAGAGATTAATCCAATAAAATATAAAATATAGGCGCATTTACAAATTGTGGTGGTACGGTGGGAGGAGGAAAAGAATTAGATTTCGGAAAAGGATTGCGCGAAATGCCGCGGTAAAGTAATGTCAATAACAATAAATATACACGAATATTTTACATATAAAAACGCAGACGAATTGATTTCATATTTGATAATTGGTTGATGTGTATAAATATCAATTTTTGTTATTGTATTTATTAAGGAAAATTTTGAACCGAAAACAAAATATACGGAAAGTTTTAGCTTTATTGTTTTAGTACAAAAATATGAGTAATATGCGTTGCTGAAATATGATTAAGCAATATGAAAAACCAACACAGCTGATCGTATCCAAAATTACAATTAATCCAATTGAGCTGTAAACTAAAACAATATTGTCCAAAATATCATTATTAACTAAAAAAAAAATTTCGGAATCCCTAGTAACAATGTGTCCGTACTTTGAAAAATGAGAAAAATTTTCGTGGAAAAAATCCTCATATTTTCCATGGAAAATATATATTGGAATTTGCCCATAGATTTTGCACTTAATATAACGGTATTGTATTCATAATTTATTTCACCAATTATCCAAGACAGTGGTTCACATTTTGTATATTTTGCTTATCCATATAGATATAATCCTCAATCTTTTTAATTTATTCTGCTAATACGGACAATTCACGGGTATTACTTGCTAAAATACATGTACAATCCGAAGATAAAATATTTGAATATAAATTCTATGGATATTCTGTGCAATAATATCAACGAAAAATTCTTCTAAGGAGAACTCCTTAAAATTATCATCGGAAATATAATACATTTTTTATAAAAATCCATGGACAGGATTGCACTCATCATATAAAATTTCAGCGGACATCCATAAAAAATCCATAGATATTTCCTCGGATTGAAAGTATACGGACTACTACATATAATGCGGAAATTTGGAGGACACCCTACGGACGGTGTTAATAGGGATGTAGCAGGTATATACAAGCAATATTACAGGATATTTCTTTTGCTACTCTATGGCTTGATACCAATAATTAATTTAATGAATAAATTCAAAGAAATGTACAAAACGTATAAAAAACCCTTTTGCGTCTTTATTTCAGAGGAAATCCAACAGCTGATATGGCTGAGGTGTCAGAAACATCCGAATTCATTATAGTGAACATTAACCGCGAATATTTCTTCACAGACGGAAATGCAATTATATATAGATATCGGCGATCGGTATACAAAAACATACTAGTTTTGTATGTGGTGTTATTTTGCTGTAGAAGATACAGAAGATGCTGGATTAGACGGTTATATGCTTTGGATATAGCGAATAGTAATCGTATATTATTGATCCATATTAAGGCATCGACAACAAAACCATACAAATGATAAAAATAGAAAACTCCCACATATACCAATATTTTCAACATTGCAAATTTTATGATTACTTCTTGTATACATATATTCTCATCTACGTTCAATTATAGATTTCACCCACAAGGTTTGTATATAAGTCTGGTATTTTTTCCTCTACTACATAATAGCAAGTTTAATGAATTATTTGTATTGTACAATATATACTTGTTATACGCACACATACCTACATACATAATATATTTAAATAGAATGTTGAATCCATTTTAAATTTTAAATCATCGAAATGTTCCATATTCATCCCATAATTATATATAGAAATATTCTATACAATTGTAAATATAGAATTCTATTCTCTCAAAAATAAATCATTCTTTTTCCATTGCACATCTCTCCACACAAAATTTAAATGTATGCGCGATATATTCGAATATATAAGGTTGTCAAATATCTCCCTTCCGCCTTTTTGTCTTTTTAATTTCGCGGCTATGTACAAAGCGCTACAGAGCTCGTATCTGGCAACACTGTACATAATTTGAAAGCTCTTGACATAACAAACAAAACGACGCTATGTATGATTAGTTTGGATATTGCGTTCAACAGTTATAGACGTGTAAACATGGAGTTCACTAACGCCGAAATTCGCGCTATTTTAAAGTTTTCCTTCGTTAAAGGCAAATCCGCTAGAGAAACGTTCCGTGAGATTAATGGTGTTTTGGGGGATGGTACTCTATCACTTCGAACCGCGGAGGAATGGTTTCGACGATTCAGAGCCGGTGAAAACGACACCATGGATAAGCCAGCCGGCGGAAGACCTGTGACGACAAATACCGATCAAATCATGGAATACATCGAGTTAGACCGGCATGTGGCATCTCGTGACATCGCCCAGGAGATGGGAGTTAGTCACCAAACCATTTTAAACCATCTGCAGAAGGCTGGATACAAAAAAAAGCTTGATGTTTGGGTGCCACATGAATTAACAGTGAAAAATCTAATGGACCGAATTTCCATTTGCGAAATGCTGCTGAAACGGAACGAACTCGACCCATTCTTGAAGCGGATGGTGACTGGCGACGAAAAATGGATCACATACGACAATATCAAGCGAAAACGGTCGTGGTCGCAGGCCGGTGAATCGTCCCAAACAGTGGCCAAGCCGGGATTGACGGCCAGGAAGGTTTTGCTGTGTGTTTGGTGGGATTGGAAGGGAATCATCCACTATGAGCTGCTCCCATATGGCCAGACGCTTAATTCTACCATCTACTGCGAACAACTGGACCGCTTGAAGCAGGCGATCGACCAGAAGCGTCCAGAATTGGCCAAAAGGAAAGGTGTAGTGTTCCACCAGGACAACGCCAGACCACACACTTCGTTGATGACTCGTCAGAAGCTACGGGAGCTCGGATGGGAGGTTTTATCGCATCCACCATATAGCCCGGACATAGCGCCAAGTGATTACCACCTGTTCCTGTCCATGGCGAACGCCCTTGGTGGTGTAAAGTTGATCTCAAAAGAGGCTTGTGAAAAGTGGCTGTCCGAGTTCTTCGCAAATAAGGAGGGGGGCTTCTACGAGGGAGGTATTATGAAGTTGCAGTCTAGATGGAAACAGATTATCGAACAAAACGGCGCATATTTGAACTAAATCCGATTACTGTAACACTTTTTATAAAGCATTGAATAAAGAGCAAAAAGGCGGAAGGGAGATAGTTGACAACCTAATATATATATATCTGTAAAATAAATAATAACGCTTAATTGTACTTAATAACGAGATATATATAGAAAATACATAAGATGTAAGTAAAATACAAATGGAAATAATAATTTAGCGCTCGTATTCATATATATTTATATAGGGTAAGGATATGCAAATGACTATATCTATATACATATACAGAGAAACCTCTATCGCATATGTGTATTCTCATGGATGATATACTAAAAAGTCTAAAACACAATAAAATTTATTAATAAATTATAACTGTTGATGTCTGCGATGCAAAAAATGCAATGCTCAGCCATAATGAGACGCAACACATACATTTACACTTTATATCCTTTTTAAACAATTAATAATATCATAATATGTAACATATATATGCCATTAAAATTTTTAATTTATAAAAATTTAACATATTTTCAATGTGGCGTATAAAATGGTTCAAAAAAATTAAACTGTACTAAAAATTGAAGAATCAAGAATAGTGGTCAAGACCACTCTAAAGTATACTTTTCGAAAATAATTATATGTTGTATCTCCTGTGAAACAGAATTGAATTGTATTTTCTATATTGGCGGATCACCACTGACGTCTTTCCCGGCTAAGCAAATTAGACAAACAAAAAAACATAATACGATAATTAAAAGCATTTTCTGCACCACACAGAGAAACAATATTTTAGAGGCCAAAGGCTAATACAGCTAAAAATACAATATATAGGATCAATTTAAAAATAACTCAATTTATGTATAGCGTTTATGTTTTCACAACTTGATCGCAATTTTGTGTTATTTTATTTGAATATTTATTCAATATTTATTCAATCAACGCACGCAAGTTCAGTGTAAAGTCCCTGCAATGTTCTTAATTCCTTTTTATATTGTACCATTATTCAATAAATTTAACTATACCTGTTCCATTTCTTTTGAGATAGCACATCGGTGTTTTTGAGAATTATTGTTGAAATATTCATATTCATTGTCTAATATGTTCTATATAATTTGCTGTTTAATTCCCTTTCATAAAAGATTTTTTTTAAGAATTATCCTTGATTCTTCAATAAGTTCTATGCAATTGCACGTTTAATTCCACGGCATACGTAATTTTAATTGTTATACGTGAAAGGTTCTGAAAATGTCCTTCAGACATTATTGACATTTTGATCGTCGCAACACTTGCATGATTTGTTTACATTTTCTTACTTTAATTTTATATTGGGTAAAGGTAAACAACATCATAATATTGGTTGGAGACGAATAAAACAATTTTGAAATAGACAAACTGTATGGTCAACCAAATATTGTAGAAAAAAAAAATAAAAATCAATAGATTAAAACTTAAGGCTTGGATGAACTTTACGCATGGATGGTTAGATGCAATGAACTGTGCTATTGAAATCCTTAAAATTCGAGATTGGAATACGGAATAGCTGCACATAGGTCAGGTTATATATTGTTCTATTATCGTTTATAACTTACTATATGCGTGCTACATTTCACTTAAGTAGCAACTAATGACAGTAAATATTGTATGTGCATATAATAAATGAATATTCGTTTCTGATTGTACAAATTTCGTACATGATTGTGGTTTTTTATATGCAAAAATGAAGGTATGATAGACGTTTTTGCATATGTCAGATAGGTTAGCTATGATAACGAGGCTATTCTGTACTGCACTATATATATTTTATACATATTTTGTAAGCTTCATTTACATGAATTAATTTTACTTTAAATTTTGTATTTAATGTTTTCCAATAAATTGTAGTATAACCACTATGGTATTACTATTGGTATACGAGTACATTCAAATCTGTAATTATAGTTTAGTTTTTAATATTATAGTACTAGCACAAGCAATTCAGTGATTATAACTATATTTGAATTGGTATTTGTTAACCAATTATATTTATAGATAGATAATACACGGATCATAAATTTATTTTAAAAGTTATATTTAAGTACTCTGTATAAACACACATTAATATATATTCATAGAAATATATTTCCATAAAATGTTATCTTAAAATGTGAAGACTTTAATATAGTTATATTTATATATTATTCCATGTATAGGAATGAGTATGTACTTTTGTCATAAAAACACTTAAAATATGTATGTGTATAAGGGAAATAAATTTATAAATATTGTATTATTATAATACATGATTTTCATAATGTAATTAAAAATAATTACTTTAATATTATTATAATTTAAAAACATATAAATTTACATACCTTAGTTATTTGCGCATTATAAAATGTAACTACATATAAATAATATATATTATATAACGTAGAGGCAGACGTACATCTCATTATCATCAACAGCAGAGAATATAAATGTGGTTTTAGATAATAATCATTTTGCCAACATATTCTTCAAAGCATTCATGTGTTGTCGTGATATTATATCGAAATTTTAAAATGTAAATTTGTGCCATATACATATATACCAAATTTAGAAATTCTGTAAAATTTACAGTGTAAATATTAATAAAAAAAAACTCCGTCATTAGTTATATTTGTGTGTGTATGTGGTATAAATATATTTATAATATCAAAGATATTTAATATAATAACGATGTTTTATTCAATGTATATTTATATTTTTGGTACAGAGTTATTAAAGCTACATATTACAATGAAAAATCCAATGGTAAATACGAAAAAAACACAATGCTTACAAATAAATTTTTTTTACACAATTAAATATACTTTTAATAAAACATCTTCGTAAGACTTTGTAAATCTTTAGAGTATATGTAATACAATTATAAGTACATTCCTATATAGCAAATACACAAATCATACATATACCAAATGTCTGTATAGATAACATTTATAAAATTCAACTTGCTTATGTCTCATTTTAATTTACAAATATTACCTTCAAACATATATACATTTGATGTCTGTCTGTATATTACAATATTTATATTTATAAATAGTGTGATCCATTTTAATCGATTCATCTAAATATTTTGTCCTAAAATACACCAGATGAAAAAAAAAAAATGTTTCAAACAAAAGAACTTTAATTTGACCGTGATCTTTATGGTCATTTACAAGTTTAAACCGTATTTTTCAAATGGGAACCCATATATTTGACACCACATCCAGAAAGATATAAGAATAAGGACTTCATCAGATGTCCTGCTACTTTTTACTTAAACATTCTTTTGAATCTTGCATATTTATTTAGGATCTGTCGATTAAAATCAGTCACCCTGTGTGTGTGTATAATACATGCAAATAATAAACTCGTATATAATACATTTAAGTAAAAGTAATAATTGCAATAATTTTAACTTTGAAATGAATATTAAGATTAAAATCAAAGTTATACTAAAAGTATTTGTGCGAAACATAATTTTCACATTTTGAAAACCTTATTTAAATTTGCATTGCATTAAATATATTTATATATACACACACAGGGTGGATCGGTTCCGGTATACGTTAGCCCGCTTAAATCATTTAGTATTCAATTCAGAGTATTTTATTACTAGTAAAAGTTTTCTGAATGGGTTTTTGCGAACACATATAATTGTGCTACTGCTTAAAGCTCTATATAAAGTTGTATTTAATGTATTAAATAACATCTGAGATTTGTTCAAAAGTTTATAACACTTTTAATACTGTATTGCCAAAACAACGAAAATGTCTTATTACATACGCATGCGAAATTTAAAGGACCACATATGTCGTACACAAATTTTATGCAAATAAATGTATTCGAATTAAGATTTACACCGCAGTCAATTATTGATCAATTACACAATAAAAGTCTAACGCCTTAAACAGATAAACCAAATCGGATCACCTTGTACTGTAAAATATAAGCGATATTGAGATAATTAGAAAATAACATTTTATTTCACATTTATATTAAAATTATAATTAAAATTATAACTTTTTAAATACACATGTAGATGATTATAGTGCGTGCCTGTGGAAACATTTCGATTCCACAACTATTAAGATAAGAAATTCTGTATTAATATTTCATATAAGGAATCTTTCAAACTTTGTATTATATGACGCTAATCCAGAGATTAGCAACAGATGTTTATATTAGGAAACGCCATCATATCATATCAGATGATTACCATAAAAAAATTTTCATTTAACAAATATTTTATATCAATATTTTTAACACTGGCTGTATTTTATATATACAATTGGTTAAAGTTTAATATAGTTTTTTCTTATATTATAAATTAAAATATAGGTAAAATATCGCAAATATAAACAATTAAAGTCATATTATATAATAAAACGATATAAACGATATAATTAAAATGTAATAAATAAAAGGGTACTCACCAAAACGCTTTTCCCTAAATTATCCACAATAGAGGAGCCGCCGGTAACAGATGAATGAATATTCTGCACATACAGGTCAATTTGCAATTTCATTTAAAAAATAACAAAATTGAACCGCGACACACATTTGCTATAGCTAAAAACAGGAAAAAGAAATAAATTAATTTTATTATTATTTATAGGTAAATTTCATAAATGGTGTATCAAATCAAATTAAATATATTTATTTTATTACTTTTTTTCAAAATAATTTGGTACAATTTTAAACATAAAGACAAAAACAGCAAGAAGAACTACGATAACAGCAACAACAATAAATGCTATATAAAAATTTATGTTACCGCGGCGTCGCATAGACAAAATCACATTTTTATTTTTTGCGTATGCATATAGGAAAAAGTCAAAATTTAATTATTAAAAAACTCAAAATCTATACCATCTTTTCCAATAAAATTAATTATTAAATAAATAGATAATTGTTGGGAAACAAATAAAATAAAAATAATTAAAACAATTACAATATTTTAATGTATAAAATATAAATGAATGAGGAGCACCACTTACCGCATCATTAACAAACACGGGAAAAAGAATTAGTTAAAATTTATTGTAGGCATTTATTAAACACACCACTAACTAAACACTGTAATAATATATAGAAATTAAAACTTAAATAATATTAAATATAAATATTCGGTTTTGTAGATTTAAAATAATAAATTATCAACTTTACATTAATTATTAAATATAAAATAATTAAATTATTAATATGCAATTTTTTTTTCCTATTTTCCATTTACTACGACGTGACTGACACAAGAAAAACAAAAACTAGCAATAAATAAGAATCGAAATTATAAATGGGACATAAAAAATTGATGACACATGAGAAAATAAAAAACAATTGAATTTATTTCGACTATATCAGAAATTCGAATTTATTTTTTATTATTATCGTAATTTTATTTAAAATTTAACAAATTTCCCAATTTAAAAATTTGATCTATTTTGGAATTTATTCCAATAGATGTTGGTTGTCACTTACGGTTATTAATGATTTAATAATTTGATAGTAATGAAATTTGCTTGCAAAATATCTTTATCGATTTTGATATTATTAAATATTATTTAAATTTTTGGCATTATATAATACTGAGTTTTACCTTTCTATATAATCGAACCGCTCTTCTCGTAATGGTAATGGTACCAGGCAAGACTGTGAAACTTGTGCACGATGTCATTATAGAAAAAAATCAACTATATGCTGCATAAACATAGATTCAAAGAAATAATCATTGACATATGTAGATGCTGCTAACAAACAAACTTTAAAATTAAATAATAATAACTATTTCGCAGTAAAAATGTTTCATTACATCCTATTTCGGCTATTACATACGCATATAGAGAGCTCTGTAACTGTTACATAAATTTATGATTTGATAAATATTTATCTAAAATTGCAATTGTATTAAATTTTAACGATAAGCTATTTTTATAGGTAATGCTATGAAAATAGGATTTGTTTACCTAATCGAAAAATTTTGGTTCTAATGTTGTTTAAATTAGATAGATTTACTAATACAAAAATTTATTAGAATAATATATAATATAATTGAAATAATTACAGCTGAAAATTCATATCAAGTGTTTTGCGAATTCGGACCCTATGTTAAAACAAACATAAAAATATATAAAATTAACAATATAAATCAAAAATACGTTGATACATATCCATTGAGAAAAATATAAATTAAATCAATTAAAAATAAATATTCAATTAAATTTGCAATAATGAAATACATGTGATTTAATTATTTATTGCTTTTATACATATTACAAAATACATTTATATATATTCATTATAAATTTAATTGTTCGAAATAAATTATATATTTAATTATATTAATAAACAACAATGATCATATATTAATTTAATATTTGTGGAAATAATTTGCTATACATATAATTTTATTGATGCATATATTTATAAATATAGATTTTCATATACACCAACATTATAATATAATTAATTTTCATATTTAAATTATAATTGATACAAACGATGTTCAATCAATTTTGAATCACTGTGTAAGTAAATGTAAATTAATATATATAATTAAATTATTATTGTAGTTATACATAAATAGTTATGTGAATAAATAATATGCATATTATTAATAATATATACAATATATTGTAGAAATAGAATATACATTTAATTTAATGTATTTTACTTTGTTGAGCAGTTGAATAGAGAATTAATCTTATTATACAAAATATAAACATTTTCAATATACAGTATGCATTGATAAGTGATAATAATGCCGCAAAGTGAAACTATAACGCCGGAAGCAGTTGCGTCTCATGGAAAAAAAAATAATCCGCAATATCAAGTGATATATTTCTAGGAAGGAAGACTTTAGTAAAATAAAGTTTAGAAATATTTCCTAAACTTTAGTTACAATATGCACTTAATAAATATACAAACAAAACATCATTTATAAAAATTCAAACAGACAGTGAAAAGTTTATGAAAATATGATAAATTATATAGTGTTAAACTGACGAAAAGTTCACCAGCAAACAAGTCAACAAGATGTGATGAGACGTCTGATCGAAAAATAATCGCTTCATCCATTCACAATCCACTAAATAGTTTTGGATAGTTTTTTGGTTAAAAATCAAATCAAATTCATCAAGTTATTTACTAGATTTAGCTCTGCCACCATTTATTTAATTTATTTAATATTATTTAAGTAACCGATTTAATATTTATAGCCTTTTAGCATCAAATTGTACAAACAATTTTTGCAGTACCATTATTTCATACAAAATTTCAATAACATCAAATGGAAAATGGGTCATATGTTTTGAAGGAGTAAATCGATTTTAAAAATCTCTTCTACCAAAGATTGGAAATTGATTATAATTTGTAATTCTATGGATACAAAACTGAAAATCCGTTAAACCTATAGCCCGTAGTAATTCAAAAAGATGATAATTCTTAAAAGTCGATTTTCCGGACATTTCAATTCAATTCATTTTTTCATAATTTAGTCTATTTTCTTTCAACTCGTCTATACTTCGATTCGTTGGATAGCAAAATAAAGCAAAATGCTAACATTTTGATTGTAGATCAGCTGCTTCCTACCAAGTCAACGCGGTAAAATTAAATAATATAGTTACTTTGAACGGTGGTCGTGCGGCTGCCCACTTATAATGAATACTGTGTACTTACTATGGTTATATGTAATAATAAAATATAAAATCAAACTTACTTGAATAATATTTATAATTTTATATGTTTGTTACACGTACACGGTACATTTTGATTAGTATGCATTGTACAAATTTCTTTTTCTACTGTTTCCGGTTCATTAAATTGGCCATATATATTTGATGGTTGATCAAATAAAGTATCTGGTTTTCATTGTACGCATATATTTTTTGAGTTGAATTGAGTTGAGTTGAGAAGGAAAGAAAATATTATACATATTATTAAATTATTATCATAATTTTGAGTCTTATGTACAGAAGCATAGTAGTAGAAGTAAATATAAGTAGCTTATCAGAAATCAGAATTGCAATGATATTAAATAAATTCTCGGTGGTAGGTGTAAAATAATGTAATAAAAATGCGAACAATTCATTTTAATTTTCTCTGATAAGCCCATTCCACTTCTATACAAATGTAATAATATTCTATTCGATAAAAATAAATATACCAATTCTGAAAACATCCATTGCTTTTTTAATTTGTTGCTCAATTTGATAAAAATTTGATGGTTCCGGATGGTGTAATACGGGAAAATTAAATTGATAATCATATGGCCAATAATTTTCATGTTTAGTAGATGATGGAATACTATCCGAATATGCACGTGGTGAATAATTATTATTATTTTTATTATTATTATTGCTGCTACTAAATACTATAATTTCAATATCATCATCATTATTATTATTATTATTATTATTATTATTATTATTATTATTATTATCATTATTATTATTATTATTATTATTATTATTATTATTAGAAAACATTGGTTTTATTAAATTTCTCGATAAAACGTTTCCACGTAATGTATTACGATAATATTGGTTTTGATGTTGAAATGGTTGCTGATGATGGTGATATAGAGGTTTTTGCTGTTGTTGTTCTTCATCTATATATATATAAAATAGGAAAAGAAAAATGGAATTTATTTGTCTGTTATTAATATCCTTTTGAATGTCTGTATATGTTTGCAAAAAAAAATGTAATGTTCATCATAAGAATATCAATTTTATTTTTACCATCATTGAATTTTTCATTTTTATTATTGATTTTAATATTATGGTTAGTTGAAGAATGTTGTAATGTTGGTAATGTTGATATTGGAGATGAAGATTTTAAATGTAATAAATTTTCATTTATTTTAGTATATAATTTTCGTTTTACTTGATTTTTTTTAATTTTATCCATCGATTCTGATACAATCTTTGATGTAGTTGTTGTATGTAATTTAATTTCGTCTGGTTTGGTTGGTTTACTGCTGGCATCATTCGTCGTATTATTTTTAGTATTATTATTATTATTTGCTATTAAATTAGTTTTAATATCAATATTTTCTACAGTTTTATTGATTTTATTATCTAATAAAATAATATTTTTATTATTATTATTATTGTTATCATTATATTGTTGTTCCGTCGTTGCCGTCGTCGTTGTTTGTTTGCTAACAGATGATGTATTATTATTATTTTTTATATCAATAATATTAGATAGATTTAAATCAACAATTATTTCCTATAAAAAATCCATAAATATAAAAGTATATTTTTTAAGTAAATAGAAAAAATGTTTTATATAAAATAAAATGTTAATATTTGGTGTATACTTACTTCAACATGTGTATTATTATTATTATTATTATTATTCGTATTCATTGGTTTTAATGTTTCAATTGTATTATTTGTAATTGTCGATGGAATTGTTGTTGGATATTGATCGGCAACACGTTTAAATCTTTTAACTATATGATGTTCCCGTCCATGTGATGGTTGAATCAAATGTTCATCATTTAAAATAATAAATATTATTAATAAATATAATTTTATCATATTTATTTTATTTTATTTTCTAATAAATTATTAATAATATATTTAAACAAAAATCGATTTTGTTAATTTGAAAATAATTAAAAGAAAATTAAAATATAGAAAGAATTTTTATTTTTTTTAACACAATATAACGATTGAATGATAATTAAAATTTATGTAATTTTTAAATTATATTTTATAAATTTTATAGTTACTTTGATTATTTATTTTTTTATTTTTTTTATAAATTTACAGTGAAATTATATATTGAAAAATTTAATTAAATAGTTAACATGGACCGTGTGAATGTAAAAATGGAATTTTAACATTAAATGTATCACAAAACTATTCATTTAGTTCGGAATGCAGGAATGCAAAAAAGACGAATGAATATTAACGTTATCATGATGAACGTCATTGCCGAACCTAATTTTAGTGGTAAATTCTGGTCACTTTTTTTTAATTACTCATCAGTTATTTGTTGTTTTTTATTAGGATACATTTTTCAAATTAAAATAAAGCAAACTGCTGTTTTATCAACCCGCAATACGAGATGTATTGAAAGGAACTATGAACACTATAATCATGTATGCGAAAATATTACAGTATTACGGGAACGAAGATTCTTCAAGCACTCACACTGGGTATTGTATTAATTCTTTAATGATCTGACCATAAAACTATTCAGTCCAAAAATGAATTTGTGACGAAACTGAATCGATTTTATAATATAAAAAGTGTCTTCTGATTGTATTTCCGACAAATCACAATAATGGGACAAAATACTTCAGCATGACAATATATAAATAATATAAAATCTCCAGCAAATAACACAAAATCAATACACGATGTGACCCAAAAGTTATCCAAAATGATTATTTTTATTTTTTAATTAATTTGAAAATTTTTCAATATACAAAAACAAAAAAAAAACTTTTTCCGAAAAGAAGATTAACAAATTTTATTTTCCCAACAAAAAATGTAATTGTTCAAAATCCTATTTCATATATATTATTTATTCATATAACTTTTATGTATTATTTATATGCGCATTAAATATATACTAATTGTGAAATTATATTTGTATTACTACACTATATAACTGGCGGAGGGGTGATTTGATAATTAATTAGCCAGACTATGTGTGGTATTGTAGGTGACACTCCGACACTGGCAAATTTAATGTAAATTATTGTACAAAACGTATGTAGCATTCACGCTAAAATCAAAATCGTGAATTACTTGTAATTTAATTCCCGAAATTTACGCGTGAAATTTTTCAGCTGGAATAAAAAATGTTGGACGCTACTCAAAGATTAAAAATTACTTCAAAAACTATGTGCATATCAATCATATAAAAATAATGTAACTATAAAGGCAACATTTAAACCATTTGAAATTGCAGATCAATTGGTAAATTGATATATATATATATATTCTTCAATGCGGAGTAATTTCCCAAATTGACTGTATAGTGAATATTTGGAAGATGTTGATCTATATTTACAAATATTTTGTTTATACAATATATATCATGATTGGACGGTTTCAAAAAGGATCCAATTGATGTTGTATGTCGATTTGAGAAACATATGCTTAAGCTAAACTTGGTCTTCTTCACTATAATACACTGCCATCAGTTTTTATATATATAAATATATAGAGAGAATCGCTGACGGATCAAAATATTAAAAACTATTTTGAAACCACCATCATATGATACATTGAAATAATAAAGTTATAAATTTATATTTAAATTTATCATTTTTAGTATATAACAAACAAATTTTCATTTCCATCAAATTATTTTATAAATAATATAATGACGACGGAAAATGTTAGCTAATGTTTTGAAAACGTACTATACAAAATATAATTTAATATACGCGTGTACGTTTCAAAATAATAATTTTGACACCACACACAAGTATAAAATTGATATAAATTGTAATTTTAATATATTGTATATGAATCAATTTAATAAAACTTTAATAACATTTCTCAAATAAATTTCTATTATACACACCCGCGACACACAGCTGTTATTATTCTCATTTAAAATATATGAAATAAACGTATGCTACCGCATTTTCTCAGTATAATTTATTTCATTTAATCTAACATATAAGTGGATTTTATCTATATAAATATATATTTATATAGTGATTAGTTCCATATACATTACAATAGCAAATACATAAAATATGCACAATTGTACACGCAGTTCAGTTTAAAAATTTCCTAAAAAAATTACATTAACAATAAATCAAATTATTTTTTATATTCGTACAAAAATAACAATTTCATCAATTCTCGATATTGATATCGCCGAGAAATTGAAATATAATTACAATATTGTATGTATACAATATTACACATTATTATAAGTAAGAACGTAGAATTTATGGTACCTGAACGATATTTTAAGGTAAACTTATAGAGGCTGTGTAAAGAAAATTATGCGAGAATGCATACAAAAGGAGCACAGAATTTGGTGGAATAATCTATAGGACCTAATTATTATATACTACAAGGAGCATAATGATGATATGATTGTAAAATTGTTAATTGTTCTGCAGACGGGAAGTATTTTTGTTCTTGTCTTCTGGTCTATCGGTAATGAACTGAATCAAACCACGATTTGGCATCGCATCGTCATAAGAAAATTTATTCTGCTAATACGAACAATTCACGGGTATTACTTGCCAAAATGCGGACAAACTACAGACAGTGTTACTAGGATATTTTCCGTGAACTTTCAAACCGTACTAAATACACACATATACGAAACATCATTACATATACTCATTTACAATTCACAAACATTCTTAAATGAATAATGAATAATCAAATTTATAACTTTTATTTTAAAAACATTCTTTGCCATTGCCAAATTTTATTTTTATTCATGATAGAATACCACATTTTAATATACAAAATGCAAATGTATGAAAGCACATAATAATATACCATATGTACAAACAAAGAAATATTTACAGTATATCGATAAATATGATACATCCTTTAGTCCTTTAACCATTTTGTGACAAAATATTTATTTATCGAATTCTATGTCCATATACAATAAATAATGGCATAGATATTTATATAATTTGGCATTAATTGTAACAAATTATAATGTTTTAATAGTAAATTCAACTGTAGTCCATGAAAAACTACCAACACAACTATAGTCGGTATATACCAAAGAAAATTGTCTTGCCCGAGTAATATTTATACCGATGGAAACAAGCCATATAGTGTACAAATTACATAAATATATAGAAATGCAAATTTTCCTGTGGGTGAGAAGTAATTGTTTGTGTAAATGTACCGTGTGTTGGTGTGTAGGTATGTTTCTTATATAGTCTAAATATTATTACTAAAGACGTGAGCGGATCCATATAAAAATGGAAAAAAGTGAATTTCAACCTTATTTTTAATGTAAAAAAAACCATCACATAAAGAAAAGCAGAAATTGATAAATACTATTCGGAATTTACTGAATTTCGTTTTAATTGTATAGAAACACAAAAAAAAATATACAATCACCAGGTCGTTCCAAAGAGGCGATAACGAAATGATGGACAAAATCCATGATATTGTGTTGAAAGAACGAAGATTGAAAATGCGTGAGATAGCTGACATGATAAAAATCTTATATTGTATGATGGACGAGTACAAATCAACTTACACTAATATTTGCAACTGTTAAATCACTGGGTAGAAGCTTTTGAAGATTTTGGCAAGTGTTTTATGATGTCCACATGGTATATCTACTATTTAGAAAAAGGTAAACCACTAACCAATTCGGTGCATATCATTTCCCATTATTAGCAAAGAAAAAAGTTCCACATTTACAATATTCTCAATGTAAAAATATTTAACTGTGGAAAGATCATCAAATTCTAAAGTAATCGATACAACAAACGCCAATATTTTGAAGAGCTAAAAGATTATGTTGATTCCGATTCAAAAAAGTAATTCCATGTTTTAGTTTTACCTTCAAAATAGATCCGTCGTCTTATATATAATATTGTTCTGTGTAAGAGACAGGTGGTATTTATATGTCGGGCGTCAAGTAAATTGATAATCAATACTACATGAAAATGTTATTAAGTTTGAATTATGTATGTATGTATATGTGTCTATAATATTTATGACAGTACATTTATATATATTGTAAAAGGATAATCATAATAAATAATCATTTGAATTTGTATTTACGCTTAAGTTTAAGTAAATAAAATAAAAATTTTAATGAGAAAATCAAAATTATTATAATAATAAATTGCATAAATAATTTCACAATAAATTATGTACATATTTTAATTAACAGAAAATATATCATATATAAATTTGCAGGAAATATACAATTCCAGGATTTATTTAAACTGCTTTCATACACCATAATATAAGCAATATAAATAATCATATAGAGAATTACAATAACGAATATTAAAAATATCCTATTTACATATTTTAAAATTGTCTTATCAGTGGGGCGAAGCGATAATGAAACACTTTACACATTACAATATCCAAATATTTATAGGCTACAATATTTATAGACTACATTATTATAACAACAAAACTGGGTGCGTCCATCTACTAAATTTTTTGGCAAATCGAATTCGTTAAACGAATATTGCCCGCAATCCAGTGGTTGAACATCCACATATTTATTTTTTTTCATAATTTATTATATTTTTATCCAGGTTATATAGTGACATTTAAAACTGAAAGCTATTTCTCATCCTTCGTCGATGTTACATTAATGTACAATATATTCAAAACTTATATTAAAAAGGATGCGCTTTAAATAAATTGTAAAAGTATTGAAAAAATAAACTACGTTAGTATATATACAACGACAACACCACACTAAATCGATTCACGCCATGCTCATCCCTACACATCACCTAATCTTCGTTCAGCAATTCACATAAATAGTCAATAATTCAATAGAAAAAAATCGAATTAGTTGTTTCAGAGTAAATAAATAATGGAAATATATGTGAAGCGTGAGGGTTGAGAACAAGGTCAGCACATAAAATGTTCAAGTGTAAAATTTTAAAGAAATTCAATCAGTTGTTTTAGATATTAGAATTGTAATAGGAGGACATATGAAGATGGCTGCGGCCATAGATAGAGTCTTTGAAAAAATGTAAAATTCGCCTTAAACATTTAAATTTAAATTATCAAATCAATTATGACATCAAATTCAATAAAATTTATTTAAGTACTCCACTTCAGTATATCCAATATTAGTAGAGGTAATTATTTGCCATTTCAAATTAGATAGTTATAGCTCTGTTTTTGTAGTTTTATAGTACCACAAATGACAGACAACGGACATGCCAAGAAATAATTCCATATTTATAAAACTATACAAGAATTATAAATAAAAATAAATCATAGGTGTGTGATATCCTTAAAATACAAATAAGTGCGTAAACATTGAGTTCAATACAAAATTTAGTTTACTTTAAGATAACTATTAAACTAGGGCTGTATGTAACGAGTTATGAGATAATACTGATAAAATCGGATCTTATTACTATTGATATTTCTAATTATATAATATATCTACCCTAGTAACAATTTCTGCGTACTTTGAAAGCATTCCACATATTTTGCCTGGAAAAGATATATTAGAATTTGTCCAAAGAATGTCCATAGATTTTTTCCACTTAATATAATAGTATATTATTTAGGTCAATTGAAGGATTGTCAGGGTAATATTTCCAACATATATCCGCGCGGTATTGTATTCATAATTTATTTCATCAATTATCCAAGACAGTGGTTCAAATTTAGTATATTTCGCTTATCTATAGATATAATCCTCACTCTTTTTAATTTATTTTCATAATTTTTAAAACAACCAGCAAACTCAAATGGATATATTTCCGAGGAATTTTGTAAGAATTTTCATAGATTTTATTCGCGGTTCTTGTTTATTACAAAAAAAAATGCACAATCGATGAATTTTTGCCATCGTTTTGAATCTTCATTCCGTGCCCACAGAACTTCTGGTTTATCGGTAAAAAACTGAATCAAACCACGATTTGGCATCGCATCGTCATAAGAAAATTTATACTGATAATACGGACAATTCACGCGCAGTACTTACAAAAATACATGTACAATCCAAAGATATTTTTGTCAAAATCCGCTCACAAAAAATTTGAATATAAATTCTATGGATATTCTGTGGAATAATAGCAACGAGAAATACTTCTAAAGGGAATCCGTAGAAATTATCATCGGAAGGACATTTTCCAAGGACATTTTTATTAAAATTCATGGACAGGATTGCACTCATTATATAATTAGTCCAGCGGACACCCGAAAGGAATCCATATATATTTCCTCGGATTGAAAGTATACAGACTACTACATATAATGCGGAAATATTGTGGACAAACTACGGACATTGTTACTATAGAGGGTACTTCAATAAATAATATGGTTTTCACAGGTTTTGTATATGAAATATTCAGCATCAAAGGAATTTCTCTGTATGAACCAGTAACTATATTCGATACAATAACTTATTGCCCCTTTAAAAGCGTATATAAAAACTATTAAATCAGTTATAGAAAGAACGAATACAAATTAGTATTTCATTTTTCAAGTCATGATATAAATTGACATGAAGTTATTGTATCGGAGATGTATTATTTTATGAAGAAATTATTACTATGCAAATTTTTGGTACAAAAACTGTGTTAATTTTATTAAAAAATATATTATTGAAAATACAATATACTAATTATTTATATTTATTTATATACTTTTTCGCGCAATTTTCTTAAATTTGAAAATTATAATTTAACCAAATTGTTGCGAAAATTAAATCTCATCTGTGAGACATAAAATATAAACTTTGTTTCAACTAAAATTCAACTAATCCTTTTTCTCCTTTCTTTATCTACAATATATTGTATATATATGGTATATTTGAAGATTATTAAAATTTAAATTTAATAAATGTTTTTAACCCTTTGCTTTAAATCACTTATTTGTAGATAGCTATATAGATGTTGAAGGATATATATGAAATATACGAATATATATTAATTTAAATAAAATAGATAGAGTTATTACTTGCGTATTTATTTATCAATTTGTAATAAATCTGACAATGAGTTTAATTTAATTACAATATTTATATACGAGTAAATATGTATGCGATACCTGTTATACCTATATTTTATACAATTAAGTATTTTTAAATATTTCACTTACAACTTTTATATTGTTTTACTTTGTGCAATATTACACAACTTTTGATTAATAAAATAGTAAAGTAGTATGAGTAAAGTAGTATGAGTAAATATTTGATATAATCTTTGGTATATTGACAATGTTTTATAAACTAATAGATATTTAATACTTTTAATAATATTATAATTTATAATTTTTGTATTACCAAATAAATATCTAATATTTATAATAAATTAAAACTTATTTTAAGATATCCGAAACATTAAAATAATATTAGAAAAAATACTTAAATAATTTATAGCTTAATTTACCGTACCGAATTCAATTTCAACTAACTCGTTTATAATAATAACCTAATTATTATTATGGTTAACCTATTCTATTTTGGCTGGCAAAAGCGAAATTTCAATAAAAAAAACTCGAATGTAATGGATATAGGATTTTAACGACATTTCTCGTACATAAAATCAAAATGTTCACGATTTAATTTCACGGAGCAGAAACATTTACATCGTTCAAGTGAGTGCCTGTTCCAACAACTACATCTATATACTCTTAAGCTTCGAATAAAAACATGGCAGCCCATGTAATGTGCCGATCATCGTAATAGGAGACTTGAAATTGCGATTGATGCTGCATCAAGTCAAATGCAGTAGGTTATCATATAAGAAGCATATGCATAAGTTGTCCAACAGAACTGCTTGCATTGATTTCTCTGTAATTAATGTTGACAACTGAAACAAAAAAACAAATATGTGACGCGGAAATACTGAATATCATGGAAAAAAAATGTGTGTCCTGCAGTAAATTGAAAATATTTAGTAAAATTAAAAATATTTGTGTAAACAGAGTATTGGATTTCCTAAGCTATATAAATTGAAGCAGATATTCACAGTAAATATAGGGTCAAAATAAGATTTAGTATAGACACTTTCATACCATATTTGTATAACAATTGGTTCTCAGATTAGTTAACAAAATTTTTGGATTCGCAATATATGCAATTACGAATTCGGCTGAAATTTTGTAATTATATATATGAACTGTTATTTTGAAAATTGTAAAGAATTGATACCTGTGACATAACTATTTTTCTGACCATTCTGATTCTATAAAAATCCGTAAATTTGTTCACATATCTTTTGTGATTCAAGAACTTCCATAATATAAATGTTTTTTTTTTAAATTACTGTGACATAAGATTAACGGAAAAGTTAATATATTCGCTGTAAATGATAACCGATTTTTATGATATATACCCCAAACATATTGCTTTTAAGAATAGAACTGGAACGAGAAAACAAAATGTTTAAGTGAAGAAGTGCATTAACATTTCCTTAATTCCATTATTTTTTTTTTATGAGTGATTAGGACATAATGCGGCACGTGCAGATATTGTTAATCTTTTAGTGTGTTCAAGAACCATATTTTCAATAGTATCCTTTTTTTTTTTTATTCCAGCAAATGGTAAAAGCAGTTAAAAAATTTCATAGTATTAAAATGAATACCGAAAAATTTCGGGCATTGAAGCTGTTACTTCACAAACGGTGTACCTGCTCACTGGACTGGTTGTTGTTAAATATTCTCATATGAATAACATTTTAAAATGTAAAAATAGAAGGGGTTAAAAATATTATAATTTATTAAATTCATATAAAAACTTTTATAGTTAACCGCATTTACAACAGCAACACAAATAATATATATATTTATATATATAATTTTACACTGATGATAATCTAAAGGCCGGCAAAATTTCAAAAACCTTAATAAATTTCTCAAATAATAAAATAAAAAAAATAGGTAAATCCACAGACTATCAGATACATAGAGATATAGTGTATTTTAATAAAGAAAGATTTATTATTGTTCATTTAATATTGTCAGACAGACGGATGATGTTACTCAATCGGAAGATGTGCAGATTTCAATTACTACGGTGAAAACATTAACAATTATATATAACGATTGATAAAATATAGGCATGAACGCTATACCACTGCGTCACACTGACTGAGCGCCTATTTTACCTATGGCACATATATTAAAACTATAAACTAAAAGGACAAAATAAAAACGGAAAAATTCCATGCGATAAAGAGGAATCTATTTTGAATTTACTGTATAGAAATTTTTATTTTTATAAATAGGATAAATATAGATGTGGTCCACAGAGGAATTACATGTACGTATAAATATTCTAATAAATTTTTTGCAGTTATCTTCTATTTTCTATACACGAAATAATATCGTACAAATGCGAATTCATTGTTTCATATAAAAATAAATTTTATGAAATATTTTAACATATTTTTTTTTTGTTATTTTCCATTCAAGAATTTTTCTTTATATTTACATCTACTCACAATTTCATTTGTACACGTTAGAAAAATTATAAAAAAAAATACAATGTTATGGGTTTTAATTTATAGCTATCAATAGAATAGAAAGTCACTCATTCTGCAGCGGTATATAGTTTTAGTATGTCAATCAATGGTGAAATATACCACCGACTTCAATTTTCAAATTTCATACATGAAAGTGAAATTTTTTCGGTATTTATTTTAAAACTCGTTTATGGAATAAAACAAAAACAGATATCTTTGAAAATATGGTTGTTGGACGCTACTCAAAGATTAACAATGTCTGCGCACACACAAACACACACAGTACAATTGAATTGTTATTTACTCCCTTGTGGAACAATTTACCAACTTTACTGTTTATGAATGAATGTTTAGTAGATTTCATAAGCTCCACTTAGAGTAACATTACTTGCTATCTATTGAATAGAATATATATTTATTTAAAATACCTGTTTGTAATTCTAAATAGAAAAATAAACTTAAATCGGTACTCCGTTGGGAAACCTCTTTCACATGAATTGCATTTTCATTTAAATGTACATTATGTTTTATCCGGTTGGGGTTGATTGCAGTTAACATTTTCACAATTGATTTAATGTGTGACATCCTAATGAATAAAACAGAAAATAGAATGAGAAACCTCCTCTGTCCGAAAATTAACCAGAATGGATTAAAATAAAATAATTAATTTAATTTTCGTTTTGATTTATTTTTTTCGAATAGAAATTAACCGAAATGGAAAATATTTTCCTTTAAATAAATTGAACTTTGTTCATAATAATGTGTAGCATAGCATGTTGTGTACCTCTTAAATTGTGAGCAATTGTATTTATTTCATTTCATTGTCATATATTTATTAAAGTATATTATCTCAAGAAATTTTCCATTCATTTTTTTTGTGTTTTTCATTTTCCAAAAAGGTCACGAAATTTAAGTGTAAGAATGGAAAATTGTTGCTTTATATATGGTGGTTGAAAAGCTATATGAGACATCAGATACTCTCGCATATATTCCTACATATATTTTATATACTATTGTTATGGTTATAAGTGTTTACGTATCGTATATATTAGTATTAAATTATATGTATATTCATTTAAATTTAAGACATTGAAGTGTTCAAGTGCACATATAAAATATATGATGATAAAGAATTTGGTATATTTTATGAGATTATTTATTTATTATTCCAGTAAGTCGTTTTTTTGTGTATGTAAATACATCAGCAGACACAATGACAAAAAAAAAAATAATAATAATGGGCTATATGAACACTTTTTAAATATGTATTATTGTATAGATTTAAGTTGTATGGAGGGTATGTACCATAAATACAAGCAGATTTGAGTCAGTTTTTTATTTGCAGCATAACGAAATTCATATAACAAGTAGATTTAAATGACACTGGGATGTATCTGTGAATGTGTATATATAAAATTAATATAAATACAAAAGATTTAGTGTTTTAAGTTATACACAATTATGAGACTGACTTAAAGAAAACATATAAGAATTATTATAAATCCAAATTTTGAGTAATTCAAAAAAGAGCGATTAATAACGTTAAAATGTCAATTATTAATATAAATTATAAAACAAAACACAAATAATGCATTCCTAAAAACCTTGAATTATTCAACAATCTTATAGTTACACTTAGAATCGTTAACCATAAGCGCACGTATGGAAGAGTATCGGTTGACATCAAAGAATTTCTAAGAACAGAATTGCTGAGGAAACTATAGTTACTTTCGATGTTCTGCATATATCAACAATATCATCTTTGAAAAAGATTCATTCAATGGGAATATAATCAGCAGTGGTATTTGGTTATTGAATTTTATTATTTATTTGATGCAGACACAAATTTATTCATAATAAAGTAAATCTAAATAATTTCTGGGAAAAAATTGGTTTATTGGTTCCCGATTTTCAATGACAGTTCGATGTAAAATTGTTTTAACATTATTTCAATGAGAGTTATGTTATGAAGAACTTTATGGTATCAAACGTAGATATCAGCAGTACATAATACTTATAATACGTAATTCATGTAGCGCGGTAACACACATAAAATGTTGTCTCATATCATTAATCCATTATCTACCGATTGTTCGATATTTGGAATGAAATTGGCGGTGAAATTTGCTATCGCGGTAATCAGTGCCGAAGACTGAGAAATAGCATTCAGTTTTCAATATCACTATATTTGGCTTATAACCTGGGTGAAATTAAACTAAATTATGAAAAAAGATTTGGGTGCTCACCGTATCAAATTTGCCGGAAAATCTACTTTTATAAATTATCATCTTTTTTAATTACGGGCAATTGTGTTAGCGGATTTCCATTGTTGTTTACAGCATTGCAAATTATATGGCTAATGTTATTATTTAATTCATTAATTTTCTTTGAATACTTTTTTTAAAAAAAATAAACATTTTTATAGTGAAAAGTTTTTTGTATACCATAAAAATTATACGAAAAGAACTTTTATTCTCATTAACCATATTATTAAGGTAAGCTGCTGCCTATTTATATATAGACACTGCAGTATAAGTATATAATTATATAAATTGGATACATAATGCCATGTATAAATAAGCAAACAGATTATATAATGACTGGATCAGACACAGAGGAACAGAAATTTTATGAATCATTATTAAATTACTACAATAATTTCTTCGTTAATTATACACCTACGCATATAATTAAAAGTAAATTAAGACAGAGTACTCCTTTCAATTTTGAAAATTTCCTTTTTTTTTTTGAAAACATCATCTTTCGGTATAGTACAATATAATATTAAATAAATTCACTAGAGAAATAATATCGTCGAAATAATCCAAAAAAAGTTATAGTTACAATTTGACGAAAAGCCTATGCCATTAACAATTAATCCATCCTGTAGTGATTTCGATTCAGTACATCAAGAATGAATACATGGATTTCGAATAAATGCGATAAAAGTCAGAGTTTTTTATTCAACATCATCATCAAGTGTTTGTGTTATTCTGCGAGGAAGCATGGAGCATCAATAAAAAAAAGTGTCATATTGTTCGATTTTGAGCCAAAGTTTTCAACTCTCGCCAGGTTTTATCCATGGGTTTTTGCTTCGGCAATTACAGTTATGCTCCATATACCGTCCTGGTCGGTCCACCTTCTTTTTCTCCGTACGAATTTCAATCTAAGGATTCCCTTGTAATGCCATCCATATTTCTGCTCAAGTTATAACCACAAAAACTAAAGAAATACTTATATAATTTTCTGTCCAGAATCTATATCCAGCCACCTACGACAACGAAAAAAAAATAAACGATACAATGACACGCAACGCATGCAATAACAAAATTTGAATTTATGCATGTCATGACATATGCAGATTTTACAAAAAATTTAATAATTGTCATGATTTTGTTCTTTTGCTTTTTGTACTCCCTATAAACAAAAATTGAATTAATTGAATTGAATTGTGAACATATTATTTGGTCATGTTTTTACACAAACAATCATCGCTGATGGATAAGAAAGTTTAGTCAACAATTTTTTAATTTTATAATAGAAAAGAATTAAATTAATTATAAGAGAAAAGAAGGACGACGACGAACAAACGAAACGGATCAACAAAAGCCACATTTTTTGTCAGTGTTGTGGAACATTTTATATAAACTATATATCAAGATTTTTGTATATGTAACAAAAAATTATCCAATATAGAAACGAAAATGAAGGCTAAAATAGCTAACATTGGTTTAGTATTTATTGGATGTTGCACGAATGTTGTATTTCTGGAGCTAATAATCAAAAATGATCCAGGATCCGGTAATTTAATAACATTTTTACAATTTTTATTTATCGCTTGTGAAGGATTTATATTTACATCAAAATTTGGCACAGTTAAATCGCACATTGATTTCAAAGATTACACAATATTGGTCACAATGTTTTTTGCCGTAAGTGTGTGTAACAATTATGCATTTGATTTTAATATACCGATGCCGTTACACATGATATATCGAGCCGGATCATTAATTGCAAATATGATAATGGGTATATTGATATTACAAAAAACTTATACATTTTCCAAATATTTATCAGTTTTAATGATAACCGGAGGTATTGTAATGTGTACGGTGATATCAGGCAGTGATATAAAAAGTACAGCAACCAATGTGCCAGAAGTAACCGCTGGATGTTCGGTATTTTTTTGGTGGACACTTGGTATATCATTATTAACATTGACATTATTTTTATCGGCTCGAATGGGTATTTTTCAAGAAGTTTTATATACACGTTATGGTAAATGTCCACGTGAAGCATTATTTTATACTCATTTATTACCGTTACCATTTTTTCTACTGCTCACAAATAACATATGGCAACACATTAAAATCAGTTCAGCAAGTGCATTAACAAAATTACCAATTATTAACATTTATATGCCCGAACAATGGATCTATTTGTTTGGTAACATTTTAACCCAATACATTTGTATCAATGGTGTTTATGTTCTGACAACCGAATGTTCATCGTTAACGGTTACGTTAGTGCTAACACTACGTAAATTTATATCACTTCTATTTTCAATTATATATTTTAATAATCCATTTACAATTTATCATTGGATTGGTACCATTTTAGTGTTTACCGGCACGATGATATTTGCTGAAATTTTAACAAAATTAATTAAATTTTTTGTTCGCATCTGTTATCATCGACGTTTCAACCATTGTGGATTTGTGGCTGATAAAATTAAAATTAATTAAACGGGTTTTAAATTAATTAGAAGAAAAAAAAAAGACAAAACAATTACAAAATTTTTGTTATTACAATATTATTATTTTATATTTTTTGAATTGAAGCCGACAGAAAGGAAAAAAGTACTTTCTCCTTTCTTCTTATTTGAATAAAAGTGTAATGAATTTAAAAGGAAATAAGTCCTGCAGATAATTGGTGTAAATATTATAATGCTTCCTTAAAAATTTGCAGTCAATGCAATAACTGACTTAAGTTCAAGCAAAAGGAATAATGCTCTGTATGACGCAGAAACATATCGTTTTGCTAGTAGATTAATACGATGATAATTATCCATCGACAACAATTTGTGCGAAAGTGCACAGTTTTGACGATTCATATATGAGTATATAATTGGTTTGGTGTAAGTTATATATTAGGTACATGAGGAGCAGCTGCTTAAACTGGCAAAACCAAATGAAGCAATCACAACAATCGATCGTTACCGCAACTACAATTAGCAGCATTAAAACAAAATCATCCACAATATTTAATGAAAAAAGGACATATATATATATTCATATTTGTACTGGGTCTGCAAATGGTCAAATTTAAAATATTACCACTACACCATACACACACACACACAATAAATGAAATTAGCATGAAAAATAGAAACATTTCACTTAATTTTATTTGTTTACATTTATATTTATAGTTTTCCTTTCGTATTGCTAATAAATATATCCTCCAAACTCTTAGTGGTTGATAATCAATATAGTAAAAAGTAAAATTAGATTATCTTAATTTTCATTTTACAAATTCTTTATCTTTTTTCACACAATTTTTGTGGTAATGTTTTCATTTTCATTTTCATTGTACAATATAAAATAAGAGTATAATAAAAAAATAAAAAAATAAGAAATGAAACGAAGAAAAAAAAATCAGTTAAACAAGATTCCAATTTATTCTTCAGAACATTGTACAAAAAAAATAAAATAATATTAATAAGAAAAGTATAAGAGTAACAAAATACATGTAATTTGATTGAACATTGAATTGAATTTAAATTGTCTTTGAAATTGGTTTAATAGGAAAACGAAGTAAATAAAAATAGATAAAATAAAGTAGTATTTGCGTGTGTGGGTGTGCGTATAAAAAAGTTCTAATTTTTATATTATAGAGTTTTACAGAAAGTTGTAATGTAATGGATGTTTATTATAGAGGGTAAGATTAGGTGTAATGACAATAAATCGGCATCCAACATTAATTCTATTAAAATGAAATTGTTTATTGTAGATATATAACCTTTGGCAACATATTTCACAAGGACAACACTTTCATTTGATCAAATTCAAATTTGCTAGAAGACGTCGCGCAAGGATCTACACGTTGGTCATAACACCTATAACTGGGTGTTATGACAAATGTTATTTCTGGTTATTTAAATATAAAATTTAAGATTAAATAACATGATTAATTCGAATATTTTGTAGTTTAAGATACCATTTCAATAAACAAACAAAAAAATAATTAGATAATTAATAGCACACAAACATTTTTACTAAATTATAAAATACATGAAAAAGTAATTTGAAAAATCACAAAAATCAATATATTTGTTTAAATAAATAAAAAACTTTCAATTATCAACTTGATCAACTTGATATTTTTTATAGTAGTGTATTTTAACATAAAATATTCGAAAAAAAATATGTTGACATTTGCCGCGAAGTCCTTGAAACAAAATAATTCCATTTGTCATGACACCCAACCTTACCCTGCCAAATATATAAATGTAAATAAATGGATATAGAATAGAACAATATAAAAATGGGTACAGAAAGTGTACGCGTCGTATATATGTAGTCTTACATTTATAATATATACACTAGGCACTTAACTTAGTTTCCGTTTGTACATCATTTACTACCACTTTCTTTTCCACATCTCTATGGAGTATCGATAAAACAATATCAACTTCGAAGCTATTCATTCATCTATCATCATCATTCATTTCTTTCGCATTCCGTAAGGTAGTGCTGCATCAATCTGTATATGTAAAAATGATAATCAGATGCTGCTATGTGTGATGACTACGCTGACTGCTGAAGAACTTCCAATGCATTATAATAATAATTTTACGTTTGTTAATAGCTATTGCGCTTACCTTTTTCGTAACAATTCTTTTGAAGAAACACTTCTTACTACTCCTCCCAAATGCAGAGAAATTACCTTGTGATCGTTGATGTTTCGTTTTGGCAATGATGTTGATGGTTTGCCTGGATCTACCGCATGAATTTTTTCTTCAGTAACTGCTAGCTCTTTAAGCATTTAAACTAAATTTTCCTTGCAATTGATGCTCGCAAATCGATGTCGTTGAAATTTTTCAACTGTCCAGAAAATGGTTGGTCGCACATTAACATCAAAATCACCATTATAGAATCTTCTAAATCCACTCTTTACATGTTATATGCAATAATGAAGCTTGATCACCATAACATTCTTCAAGCTTTCTTTTTATAAAATCCAAATAGTGCTAAAAGAAAATCAGAAAAAAAATTAGTATCGAATTTTTCACAGAATAAAAAACAATTGATGTTTACGTGACACACGGAAACGATAACGTTTGCCGACAGAATTTTATTGAGAAATGTTAAAGCTAAAAAAAATTAAATGCAATATCAATGACACGGCGAAAACTACGTTAAGATTCAAAAATAATCTAAATATAGTGTTGTATCGCACAGTGTATCAATGTAAGAAAATATATATAACAATATATGAATATATAAAAGTTTACAGAAAAGTAATTCAATTATCAGTTCCAAGATAAAAGATTTTGAATTTTCTATTAAAATACACCATATTCTCACGATATATAGGAAAAGTTTTGACAGTATATAAATTTATTTGCCACGGGCATGATAAATGTATATTTTCCTTATTTTATGTATACATAAAATATAAAATATATGCATACACGTGTTTAGTACTTCGAAAACTATACAATATTTTGTATGGTGTAGTAAGTACACTTTTGTTATCATATAATATTATTTTAATATTACACCACCCACCCACATACATAATTTTCTATGAATTTTAAACTAACTAATTCTCAGAAATGTTAACTACATATATACGAAAATATATACAGATAATTGTGTATAAAGTGGAAATATTTATACATTTTTCAGAAATATGAATAAATTACTGAAAACACCTGTGGTATTATTACAATTTTATAATAAAACAATAAAAGTAGGTTAAATATAAAGTACAACTTGATCTCTTAAATGTTTTAAACAAATTCATTTATTGAATGCGAATATACCATTTCCAGAAATTATATCGTATATTTGCAAAATATGATGAAACAGGTCTTATTTATATATTATTGTGTCCAAAAAATAAGGTAACACATTTTAATTTAAACCGGAATTGTGAAATCAATTAAATGTTTTTTCCTTGACATCTGCGTCGACAAAAGCCGGATGACCATCAACATCAACTGAAGAACATGTCAGGAAAATCATAAATCTGCGGGACTGTATTATTATATTATTGTAGATAATTTTAATGGGTGAATGAATATACAAGGAAAAGAGTTCGTTGCGTGAGTGAATTTCAAATACAAATTTTCTATAATTTAAAAGAATAGTTAATTTTGTTATTCATAAACATATTGTGTTCTATGTAGAAAGGAATTGATTGTTTAGGACACAAATTTACCTGCACACGATGAATTAATTGCCGGTTTATAAACATAAAACCGTCTATAGAGGAAGAGGTAAAATAATTCGGAATTATACCATAGATGATAATATCACCAAACATTCATGAACATAAATTGCGCAATGAGAACAATATCGTAACGACTGAAATGGAGGCACTATTCAACATCAATCTTTAAATCAACTAACACAAATAAATTAGGTTACACTTATTTAGTTACCGTGGCATCTGATTGGTTATGAAGGAAACGAAAAGTGAGCTGATAAGATGGTCAAGAAATACATCAATAAAGAAGAAATAAACAATCATGGAAATGTGCACTAATTCTCTGCAAATAATGAGGCTCTAAAACAGAATAATGAACCTAACAATCATATGTGGAGCGTTAACAGGCCATATACAGCATGATAAACTATCATCTGCAAATTTATTATTGGAACAGTCAGAGAAGACAACTGCATGTATTGCAGCTATAGAAAAAGGATACCGTATGTAAAATATTCCCTACTAGTAGTACATGCAAAACCACCTTAAGCATATTCCAATTAAAATTATTCCAGTACCACATAACTTAACTAAATATCCCAATTAGAATAACTATATGAACATTATTGAGTTACTACAGAAATTATATTTAACAAATTTAGCGTTTAGTTGATTATTATTTGAAGTAAAAAATTCTATGACAAATCGTAAGGATCTGGAAAGGATGTGTGTTGAGTGCGTGCACCTTACACAACATATCAAGTATATTTATAGTTTTTAGCTAGTGCGGGTTTCTCACCAAGGATATTCCTATTAATATAAAAATAGTACTTTTGCAGGGAACAAATCACTCCGGCAATTATAATGCAGAAATGTTTAGTATTCTACCAATTAAATTTTTAAATCGAATAGATTTTTTAACAGTTTTCTTTTGACCCAATAGTTTCTTGGCAATTTAAAATTATAAAAAATTATTATTGCTTAAATTCTTACCACCTGTTGCAACTCAACCAGACTTGTCTTAAGAACGCTCCAACGTCCAACATAATTTTTCTTTGCACGAATATATTTTACATTATCGATATGGAATACCTTTCTTTTCTTTATAAATATATTTCTTTAATTAAAAATTAATTAATAAAATATTTTAATATTTCTATTTTTTTTAATAGTTTGACTAATTTATTTATTTTTATCAATTTTGTCAATTCGATGTGTTTCGATGTTTTAAATGGATATATTCAGCGCATTCAGCCTTACATAAAATTTTATTCACCACTTACAAAGTTAGCAAAGACACACAGTGAAATGTCAAAATAATACATACATCAATTTTTTTTTTTCTTAAAACTGTCAGAATAAAAAGAAATGTAAATGTGAGTGCGTTTTTTTAGTTTTGTATTATTATTTACAAAAATAATAAACCTATATTATTTTAATTATAGAATTTAAATTAATTAGTTAAAAATTTATTATTAAATTAAATTATATTTCAAATAATAAATAATGTTTACTTTATTACATGGTTTCTATAAATATATTAAACAAAAAGATGAATATTGTGTATTAATCTTAGGACTTGATAATGCAGGAAAAACAGTAATTTTTGTTTATGATTTTTTTAATTTTAAAATTCTATTTTATAATAAAAATTAAATTCTCTTATTTTTGTTTTCTTTTGTTTAGACTTATTTAGAAGCAGCAAAAACAAAATTTACAAAAAACTATCGTGGCATGAATCCAAATTATATAACAACAACAGTTGGTTTAAATATTGGACAAATAGATACAAATGGTATACGTTTAAGTTTTTGGGATTTAGGTGGACAACAAGAATTACAATCATTATGGGATAAATATTATCAAGAATCTCATGCTATTATTTATGTTATAGATTCAAATGATCGTGATCGTATGAATGAATCTAAAGAAGTTTTTGGTTTGTATTTAAATTGTTTAATTAAATGAATTGAAATGGATAACAATTTCTGTCTTGAAAACAATTGATAAACAATTTTGTTAAATTCTAGATAAAATGATAATAAATGATCATCTGTCAGGCATACCATTATTAGTATTAGCAAATAAACAAGATTTACCTGATTCAATGGGTGTTCGAGACATAAAACCAGTATTTCAACATTCTGGTATACATATTGGTCGCAGAGACTGTTTAGTAATGCCTGTGTCAGCGTTAAATGGTGAAGGTATTGATGAAGGTATAATTTGGTTAGTTCAAGCTATTATAGCAAATAGTATTGTAAGGCAACCAAGAATTAATGATTAATTTTATTAATATATATATTATGTGTAGCAAATAGTATAAGAATGTGTGGGTGTTTGTGTGCGTGTGAGTGTGATTATAATTATGTAGATCGAATTCAAACGAAAAAACTATGATACCTATATATTTGATATAAATAACATTTGTAATTATATTTTTTTAAACAAAAACAACATCAAACAATAAAGAACATCATGGATCCAAAAACAACAAGAAAATAATTATTAAAAATAATATATAGTTTAAGTAAAGTTTAATTTATAAAAAAGAAAAACAAAAATTGTTATATAAAATTATCTCCTTTTTTTTCTATTTTATTTTATATATATTTATTTAATTAATAATTATAAATATCTGAGATGGATAAAGACAAACTAAAAATAAATATATTGTTATCATTTGAAAATACACTTAATACATTATTAATACATTTTTAAATATAAAATAATATAGAAAATGCCATTCATTGCACACTTTAATTTTCTTTTATATTTGTTTTTAGTACATTATCTCTTCTCGAGATAATTTCCTATAAAATTTTCTCTTACAACAAAAGATAGCCTTGTAAAGTTCAATGAAGTGATTTTATTCTATTCATTAACTTTATTAAAAGCCACCACCCACCTCTCCAAAAACTTAATTCAGTACATAGTTAATTATCTTATGTAAATATGTGAAGAAATTATATAATGACCCAGTTTTCAAATAAAATTCAATTCAATTATGGTAAAGAATTTAACAAAATAAATTTTGTTTTGTTTACTATTTTTTACTAGTTTTCTGTTTCAATTAAACTTACGACAATTTATTGTTCCACATGTCTGTATTATAATGCAATTAAAATATAGAAACAACAAAATTGTAAACAGGTGAATTTATTTCGAAAAAAAAAATGAAAACAACAAACATGTATTGATAATACACCATTAAACTGATAAGTATCATGAATAGGAATTCGTGCCAAATGAAAAATATTATTATTATTATTAATTTAATAAAAGATTTTTTATATATTTTATGAAATATAATTTTTTTTATTACTCACTAAACATTCTGTTTTTTAAGTCAAAAAATAAAATATGAAATCACATGACACAGCTGCTCACGGTGTATATACTAGAGAAAAAAAAAGCTGACAATATGTGTGGCAGAGAACAAACTACGATAGAAACTACACGTTTTTTTTAATAGAAAACTACCTCTCCAACAGTTTTTCTTCGTAATCGAGTATTGATATAAATGTCCTGTGAAGTGGATAATTTAGAAATTTCACCATCATATAAAATAAGGACCCCATCGCAATAAACTCTTCCCAAGTATATTTAGTAAGTCACAAATGTATAATATAATGGTTAAGGTAGGGCATGGTAGAACAGAGCGTCTAGCTTTCACTCCTTAAAATCGTAAAAATTAATCATAAAATAATTAAATTTAAAAGTTCAAGTGAATACAAAATGGTTATAGATAGCTATTAAATTATAAGAATATTAAAAGATTATAATGGTGTTTCGTAGCGATGACTTGGAGTATGTTTGAGTAATTAACCTTTATAGTCTACTCGGTAGACGGACGAAAAGGTACGCAAATAGTTTTCTGATTGGTAACGCAATTTGTACGGCTATGTACAACAACGAAAATTTATAATTTGACTCTAATACCAATTAGGAAATAAGTAATGAGGTGAATGATTTATAAAAAACAGATATCAATATAAAGTTCGTCTTTGGCGACTTTAATGCCAAGGTGGTACATATACTTCCCAAAACACTCAGTAGCACCGAAATATATATTATTAATCATGAAATATAGCGGGTTCAATTCCAATATTTTTCATAAGAAATTTTTCGGTATTTATTTTAATACTGAAATTTTTCTGCTGGCTGACCATTTGTTCGTCGATGGAATAAAAAAAAAACGGATATCTTTGAAAATATGATGTTTGGAACCGCTACTCAAAGAATAACAATGTCTATACACACATCATTATGGGATAATCACCCATATAAAAATAATAGAATTATGAAAACATTTATCATTCGTTTATTGCAGTACAATTGGTAAATTGTTATATACTCCCATACAGGGTAATTTACCAACTTGGCTGTAATGAAAGGTTTATTAGATGACATAAGGCTCCACTTGGATTAATATATAACTTAAAAAAAAAATAATATATACTTCCCACATATAAAATCATTCATAATAAATAACGTGAACTTCAAATTTATAAAAAAACAAATTGATAGATTTGGTGGTTATCTTGTTGAATAGTGTTTAGTCTTGTGTACGGCTCCGTGATAAATTAGCTGAGGAGAATTTTGAGACGGTTTATGGTGACGCTGACAAGGATGTTTTCGAATCGATTAAACAATAAGGATACTCCGTGCAACCAATTTGGAGGTAAAGCGATACAACATAGATAAACTAATAGATCATCGTATGGAGTTAAATATTGTCCAAAACAATCAAAATCAATATAGATTAATTAAGCGGTGGCTTGGTAACTTACAACATATATGAAAGATGAACGCGTCTGACAAATATACTGTTGGAAATGGAAAAGGATGCGGTAAAAACGGTGATTATTTAAAGTTCCTCAAAATTCGGAATAAGGCGATATATATATTTGTTTGAAGACAAACTAAAACCACATCTGGATTTTATTGCCACGAACATATACATTAATAAAATGTTTTGTTATATGGTATATTAAACTGTGATTGGAATCGTCTATATAATTATAATTACCTCAAGCATATAATCTTAAATTCATAATTGGGCTATCAGTAAATATCTGTATATTACATATATTGTCGAGATTATAAGATAAACGAAAAATCACCACAATTACGTGTATATTTTATATTCAATTATAGTATGCACCATAATTGCACCTGTCCACAACAACAACGAACGACGCGACAACAACAGACAGAGATATTGAATGGAATTTAATTATTAAAATAATATTATATTTTAATAAATATGGCACAAAATAATTTATTTAATATAAATGCTTAACAATAAAAAAAAAAAGGCTTTCTGATAAGAAATTACCTTATCTCATACATATATATTTATACATAGAGGTACCATAACAACACATATGCATGCACACATCAACACAGAATACCTACAAATATACTATAATTAATATATATTTTATAATTACAGAAAATAAAAGGTATATTTTAAGCAGTTTGTTGTTTTTATTGCAAGACGTGAAGAAATTGTCGTGTGTCTTTTGTACATTAATTTTTTTTTAAATTTAAAAAATTCAAATATATATAAAAATTAGATTTTATTAAATAGTTTTTAGTGTGTGTTTTTTTTTTTCTAATTAATTTTATTAATTATGTTATAAATATTATTTTATTTAATAATTAATGTGTTTGCAACGTGTTTGCATCGTGTTTGTGAAATTTATCAAATTATTTTCTTTAAAAATTTTAATATACGAGAAACATTATTAAAAAAAAAAAAAAAGCAAAGAGTGTCATCATCACAAATTAATTATTATAAATTAATTGCAAATGGTTTTAATATCATTTTTAAATTATATATAAAATTGTGATCGTAAAAGAAAAAGTGCCAAATACAAATAAATAATAATTTTTTGTTTTGGGATAGTGTACGGAGTGTAGGTGTGATTTTAAAAGTTTCATAATATAAAATTGTAAATATATATAGTGTTAATATGTATCCATATTATGAACCCGATTGGAGTATACTTCCACCAGAAAATAATAGAAGGTATATATATATTTAATATTTGAAACAACAACATTCAATTACATTTTATTTTGATAATCTATAATAGATTTTTATAGATTTTATAAATTACGTCATGTCTTCGCATCTTATCTAATTTTATTTAGAAATATATGTATTTTGTGTTTCTGCGTTCATATATAAATACTAGCGCACGTATATATATATATCAAAAGTATATCAAAATATTATTTATTTAGTTAATATATTAAATATGTATAAAAGAAAAAGATAATAAAATTCTTGATATTATACTTAATCGCAGTTCAAATAAAAATGAGTTTCATATATTGTAATTTTGTTAAAATTACCGAGAAAATATCTGTATATTATTATATAAAATGAAAATTATAAAATTATCAACAAAAAAATGTTTTTAACCAAACTATCAATCTATATTTTACACCGTTTACACAGATTTAGTTAGAACTTAGAATATAATAATAAATATAGAATAAATAAAATATTTATAATTATGATAATACAAAAAAAAGTGTATGAGACTTTAATGATGGTAAAACCAATGCTATAACAACAAATGCTTCTGCAATATGTGTGCGATGTCATAAGATCGCACCGAAAGCAGTTGTATGCGGAACATCTTTGAAAAGAGTGCAAAGAAATATGTATCTGTTTATTTACAAAGACAACGGTTACCATATATTTTGCGCTCAGGATATAGTAACGTGTGTGACGACGGTACTTGCCACCAAGTTGGAACAATCTATGTGCGTGTGTGGAAAAGGCTCTTACGAATCATATATTAAAATCCATTTATGAACTGGAAATGCTAATGGTAACGGTGTGTTGAACGCTATGCAAAGTTTAACGATGTATTTATACGCACTACAATATGATCAATGATTATAATTTTTCAAAAATGTATCGAAACACATAATGGCACACCAAATTGATGAATTTTTACATACGCACGCATTGATTTCAATGTTATGGATGGATGGCTGAGGAGCACTATATATGTGTGGATGCAGAATAGCGTATGTTTAAGTAGTCTTATATATAGTCACTCCGCGCTATTATAATGAGAACACACAATGGACCTACTGTGATCTATATTTCGACAGCCTCCTTTAAAAAAAAATCAATCGGAGCTGGTTTGTAGAAATATATTCAAAAATTTCATAAACAATGGAATGCTACCTGATCAAGGAATCACAATCTACATGGCTGGTTTCTTAATGGGGCGGGTACGACGGCTATTACTGGTAATACTTCAGACACGCAGCTTCACATATTGTGTAATATAATCCTTCAGTTTGGAATTATGTACTGTATAACAGTATAGCGAGTTTTTATTGCATTCTGCTCAATCATAGGCGGTGATTATAAACATGAAATAATAGGGTAAAATGTATATGATTATTACATTTCTTTAGAATATGTTAAAATCACAAGATATCGAGCGGACATTATTTATGAGCAAAAGCATTTTTAGTAATGCGCAATTTATGTCCACTAAAAGCTTCAATTATATTATTTTTAAATTATCACTGTAATAGCCTAGTAACACTGTCCGTAGTTTGTCCGCAAAATTTCCTGTAGTAATCCGTAGTTTCAATCCGAGGAAATATCTATGGATTTCTTATACGAATGTCCACTGTAATTTTATATGATCAGTGCAACCGTGGCTATAGATTTTTTATAAAAACTGTCCTTTGATATTATCCGTACATTCCCGATGATAATTACTACGGATTCTCTTTAGAAGTATTTCTCGTTGCTATTATTCCACAGAATATCCATAGAATTTATATTCAAATTTTTTGTGAGCAGATTCACGGATTTTGACAAAAATATCTTTGGATTGTACATGTATTTTGGTAAGTACTGCCCGCCAATTGTCCGTATTAGCAGACTAAATTTTCTTATGACGATGCGATGCCAAATCGCGGTTTGATTCAGTTTTTTTATCAATAGACCAGAAATTCTATGACACGGAATGAAGATGCAAAACGATGGCAAAAATTCATCGATTGTGCATTTTTTTTTTGTAATAAATAAGAACCGCGAATAAAATCCATGAAAAGTCTTACAAAATTCCTCGGAAATACATCGATTTAAGTTGTTGGTTGTTTTAAAATAAAGAAAATAAATTAAAAAGAGTGAGGATTATGTCTAGATAAGCGAAATATACAAAATTAGAACCACTGTGTTGGATAATTGGTAAAATAATGTATACAACACAGTGGATTTTATGTTGGACATATTATCCTGACAATCCAAATATTTCAATTGAACTAAATAAAATACTATTATATTAAGTGGAAAAAATCTATGGGCATTCTTTGGACAAATTCCAATATATCTTTTCCATGGAAAATATGTGCATTTTTCCACGGAAATTTTCCTCATTTTTCAAAGTACGGACAAATTGTTACTAGGGGATGGCAACTGCAACAGGATAACAAACCTCTTGAGAAGTCAAGACTTTATGATTTTCGTTTAAATCTCGTTAAAATATAGATTCAACGCTTGGCGAATATTATGTGGAAATGAGGTGATCATTTTAAAAGGTTGTAAATCTTAAATAATATTATCCATCCCTAAAAATTATCAAATGAATAAATTTAATATCGGCAATGGAAGAGTGGTTTTATAGTCTTTAACATAAACGGATAGAAATCTGGAGGGAATCACTGGTATAAATGATAAAACCACTGTCCCGTGGATATACTCTACACAGTATACACAGCAAAGGTACACAGATTTACGTATAAATGTATATAATCAACTACCTATTTTTATTTTAAATATTTTTATCAATATTTTATCTCACGTAAAAATATAAATATGTATTGTTTTCTTTCGCTTTAGTTTAAAATGATAAATGATAATATTTTTTCTGGTGATTTCATTACATTTACATATACACAATTTAATTATCTAATAAGTACTGCTTTTTTTCGTTAGTATAATTATTATATATGTTTTAATAACATTTGTTTGCTAACTTTATTACCGCATTTAATTTTCAGTTTAATTATGTTTATATAAAATGTATATAATATTTCATAAATCATGCAGATTAAGAGAATTTATAAATTAATAGTATATTAAGTGTTTGCTAGAAACAAAAAGAACAATGAATTATTAACTTCAACCCCAACGATTTTTAGCAAATTTTCATTAAACAATAAACTCTGTAAATGAATGGGGCAGTGATTGTATATAATATTAACAATATTCCTTCGATATAATAATAGATGTCCGTTCCGACAACACTAACAAATAAATAATACCGTCTTAATTATGATTATGATATATTTTCTTTTTGTACAGGCTAACTTTGTTCCCATGAACCTTCATTTTCTCAAATTGCCATTATATATATACGCAAAAATCTATAAATTTGATAAGTTTAAAAATTAGAACTTAAAAAATGTGGTTTTAGAAGTGTTTTAATAATAAAAAGATTTGTAGCAAAGTTTTTAATCTAATTATCTAAGAAAAAAATTAAGATAAAAGAAAAAATGGCCACGGTGAATTAGGAGAAACATCTAACACATCTAAACCGGTGACGTGCGCTGTGTCCTGACCAAGAAAATAACTGAAAATTATCGTGTCCTTTGGGCAACCAGTATTAAGTGTTAGAATATTTTAGTGACAATTTATAATTCACATACATATAATACCAACTCTGAATAATTTTAGAACTTTTTATATAATATCTATAACTTCTAAATTTTAAGGAATGTACGATAAGTCATTTTTATGAAAATATTTAAATTGAATTATGACATAATTCTATTAATATTTGATTTCTAGAACTATAGCAAATCTCATATCAATTGTTTGTATACATTTGGTAGATGGGGAAAGGATATGAGTGCTGATTATATATATGACATAGAATTACAACGTCATAGAATTAGAAAAGGATTTGCCATACATCTATCTATATACCATATAGCTGTCCAACAAAGACTTATATAAAATCTTTGAAATATGGTATTCCAATGTATAATAGAATTTTATATATAAATATAATATATGATTCACTTTTCGTCAAGCTTTATCCTGGATATCGAGAGATCGACGTTGGCAATTACAGCTCTATGCCATATATGCACCACTTATTCTTCACACCTTTGTATACCATCCTATGCGTAATTGTATTAATCGATCGATAAGATTACTATTTTGTTATAAGAGGTTTTTAACTTGTTGAAACAAACCTTAGTGTAATAAATATGTAATAAATAAATAAAAAGTATGATATTTATATTTTGTAAAGTTAAAAATAATTTAATTGTAATAATAGATTAATAAATTCATAGCATAAATTTGTAGAAATTTGGCAAATAAAATTCTTTCGCAAATAAGAAACAAAAACCGTAGATAAAATCTATGAAAAGTCTTACAAAATTCGTAGGAAATATCTAGATTTGAGCAGCTGGTTTTAAAACATAAAAGTTATGAAAATAAATTAAAAAGATTGAGGATTATATCTACAGATAAAATTTGAACCACTATCTTGGATAATTTTGTGAAATAAATTATGAATACAATACCGAAAATTTGGAAATTTTACTCTGACAATCCAAAGATTTCAATTGACCTAAATAAAATTATATTAAGTGGAAACATTCTTTGGACAAATTCCAATATATCTTTTCCATAGAAAATATGTGGCTGTTTTCCACGGAAATATTCCTCATTTTTTAAAGTACGGACAAATTGTTACTAGGGTTGGTTGTCTTTCATCAAGTTCATAATGAGAATATACTAAACTAAACAATATATATTAAAAATCCTTCCTAATTAACCTGTTTTCTGTTTATCCTTATCATTTTTAATTTCTATTATGAAACTCAGTTTAATCACACATCACACGCACTTTTTCATTTTAATAGAAAACACTTTTATTACAGGAAAAAAAAAACCATTTCTTAATTTAATTCTTATAGATCGAATTAATATAAATATTAGAATTACGCATTTTACCTCTTTCTCTCCTACGTGAAAGAAACGATCCAAAGTAATAATTGTTAGCACTTTTTTTATATATTTTATATTCTTTGTAGGCGATTTAACCAAATTATATTTTGTCTTCATTATGTTATCAATAGTATTATGCTAATTAACAATAATTTAATAAGTTTAAAAAACTCTGTAGTCTGTACTTATATTCCAATTATCCTTATCACTTCATGATCCTAACTAAAATAAAAACGCAGTTTCTCAGAAGAAAATGTTCATACAATTCTAATCAAAGGAATGACATACACTTTTTCATTTTAAAAGAAATCACTATAAAAAAAAACAAATCCTTTTTTTTTTATTTTAAAAACTTAAAAAAACTTAAAAAAATAACTATTTAATTAATTTATTATTAAGTTTATTAAATTATTTTAATTATGTTAAAGGAGAAAAACAAAAAGAAGACACTCATTACACAAAAAAAAAACAAATACAATACACAACACTAAGAATTAAAATTACAAAACTTACAGAATACGGGTGTTTTTTTCAGTTTTTTGTTTCTATGACGCAAACCCTATTCTATGATTACCAACCATTGGCTTAATTAAAAAATGAAAATTATTACGCTTATTGAAATTTTATAAAGAAAAAAATGTGACACGTGTCGGCCATTTTTGAAATTTTTGCTGAATTCTTTTTAGAGAAATGTCATTTCTCATTATCGTCAAAATAAATATCGAGTCAAGTTTATAGCCACTTGCATTTTTTTTTTTTGAGTTCAGAAAAATTTTTTTTTTTTAATAATTTTTTTATTTTTATCAATATTGAATTAGTTTATTTTTTAATTTTTTATCGATAACATAATCGAAAAATAAACCGTAATTTAAAAATATTAATAAAATAAATTTCTAAAGATAAAATAGAGTGATTTTTTTTATATATTTATATTATTAAAGGAAAAAAAATTATTTCGGTCAACTTTGTGAGTTGGTGTGTGTGTGTGTGTGAGTGTGTCAAAATTCTGCACAAAACAATTCACAAAAAACGAACGACGTGTGTTTTATGTTTTTTTTTTTTTATTGTATTTTACCTTAATTTTTTCCTTTTTAATTGTTTTTTTTTTATTTTTTTTTGTTTTATTAACTTTTTTTAGCCGTGAAAATTATAAATTTCCCTATATACTATTATTGTGATAAATAAATAAATACACATTCCAATATAATGATAAGAATGTATTTAGTGCATGTTTTTTAAATAAAAGAAAAAAAAAGTTGCGGTGTTGGAGACTTTTCTGGCCTAAAGTGTGACAATTAAAAAACAAAACGGTGGACAAACATAAATATATATTAAATTAATTCCTAATAGCTTTGCCATTTAGAGATATATATAATTAAAAAAATGTTGTTTAATGTTTTACCTAAACCATTTTCCTGATTAATAATTATTGATTGTGTTTTGTTTTGTAAAATTATTTAAAACTATAAGATTTGTGTTAATCCTATCCTATCCTATTTTGTTTTTTTTTTTTTTTTGTAAAATCCTTTTATTGTTAAATTGCAGGCAGACTATTAAGTTGGTTTTTTTGTATTGTTTTTGTGTGGTGAATTAAATTTAAAAAAAAAATTGTATGTCAAGATGAATACAGAACATGGGTAATTTTTATTATTTAATTATGTATTTAGTTATAATAAATATATAGAGACTTACAGAGCATATGATAATTGATAATATCAACACGTAGACATAAAAATAAATTCGATAAATTCTGTCTGTGATTATGACTATGCCTTTGCGTTGTTTTATAATAATAGATATAATATTTAAAATCCTGGTTTTTTTTTTTTATAGGTTTCAATAATATATATTTGATTTCTCTTATCATTTATCAAAAAAATACACATACACATACACACATAAGCAAACTAATTACATACATAACATTCACATTAAGTTCTTAATTAAAAAAAAAAAAAAATGTGCAATAAAAATTTATTGTTACTTTTATATTAATAGATTTTATGTGTAAATTTAGATTTTTTTCTTCTAAATTAAATCGTGTATAAAAAATGTATATATTAATTTGTTCCACTTACACAAATTAATTAAAAATTACATGTTATATTTCTTTGTACCTACTACTTTTATTATTATTATTATTATTATTATTATTTATTATATATTAAATTACGTTCATTAAATTAGTTTGTTTTACACATAATAATTATGGATTTTATAATAAATTATTCAATAATTTTGTTACGTACTTACACTACTACGTGACTTTTATCAATTTTCAATCTGCACAATATAAAATCCTTTAACAATTACAAAAACAATAAAGTAAGTAGACAACAAATAAAAATCGTATCAATAAATATTGTATTAAGAGTGTATAATAGAGAGATAATAATTCAGTCGTGCCCCCTCATTAGCTGGTAACTGAATATATGAACACAAAATTTAATGCATCTTTAAGTTATAATGATTTAATTTATTCATTCACCACAAAATGGTTGAAAATAACAGCATCGAGAAAATAAATTGGCACTTTTTAAATCTGTAGTTTGAATTAAATTCATATTAAAATCTGCAGTACTGTATTTTGGAATAATTTTCAAACTAACAATATTTATAATGTTGTTCAGGGAATTTCTTGTTCCTTTACTGGACTCAATAAAATTAATTATTGTTGATAACAATACAGATGTATTGGTTCGTATTGGGGTCATCAGATTATGTAGTTCATTTTCCCCAGATATTTGAACCATTAAAGTTACTCTTTGTAAGTCGAATCCGATGCAGTATTTCAAAGGTAATTTCTAATAGAAGAAAACAATGCATTTCCGAAACACTTTTTACATTACAATATTCATCCTTGATTATTACACTACTAACAAATGCTATTTAATAAAAGTGCATCATTAATATACTTGCCATTGCAATATGCAATTGAATAAAAAAGAATAGTTCAAACGACATATATCGGATTTTCTGTTCTTAAATAAAATTTATACGATATAAGATTAGGATGGAAAAAATGTCAAGAATTATGAGAATTTCGGCAAAAGAATATGTTATTCGGGAAGAACTCACAAATATTGAAGAAATATTTCAGATATTTCAAGATAAGTGTTTTATATATATAAATGCGCAATATATGCAAATTCACATCGCGATGCACAGGGTTGTTGGAATATTTTTCTTAACTCACTCCAGAAAGAAACATATTTTCAAACCCATTAAGGAAATTCCAGCATCAAACCAAATACTACATAAATATTATAATGGAACACTCTCTGTTATTGACGTAGAAGTAAAAGTTTAACTTATGGTAATGGCCACCAAACATTCATACATGCAATAAATTAAAACGTATATAGCAATAAGTGAGTCAGTGTGCATTTAATACGAAAGTTTACGGCTTCAATTCATAATACCGGTACAGAAAATGTTTTTATGGATCTTTGAAAATATAATTGCTTTTCACAGATTATCAATGTCTCCACAAACGCATATTGTCAATTCACCCGGTTATTTATTATAAGAATAATAAATTTAATAAAATGTGATTTGCAGACCAATTGGTGAATGTTATAGATATGAATATCAGCGTACAACATACTATTGCGGAATAATCTATTTGGTACCGGTGGCGAACCTTTACGAGAATATAACAATTCTTAATGAATTGTTTATAATTATTTTTCCTTAATTCCTTTTAATTTTATATGGGTGATCATTCGTTGTGTGCACTGACACTGTTACGGTCTGAATATCTTATAAAATACACCATTTTCAAAGCTATTCCTTTTTTATCGTCGTGATGATACACTCCTGTACACATTGGTTATGTACATAATATGTGAAAATGCATAAAAAAATTTGTATTTTAGTCTACAAACAAAAAAAAGAAATAAGACAAATGATTGAAAATGTTGCCAAAAGAAAAAATACAATGTAAGACAGTAAATAAAAAGTTTGCGTATGCAGTAAAAATGCATTTTTTTTAAATTTCTCATAAAATCTTTATCAATTTTAGATACATATACAAATTATTACATGTATATTCGAATACTGTGTAATCGGACAGGTTCATTGTACATACACAATGATTTTTTGGTTGCTTATGGTTACTGTCTGTTGTTGTTTTTATAATATTTTTATAGTATATTAGAAGGGATACCCCATAAGTTATCAATCTTTTTTTTTCATAAGTAAATATTGTATTAGATACATTGAATTACATTAAATTTATTGAATACAAACTTGATGGCCGTACAGTTCTAATACCAGCACAACATTATGGAGTTTCAGATTTAAGTTGTGGGTATAAGTCTGTCATTACATGTAAAACTCTATATTGGTTAAGAATTAGAACGGTTTCATAATAACATTACATGGAGATGATAAAGTGTTTTGGATATAACACATCATGTGGATAGAAAATAATAAAAATATATATGTTTGTTTAATTTTAATTGATTACTTATGGGATTACCCCAAATTATATACGAGACTTACAGCAACAAAGATTAAGCTACATTAAGATGAATGAATGTAGGTATATATATATATCTAACAAACAAAACAAATATTTCGATAGACTTCACGTGCACATATTGCGGCTTTAATAATAATAATAAACAAAACAATGAAATTTTTTATGGAGAATGTTATACTAAAAATGTGTTTGTGTTTTTACAAATGTAAAAACAAAAATGGAAAGTTTTATCTGAAATTATTCATTTAACATAAATACAATAAATTTGTAGAGTAATATGATTCACTAATTTACGCATATATACACATGACATCATCGATTTTCATTGTAGTGCTTGAAAACTACATAAAAAATGTTTTAAATCCATTCGAATTAACATCATCTTGTTGACACCTTTGACACAATCATAATTTCGTATGTTTTATTTCTTCATTTTCTAATTAAATTAATTTTTCCGGTGCTTAAATAAACTTCATTAACATTTATTGTATCGTGAAAAACTTGGAACCCATCATTTTATAATACATTCTACATTACTATATACATTAATGTTGGTTATACCTACCAAACCCACTTTGAGTTTTCACGTATTGTATTCATGCTATTGATGTTTGTTCCTATTTAGAATTTAACTGTTAATTGGTGTTAAGCATTTATATATATCCACATCTGGATGTGGTGATGTCCACTTTCCTTATTTTGTGATCAAAATTGACACTAATGAGGTGTTACGTACAGGGATATAAGATATAAATATTTAATTGTAAGAATAACATACTAGATAAACCTCTATATGGGATAAATGTCGTTGAAAGTATATTAAGTGGAGCAGACTTTAACGGTATACACACTCACTTTGCAGTTTCACTGGATGTGGGATTGATGAAACAATTAATGTGACCAAACATCACTAACTAGTAAAAGGTTACTATATTTCCGTGACTACGAAGTTAAATATTGGCTAGTATTTGTGAACAAGTAAATGAATTCTGGGAACCGAAAGTCGATGTCAATCATTTTAAAATGATATTAATCGTTCAATCTCATCATTCAAACAAGCACATACAGACCAACAGATTTATTTTTATTTTTCCCCTATACATCTAATATTAACCCTATATTACCATCTCGAATTTACACATCAAAGAATTACTAACGATTAAAGTAAGAAATTAGAAATTTGAAATGTGTCAGTCGATCAATTATATTACAATTGATTATTTTAATAATTGTCATCGTCGCACAGACAACGAGATAATAGTGTATTGCGTTAAAAATGAAAATATTAACTGATTAATAATTCTAAACTTTTCAAATCGATTCTATCGCATTCTTTATTTTCACCTCTCTATATATTATTGTAGTTACAAATTAATTACTAACTAACTTATAAAAAGCATGCGTTTATTATTCAATGCAATTATAACTTTTATATTATTTTATAAGATGCGAATCCATTCTCTTAGCATACCCACTGCCTGATCAATATTTTATATTTATATGTTGTAGACCAGTTATATGTCTGAAATAGCAATTTGCAATTCTAATCAATTAAAACTTGTACAGCCAAAATATATTGTGTTGTGCTATAGTGCCCGCGGAATAGAATAACCACTATTTGATTCTTATTTAATAACATTTTTAATTAATTATTTATAGATTAATCAATTAATGGCATGATTTATTTTGTTGTATTTTTTGTTAAATTTATTTTTCAGATTTAATCCTGGTTTGAATATGGCCACAATTCGTCAGGCCATAAATGAGGCCGTGGAAAGGGGTATAAGTAATGGCTTTTGTTTTATTTTTATTTTATTTATTTATTTATTTATTTATTTATTTATTTATTTATTTACTTATTTGTTTTTGTTTATTTTTATGTTTTTAATGTTAAGCAATTAAGTTATTGTTGTACATTTTTGTATAAATAATTTTATTAATTTTAATTAATAATAACTAATTATTTTGGATTTTAAGTTAAATTGTAGTTAATGTTAATGTATTGTTTTTTCTTTTATTTATTTTTTTATTATGTAATAGTGAGAATGCCAACACCAACGCGGCTAAGAGATCTAATAAGACAAATACGTGCTGCACGTACGGCCGCTGAAGAACGGGCTGTTGTTAATAAAGAATGTGCATATATTCGTAGTACATTTCGTGAAGAAGATTCCGTATGGCGATGTAGAAATATAGCTAAATTACTTTATATTCATATGTTGGGTTATCCAGCCCATTTTGGTCAATTAGAATGTTTAAAATTAACAGCAAGTCCAAGATTTACGGATAAACGTATTGGATATTTAGGTGCAATGTTATTATTAGATGAACGACAAGATGTTCATTTATTGATAACAAATTGTTTAAAAAAGTATAATTATTTATAATAATAATAATAAGCAATTTATAAATTGTTGATATTATAAAATTGTATTTTTTTTTTGGTTACTTTACTGTACGTACTAACAACAGTGATCTAAATAGTCCGACACAATTTGTTGTTGGTTTAGCATTATGTACATTAGGGGCTATTGCATCACCAGAAATGGCCAGAGATTTAGCTAGTGAAGTTGAACGTTTAATGAAATCACCAAATGCTTATATACGGAAAAAAGCAGCATTATGTGCGTTTCGTGTGATACGACGTGTACCCGATTTAATGGAAATATTTTTACCAGCTACACGCTCATTGTTAAGTGAAAAAAACCATGGTAAGAATGATTTTAAAATATCTAACTATGATTGAAATTATTAATAAAAGAGGAATGTTTTATAATTTATACGCAATATAGGTATTTTAATAACTGGCGTAACGTTAATAACAGAAATGTGTGAAAATAGTCAAGATACATTAATTCATTTTAAAAAGGTATGTATTTATATTGAAGTGATGCGACAAGAGAGAATCAGTTGTTATTGTTGTTGTATAAATTTATGATATTTATATTTCGATCTTATAATAATAATAATAATAAGTAATTGCGCAATTATGCATTTTTTCGAGAGCCTCTAAATTGGTTTACATGACCACCACTTAGATGTTGTTAATAGAAAGAGACTCAGAAGATGTATTTTCTTTTGACATATTGTCTCTAAATCGAAATACACTTTCACATACTTCTTTTTAATAACATAATCGACATTTAATTTATTGTAATTATTTCAGTTTACACATGTTTTGTGATTCAGTCATTACATCTGTAATGTTGTTCAGGTTCAGAAGTTTTCTATAGTTTTTCTTTGTGAACAAGATAATATATATAAGAGAATTCTCGACAATTGTACAAAAACATTTTCTCTTTTGTTTATGCCGTGCCATTTCGTTGCTTGCTAACCCTCCTTATGTAAATATTTGGAAAGTATAGTAAAAGGCGTGCAATTTAAATATTGAAATCATTTTTCCAATCATTAAGAATGTTTTTATACTTCAAAATTTGTTGTATTAGTCGGTAGCAAATATATTTATATTGTATACTTGAAATATTTGATACATCCTCAGAGAATTTGTCACATTTGTAATTAAAACAGCATCACCGCACGCAAGTTGTAGAATTTTTATTTATATTAAAACGATTTATGGCCTACGATATGATAAACAGATATGTTATCTTAATTTAAAAATCTGCCAAAATAAATTAGAGGACTTGTGACTGAAGTGTATTTTTGCACTATATACTTGCATTTCTGTATCGCATTGCGAATTAATAAAAGCAGCGCTGCAGTTTTACAGGCCGGAACGTCAGCAAAAAACTCGAAATTTTTATAAATATAATGACATGCTAAATATAATTCATATGCCTTGAGTCAAAATGAAATATGAATCGATACTCCCAGACATTACCTGTATAAGGAAAATAGTTTTATGTTATATTTGTGAGTTTTCACAATTATTTATTATTAATGATTTTAAATGAAAATAAATGTAATTTGCTAATTGTTGTATTTTGTATAATGAAATAATTATTGCCAATAAACAACCACTTATTAATTATTTTATATAAAACATATATTATATTGCTTGCCAGGATAGTGGAAGCCGAGAGGTATGCTAATTTATTGACTGTTTTTATTTCATAAAAGTAGCTTTTGTGTAGTTGCTTTGTAAATTAAAGTTATTCACATATGAATGACATATTTATAAATAGTAAAAACTTTCGTTGGTGAACTATAAAATATCGCTAATTGATTATAAAAATATTATTTTTGAAGGTTTAATTTATATTTTAATTTTAAACTTATTTCTTTTTTTATATTTAAGCAGATAGTTCCGAATTTGGTACGAATTTTAAAGAATCTAATACTTGCCGGTTATTCGCCGGAACATGATGTTAGTGGTGTTAGTGATCCATTTCTTCAGGTATATATTTTTTTATTGCAAATATAAATTGGAATAATTATGAATTTGTGTCCAATTTTTGGTTTTAGGTTAAAATTCTACGATTATTACGTATTTTAGGACATAATGATCCGGATGCATCGGAAGCAATGAATGATATTTTAGCTCAAGTTGCAACCAATACGGAAACTAGTAAAAATGTTGGTAACACAATATTATATGAAACTGTTTTGTCAATTATGGATATTCGGTAAATAATAATTATAATTATTATTTAATTTTTTATGTATGGGTCAGCGCCAAAAAATTTTGGGAATCGAATTTTATGCTTTTTCGGATTTTTTTTTAAAAAGTTTCTTAGTACTTTTTTTTTTTTTTATAGAAGATAGTTTTTTTTACATTTTTTTCTCATTAAAACGTTATTATTATTCGATTCTACAAACGTTTGGCAGCGGTGTCCAATAATTTTGTTTTTATGTATGCATTTTTTTTGTTTATATTTTGTTAACGATTCTATAATATATATTCCAATAGTTCTGAAGGTGGTTTACGAGTACTTGCTGTTAATATATTAGGACGTTTTTTACTTAATAGTGATAAGAATATACGTTATGTTGCCTTAAATACATTATTACGTACTGTACATGCTGATACATCAGCTGTTCAACGTCATCGTACCACAATATTGGAATGTTTAAAAGATCCAGATGTGTCAATACGTCGTCGTGCTATGGAATTATCATTTGCTCTTATAAATGCTCAAAATATACGAACAATGGTCAAAGAATTGTTAATATTTTTAGAAAAAGCTGATAATGAATTTAAGGGTCAATGTAGTAGTGGAATGATATTGGCCGCCGAACGTTATGCACCAACTATACGTTGGCACTTAGATACACAATTAAGTGTATTAATTGCAGTAGGAAATTATTTACGTGATGATGTTGTGTCATCAACAATACAATTAATATCAAGTAGTCCTGTACCAGAACAATCTTATATAGCTGGCAAATTATGGGATTCACTGTTAGTGCCAAATAATTGTGAAGACAAACAACCGCTACTGCAAGTAGCTGTTTGGGCAATCGGTGAATATGGTGAATTATTTATGTATGACAATTTGAATGAGGGTAAGTTTTTAAATTTCTATAATTTTGTATGCTTATAAATGCAGTACTAACAAATTTATGAATTGTAAACGAACGTTATTAAACTGAATAGAATATATATGCTATCGACCATATAGTCATGGCAGAATTCAAAAAAAGAACTCTAGCTAGATGTTCAATCTCTATCGGCGATTCCTATCTATATCATATACAAATAATAAAATTAAGAATATATCTATGTTTCGATAATTGCAGAGCAATTAACGCGTTGACGGTCATGAATTTAACATTCTGTCTTATGGAAAAAAGTCATATGTGACTGTTAACGTATTAATATACATAGATACCATCTTGGCAGTAATGAATTTTTTGTAGATGCCAAAAGTTGTTAAAGTTCAAAATGCCAGTCAAAATCGAATTAATCCTATTTAGATTTACTAAATCCAACAAATTATTAATTAAGCTTTTTTCGCAACTTTTCATTTGATAACTTTTTTTCTTTTATAATTTTGTAGATTTTGAGAAACCAACAGAACAAGAAATCATTGATATGTATCAAAAATTATTATGGTCAACACAGGCATCAACAACGAGTAAACAATATACACTTGTATCATTAGTAAAATTAAGTACACGATTACGTACGGGGCAAGAGTAAGTTCTGTTTCATTTTTTCTTCTCTATTCTATCAAATCTAGTACAATTTCAAAAATTTAACAACAAAACTTTTTCATAACAGTCAAATAAAAGCAATAATTGATGCATTTGGTTCCCATTTAAATGTTGATTTACAACAAAGAGGTGTTGAATTTTCACAATTATTTAAATCACATAGTAATTTACGATCAGCATTATTAGAAAAAATGCCACCAATGCAAATAAGTCGTGTATTAGCTGGACAAAATGGTAGTAGTCCAGATGAAAATGGTAGTGGTAGTAATAATGAGTTAATAGAAAATGGTTTAGATGAAATGGAAAATATTATAACATCAACGGCGGCCATAACAACAGATTCGGTATGCATCTTTAATTATCAATATTTTAAATTCGTTAGCCGATTAATTAATTTTATAAATTATTATTTTAGAATGCATTATTAGATCTTCTTGGAACCGATAGTCCTATTGATTTAATTCCATCACAAAAATCATTCTCAACAAAAACACAACAATATGCAAATAATCAAATTAATAAAACAATAACAACAACCGCACCAACAACAAACAATCAAGATTTACTTGATTTATTAGGCGGTTTAGATCTTTCGTCACCGGCGTCACCACCATCCGATTTAACAGCACCATCGTCAATAAATGGTACCGGTAATAATAATATGATGGGTTTAACAACAACATCATCAATGAATTCATCATCATTATTTTCACAATCAAATTCAAATACAATTGGTGGTAATGGTTTAAATAATCTCTTTGATGATTTTTCATCATCAACAATACCAACAAATACAGCGATGGCAGGCATAAAATTAACAGCCTTAGATAAAAATGGATTAAATGTTATATTAGAGCCGCAAAAAAGTAATGGTTGTTTACAAGTTATGATGACAGCAACAAATAATTCATTACAACAAATAGATCAATTTTTATTTCAAGCGGCTGTTCCTAAAAGTTTTACATTACAAATGTTATCACCATCTGGTTCTGTGCTACCAATTGGCGGTACAATAACACAAGAGATGCGTTTAACAAATTCAGCAAAAGTAAGTTGTGAACTGAAAAATGTTTGTATAATTATGAAATAATTTTAATATTTGCCTTACCCGCTTCATAAATATTTGTTTCATTACATTGCATTAGTTCATTACAAACGATGGAATTTCTTATCTGTAAAATAGAAAAAGAAATGTTTTAATGTTAATAAAATCTTAATGTAAATTAATACGGGGTGTTATGGAGACAATTACAATGTTAGTATCAATTTCAGAGAAACAGAATCAAAACTGTTAGAACTTATTTGGGTTCGGTTATATCTTATTGAAAAATATGGTTTATTTGTACAAATTGGAATATGATTCGGATATGACACAACATAATTTCAGAAATAAAATACTCCAGAGTTGATATTCCAAAATTCTAGGTAAGCTATATAAAGTTGTGTCCAGAGAAGTATAATACCAAAATGACATTGTGATATACAATCGTTCTGGAACGGGTACAACGGCAGCTATAAACTATATTAAATTATAACATTTATTTGCAAATAAATTCATTTATTCTTGGTATCACTTTCATATAGGTCCACCGAAGATTTTCTCTAATACAAAGTTGCATACAAAGTTTTTTTTATTCTAAAACTTCAAAGTTCTCAAGACATTTGCTCGGGAACCTTTTTTTTAAAAAGTCGCTTATATTACTTACTATAAAAACTATTATTACTCAACGTCTCAACCGACGATTTGATTTGTAAACGAAAACAAAAGCGTAAATTTTAAAAGGTTTAAATTTATTAATACAATATTTTTATTTCCAATATTTATATATAGGCAATACTTCGAATGAGACTTCGTATATCGTATTATATTGATGGCAATCCATTATTAGAACAAACCGAAGTTTCTGGTTTTCCTGATGATGCATTCGATTAGTATTACTATCAAAAAAGAAAAAAAAAAGGAAGTGAATAAATTACAATTAATAATTATTTTTTTTTCTTCTTAACTAATTGTTTCTTAAAAATATCAATTAAATAAAAAAACCAACAACAACAGAAACATACAATTAAAGTATTTTTTTTATTAATATTTCTATTCATTGTTATAATTTATATTTTGTAATTAATTATTTTTAATCAAATGATAAAATCATACATATAATTAAAAAATTAAATTAAAAATATAATAATTTAATAAATGTATTATTTATATAAGCAAAAGAAAAAGATGATGGAAAATAATAATAGAGAGATACTAAAAAACTAAAACTAAAACTAAAACATATTCCATATTATATTAAAATAAATTTGTAAATTTTTTAAATTGTAAATTTTAAGAAAGAAAAACTTTAGACAAAAAAAAAACTATAATTAGAATTAAAAAATTATATAAATATTAAATTATATTTAAACTAAATTAACAAGAGAAAAACAAAAATAATAATATTAAAAATAATTAATTAATTAAAATTCATAATTTCTACAAACAAAAAATTAAATGTTGTGCGCGTAAAATAAATTATATTTCATTGTTTAATAGTGAGTTCGTTGTTTTCGCTGATTAAATCAATTGGATTGCTGAAAATTATTATTTTGCGTTCGTTATATACATTTCGGATTAAATAAAATGATTTTCTTGTGTCCTTTTTCTATACACAGATCAATTTATTTAATCGACAAATATTGTGAAATCATTTCGATCAATTATTGTATATTTTTAAAGATGAAGATATGTATTCTTGTATACATAGAAATATATAAGAAATGTAAATAAAAATTATACAATATCATCGCTGTACCAATAGAAAATAGCAATTAATTGTTTTCAGCACTGATTGATTTACATCTAAAGACAGATTGCTAAATCCATTAAGCAAGATAACGAACTCACAATAAAAAAAAGTCGTTGTGTGGATTTCGATTCCACTTGTTACATATTAAATTTTGTTTTTAACAACATAATCTATTTTCTCTATAAAATGTTGCTCTAAATATAAACTATAAAACAAGTAACAAAAAAAAAACAAATATCACGGTATTACTTAATGTGCGTAGGTGGATGGGTTAATGTTTGTGTGTGTATGCTGACGGTAAACGGTAATAGCGGATATCGATATGATGAAACATTTTTCAGAAGTAAAAGAAACGTGTTAATTTATGTGACATTTCTTAATAAAGAAATAGAATGAGAAAAAATGTTCTCGGCATCAGTTTTTGTACCTTGTTTTGAGGGCAAAACCTCAGAATAACAAACAAATAGATTAAAAACGGATCATATGACGCCATGCCAATGAAATTTTTTCTTATAAATTCTACAAAACCTATGCAAAATATGCGGTGTGAATCTCGGATAAGCAAAATGTAAAACCCAGTAGTTGACTGATAAGAATTAACATTCAGTTTTCAATATTACTATTTTTTTCTGGTATTCCAATTGAAAGTAGATTATATTTAGAAGAAAAAAAAATAAAAAACTGGGCGTTCACCGAACCAAAATTTTCCAGAAAATCTATTTTTATGAATTATCATCTATTAATTATGGACATAGTTTTAAGGGATTTCCATTTTTGTTTACAGAATTAAAAATAAACTTAAGCAACTTCCAACCTTTGACAGAAGAGACTGCGGTAAAACCAGCACATTACACAGACGTTTATATATCAAAGATTAACAACATAATTATTTCACATTCCTTGCCGAATTTTTATTAAGAAATTTATTCACAATATAGAAGTCCTGGTTTTGTTGGGTTTGTTCTCATTCCGTTTATGATCTATATTTTTATTCACACAATTATATCACTTTGCTTTGTAGAATATATACCGGTAATGGTTCATTCACTGTTTAAAAGTCCCGTTTATGTACATTTATCGACTTTTTGCTCATACATAAATTACAATTTCAATGCCTTTCATGAAATTTGAAATAATAATGTGAACATTATTATCGTTTTCATGGGTGCGAAAGAATAGAGCTATGGCAGATTCTAAGCCAAAGAGGTGCGAGGTTAACTTAAAGGTCACGTGGATCAATGGATCATAAAGTCAAAGGACATAAAAAAAAACATGATAGAATCAACCTTTTTAAAACTGGAGCTACGTTTGGATATCATATTCTATTAAAAGCAGCGGAGATGACTTAATTTTTGTTAAATTTATAGTTAATATATAGTTTTGTTAATATTATATTCTTCAAGATCTCGCCTCATCTTTTTTAAAATATGCTTTCCAAATTTAGTTATAACAGGGTTTTTTTCTTTTTAACGTGGGTGTTTTTAAAATCATGTTTTTTTTTGTTATGAACTTTGACATAGAATCGGTATATTATCTCACAGTCGCAATCGTGTAGTCTTTTGAGATTGTATTAAATTTGATATACGACTACCTCGCCCACTGGCTCTTAAATAAGTATTTAGTAATCAAAATCACAATAATAAATTATAAATAGAAAAATGTTGAGTGAATGAATCTATCCGTTTGATGTGTAAGATTAAATATATATATATATAAGCAGGATGTTCGCAGTAGATGCAAGGCAATCTCATGTGAAAGTGTTTGTGCCTAAAAATAAGGTGAATCATCAAACAATTCATAGATAATACATTAGTTAAATTTTACTGCGATGAATGGTTCAATTTTTAAACAATTTCAATAACGATATGGGTTGATTATTTTTTTTTACCTTTTTCTAAATATAGTCAATAAATAATATACACTTTTTCGAATGTGTGTTAGCATGGTGTGTGTATAGTGATTCCATGATTCATGTAATAGTTATCGAATTCATATGAATTTCGGTGAAACGAAGAACCTAAGAATGTATGAGAATTGGATTTTTATTAAACGTTGCATCCATCATAATGATTTTGCATCACTATGTCCATAAGGGATTTTTGACACAGTTGTAAATATTGTCAATCGTTTTCATTGTTGTGTAATTTTGTAATAAACTATTTAAGTGGAAAATTATATCACACCCACAGTTAACTAAACTAACAAATTTATACTTTACAATTGTCTCTAAAAATTAATTTCGCATATGATACCAACCCGCCGTGATCTATCGTCTAAAAACAAAATTATTTACGGTTGAAACAAATTAGAAGTAACATATTTATTATATTATTATTATTATTGTTAATTCAAAAAATACGTCCAATTGCTTTAGTGAAAATAAATTAATAATTACTTATAAATACTAATAATATTGTATTAATAATAATAATAATATAATGATAATAACAAAAATAATATAAATAAGTAAAAAGTTGTTAAATTAAATTTATAGAATAAAAAACAGTGAGTAAGAGTCGAGAGAACGAGGATAGATTTTATTTATATTATTATTAATTTTCTATTTTAATTTTATGTATAATAATTTTATATAATTATGTGTAAAAGTGAATTTTATTGTAAAATATACACAAGTGTGTACATGTTTGTGTTTGGTGAGTGGAATCGCACTGTTTTCTTATATGAGATGGAATAAAACATCACAAAATACAATATAATTAATAAAATTAATTTAATAATATGTATTTGTATGTAATCTATGTGTGTGTAGAAGAAAATATTTTAGAATCGATTATGCGATAATGAAAAATTGTGTTGTTTTATGTTCACACACCATCTGCATCCATCAATTTTATACGACACATTATAAATTTAGGAAGTTTAAATATTTTTTAAAAATGGCATATATTTATTTTATATTAATAAGATAAAAGAAAACAGGAATAAAATACTTATTAAAAATATATAACTAATAATATTGCATTGCATTGCATATATTGATAGAGATCATGATGATCCTATATTTATTATTGATGATTTGCTCATTAAAATCAATACATAATACAATATTTTTTATAATTATCGAATACAAATTAAACTATAAATTTATACATAATTAATTGTCGTTGCGCTGTATTAAAATTATATAGCCTACTAAATACATATACATACACTTGGTGGACAAACACTTCACTAACACCTGTCGTTTGAAATTTTGGTAAATTAGGAATATTAGTTAGGGTATTTCAATTAAAACCGATTATGTTCGATATAAATATGTAACAAGTACACAAACTGATTCGATAACATAAGTTGTGTTAATCACGTGTATATCACCAGACACTATAAACTATGTAATTTATTGTCTAAATAAAATGAAAGTCGCGTGCACTCAACATCCATCGAGTTTTTGCACACTATAAACGCTGACAATGTAACACAATTAAGATGATCATGACATCAGGGTGTGCTATGTATGATATATGGTTTTTTAATGAAATAGATAAAAATGAAATATTCGTTGTACTAATGTGATTCCAGTTCTTCTATCAGATGTTAGCATGTATACTTTGGGAGTCTGCGTGATAGTTGTTTTATTAATTGCACCCTATTCGATACACATAACCAGTTTCTAAAAACAACCCTATGTTATATAATCCTAAGATTGAATTTTAATTATTTTATGAGCGCAGACAATACATAGAAATTCATATTTGCTTCAATGACATAATTATCGTCAAAGTTTCTACATTTGAATATTGAAGAAACACAAATTCCAACCGTAAGCTTATTTAATATACTTTGTGTGATAGACAGCAGCTATTTTTTGTTCATTACCATCGAAGTTCATTTATGTTTCAATATTGATATACCTTTTATTAATTAATAAATTATTCTTTATAATACGATTGTTTGTGCGTATGTGCAAAGACATTGTTAATCTCTGAATAATAAGAGCGTTCAACACTATATTTTTTACAAAAATATACATATTCTTGTTTATCTAATTCCATATATGATAAAATGACATGCATTGTTCACACTAACCATAAATAATGGTCTTTACTGATTACCGTTTTATACAACCGAACAATTAATTATTTTATTTAATAATTAATTATTAATAACTATGTAATATTTTCAATGTTTTATTTTAAATTAATAAAATAATATTTTTTTGCGTAGTTGTGTTAGTGACTTTCATATGGTGGAGGATGGATTGAATGCTTATGATGATTATACACGACCCATATATAACTAAAAACTTTAATTAAGCAAAATATCGCCTGTTTTATATTATTTAATTCAATAATATTCATAAATATTGTATATTTAACACTTTCGCATCGTGCTATTTTCGTAATTCTTGTTTACCGATGGCGAAAGTGTTTTAAACTATAATTATTTTATTAATTTTATATTCACATAAATGTAATAATTAATAAATTAAATCTATTTTTTCAAAGGAAATAACATAATAATAATTATTATAAAATCATATATACAATAATATTATTAATTAATTATAAATTAATAATAAATAAATAGAATATTAAGGAGCTTATCAAAAAAAAAAAATATAAAAAAATTATCATCATTGTGAGAAATCTGAATCATTTAATAAATGGAAAAATTAATTTATCTACTTCTTTCAATAAATCATTTTTTCTTGAGTTAATTAAAAAAAAAAACATTTTATTTTTAAACTAACCAATTATTTTTTATTTTTTATATTTTTAATAACAACTAAAACCCCTCCCGCCCCCATACAATAATAATAATAAAAAATTTATGAAAAATAAAAAAATATGTACTTAAAAATAAATATTATTTATAAAATTAAAGTAAAAAATATTTAAAAAAGAGAAAGAAATATTAAAAAATAATAAAATATATTTTTAGTATATAAATTTTTAATATTATTATAATTTTTTTGGTTTCCTAATTTTTTTTTTTTAATTTCAATTAATTATAGTTAGGTTTTTTTAAATGAATAAAAAAAAAAAACCGGACAGAAACAGATCATTTTATGATGCCCTCAGAAACTCGATAATCCCCAAATCCCATCGCCATATGCCATACATTTATATTGCTGCACTTTTATAACAATAATATAATTTTTATTAAATATAAAATATCATTTTAAATTCAAAGTAATAAAAGTGTACATTTGTTTAACAACAAAAAAATTTCTGAAAATTATATTTTTTATTGCTGTTGTTTGTTTTATGTATGTCGACGCACCACAATCGAAAATGGTGATCCCTGACAACAGAAAAAAGTCAATCCGCTAGCTAATTATCAAATGTTCGGCCTTGTTATTTTAGCAAATGTACTTTTGTCCATAGAGTTTCATTCTCGCGATAGTAAAACGAAAATATTTACTCAGGACAATTAGAAGTTATATTTGAGACACAAAATCGCTTTACAAAATATGTAGCTTTTAAATTTAGCGATAAGATACAACATATTGCTGGAGAATGGAAAGGACAAATTTAGAGCGATGCTTTAATCCGGAACAATATGCTGAATGGAAAAAACGAATGTTAAGACATTTGTTAACATTTGACGAGATATAAACCCGAATTAATCTAAAATTTGAATTAATTATGTTTAATCTATAACATCAGTGGGGAGAAAGTTCCACAAGGTAACACCGCATGTATAAATATATGGACAGTGTTAAATGCCTATGATTATTGACATTGTCTAGTTCTGCAGGAGGAATTAATTTTATTTATCAACTAAGAAAGACGCTCACATTTTATTGACTTGAAAAGAAACAACAAACATCTGAATTTTATAATATTTAAATAGTCTACATCCTAAAATCTACTATTACTATACGACAAAATATGATCGTAATACCTCAATGAGAATACATATCCAATATAGGAATTGAAAATAATATTTAGCTTGAGTCAAATGGAACCATAACAATTTTACAATACAAAAATAAGGTATCAGCACCGATATCATAAGAAATAGACTTATCATTTTAACAAACTTCCAAAATCTACAGTTATATATATTCTCTTGGAATTGTGAGCAAATTGATCACTCCAATTTAGTATTTTATTATAAAATTATGCTAAATAAATTTTGTTAGAAATGGAATATAGTAATATTGTTAAGGACCATATATGATTAGTAAAACCTGTAAAGGTATCAATTTACCACTTACAAATGACTATGGTCAATGGTTTAGTTCCACTCAACTTTAATCTATTTTTATTTATCCAATCTGATGCTGATTATAACTCACATCAGACAAATATAGCGATAACATTATTGAACATTGTCAGCAACCATGTGTATCCTGAAAAAAACAATATGTTAAATCGTTAATAAAAAGACAAAACAGCAGATACGATTAAGAACAGAATACTGATGAAGACTTGATGTAATCAAATATCGACAATTCCAACCTCCTAGACCACCACCTGAGAGTAATTTGTTAAATAATAGCTTTTATTTGAATCCGTCAAAATATGTTGGAGACAATGTGAACCAAAACACTCAAAATCAATAGATTAAGATTACTTGGCCACGTATTACGCACGCATGGAAGCGAACGTATGCTTTTTTTTCCCATTGAATTGTTAATGTTTGATTTCTTTTTAAATTTTAATTAAATTATATTAAATTAAATACACTACACACAAACAAAGCATATGACAAAAACAATCATTAAACATTTTTTTTTTTTATTAAAATGAAAATTATATGTCAAAATTAATTAGATAATTTACAATGAATTTTAAAATAGTCGATAATATAGGTTAAATTAAAATCCACATCAGCACCAATTTTGACATTTTTAATTTTAATGAATTTTTTCTTTATGTATGGGCGTACTCACGTACGCAAAACTAAAGAAAGAGAATAAAAGCGAAAATTTTTTGCAAAAATACGTAATATAAAAATCGAGTGGACGTGCCATTTTTTTTTGTTCTTAGTAAAATATAATTAAATTAAAAAATATATATAAAATAATTAAAAATAATACGAAAAAATTACAAATAAATGAAAATAAATGAATAAAGTGGACAAGGAAATAATAAATTTTAAATAAATTCACAGGATTTCAAAGATATTTAGGGGAATGGTAATATAAAACAAAAAAAAGAAGAAAATAAAAAAATTAAGGTATTAAAATTTAGAAAAATTAAAAGTATTTAATATAATAATTTAACTGTATTGTTTCAATCTTAATAGGTTGCCTCAATTAAATGAAAAAAATTAGATTTTTAGGATTTTTAGTATTGGATATGAATGGATGCCGACTCGAAAACTAATAATGATTTGAAAAAGAATACCACTGATAATATTGAATCCATTGAAAATATGAATGAAATGGAGAAAACAAAAACACGTACCGCTTGTTGTAAGTAATTTTTAATAATTCGCATAATTTTACAAATAAATTAGTTTAATACATTTATAATGTCTGTGGCAAGTTTATATTCTATATTAAGTGCTAAATTTGCAAATTGTGATACTTAAAAATTGTTTCTATATTATCTATGACTCTTCGAGCTACGAGATAAATCTAGCATTGACAAATTATATTATATATATAAACACAAATCTGCGGTTATATTTCGTACAGAACCTCTGTATATCTTAAACTGATATTGTGTAAGTATTAGAATTTCTAAGACAAAATATTAAAATTGAGTTGTGTTTAATTTTCTTATATAGAAGTGACAAAAAAAGCAATAAAAAGCTTTATAGCGTTTCCACTATAAATTAAATAAGTACGGCATTGGTGATGCAGATATTGTGATGAGATATGACTCAACGTTATTATAAATTATAATTAGATTTTTATAATTTTTATTGTATATAAGTATATGTATACCATTTACATACAGAATGATCTGAATCTGAATATCACATTATTTTAGCATTTCCATAAGTTAACCAAAAAGTTTTTTAGCATATTATAATCTGCGTGGATTATAGAAAATATGGAATGAATTCCATCTATGACTATTATTTTATATATGTATATTTCAGTTGATAAAAACTTAAATTCTCTTATCCATTTCATCTATCAACGCATATACATAAATTTTTACTACAGACATACATTACTTACTCCATGACGTTATAGCACAGGTGCGGTTTTAACCTCCAACACGGTTCTCCACCCTGACCGAAGTCAATGTCTTCCAATCCCGAATTTTAAGGATCTTTATATCACAGTTTACTGCATCTAGCCATATTACCTTAGGTCTGCCGTTTCTCCTTCTACCTTCTGGATTACCATTCAACAGTTTTTTCGGCACATGCTCCTCTTCCATAAGCCATTTTAATCTATAGATTTTGATTGTTTTGACAATATTTGGTCGACTTGTCTAATTCAAAATTGTATCTTCGCCTCCAACCATTCTGTTCTTTGACGAGGCCAAATATACCATGGAGTACCTTTCGTTCAAAAATCCGAAATAATTGTTCCTGGTTCTGTGTCGTGCTCCAAGTGGCCGATTCATACGTTAATATTAGACGTATTAATGTTGTATATAGCTTGCACTTAAGATCTCGTTGTAATGTTATCGATTGAAATTGTCCGTAATAACCATCTGTTTCCAGTTGTTAACCTGCGGCGAATTTCTTCTTCAATATAATTTTCCACATTTATCAACGATCCTAAGTATACAAAACTATTGACTATTTCAAAATTGTATTCTCCAATATTAACAGTTTGATCTCGAATTCCTGATGTATTCGTTGCCACCATATATTTTGTTTTGTCTGCATTCACTTTTAGACACGGACCCGATGCCTCCTTATGTAACGATTCGAAAGTTTCCTTGACAGTAATCATATTCCGACCCATTATGTCTATATCATCAGCATACGCTAATAATTGACCCGATTTTGTAAAAATTATGTCTTGTTTATCAATATTTACACCCCACACTACCTTTTCCAGCGTATTTAATAGTAGTGTTGATAATGGATCGCCTTGTCGTAGTCAATCAACCGTCTCAAATTGATCAGATAATTTACCTCGGATTCGTAATTGTGACTTCACATTTTCCAACGCCAGAGAGATTTGGTGGCCAATCTATCAATTTTTTTCTAATACAATTCTTCTGTGTATCAACATTGAATTTCCTACACTTTTCAGAGACCTGCCGTATACTAAATATTTGATCAAATGTAGGTCGATCTGCGCAGAAACCACACTGGTATTCTCCGATAATTTCATTGGCGTATGGAATAAGTCTATGGTATAGTATATTAGCAAATACCTTATAGCTAATGTTTAATAAAGTTATTCCTCTGTAGTTGTTACAATCTAATTTGTCACCCTTCTTGTACAATGGACAGATAATCCTTCCACTCATCTGGCACCTGTTCATTATTCCAAATCTTTACAATTAGCTCGTGCAGTTGATACCATAATGCGTTTCCACCATATTTAAAGAGTTCACCTGGTAAGCTATCAGATCCAGGTGATTTATTATTCTTGAGCTTCTGAATAACATTCTTTACTTCGTGTATTGATGGTTCAGCCATAAATGGTTGGGCGGTTTGAAATTGCACATCTTCCATAGTATTCACATTTAATATATCTTTAAAGTACTCGGCCCATCTTACGAGGCACCTTTCCTTTTGCTCCATAACCTGACCATGTCTGTTTTTGCACAAAAAAGGTTGTTGATTGTATCCGTTACGAAAACGATTGACATTCCGGTACAATCTTCTATTATCGTTGTTCCTGTTAAACTTTTCCATTTCGACGTAAACCTTTCGTTCCAATTCTCGTTTTTTCTTACGAATCAATTTACGCTCGAAATCCCTCTTCTCGCGATAGTCTTCCACAGTGGTCCGTGTAGCCCGCGTTAGCATTTTCAGCCTGGATGCATTTTTTGCATTCCGAGCATTTCTACATTCATCATCAAACCACTCATTTCTTACTACCATCCCCTTTCCAATCACCTCTGTTGCGGCACCTTTAACGCTGATTTTAATTTCTTCCACATACTATTTATACTAGTTTCCTGCCGGTAAGCCTCCAAATCTGTAATAATTCGTTGTTCCATTGCATCCATGTACAATTGTTTTACCGCTGACAGTTCAAGTCTCTCGACTGCCCATTTCAACCCTTGTGTGTTATTACTGGCCGAAATTCTGGCTCGTAGCACTATCCGAACTAGATAATGATCTGAGTCAATATTTAAACCACGACAAGTTCGAACATCTGAAATATAATGTATTTGCTACCATCTGGAGACCTCCACGTCATCTTATGAATTTCTTTATGTGGGAAGTATGTACCACTAATGACCATGTTTTTAGACATAGCAAAATCAATCAATCTTAGCCCGTTTTCATTCGTTGTTTTATGAAGACTGTGCTTAGCTATAGTTGGTTGATATATTGTTTCCTGTCCCACCTTGGCATTAAAATCGCCTAGGACAATCTTAATGTCGAGGCTGGGTGCAGCTCTATATGTTGCCATCAGCTTTTCATAAAACTCATCCTTAACCTTATTAGTTTTCTCTTCAGTGGACGCATTTACATTGATGAGGGTCAGATTGAAAAATTTTGTTCTTACACTTAGTGTACAAATGCGTTCCTCAATCGGATTAAAAGCAATTACTGAATTTCTTGCTTTTCCAAAAACTACGAAACCGATTCCGAACTCTCTTCTTTTACTGCAATCGTTGCCGCTGTAATAAAATGTGTATCCTTTTCCTTTCAATAAATTTTTTCCGGGCCACCTAGTTTCTTGAATAGCTGTTATATCCAATTTGGCTGTTCTTAGTGTATCAGTAAGTGCTCTTAACGCACCTTGTCGTAACAAAGTTCTAACATTCCAAGATGCAAGTTTTAAATCATTGTCCTTAAATTTTCTTTGCTGGGGTCGTTGCCGTTTATCCTGTCCGATCCGAGGCCGTGTTGTAGAGTTCATAACTGGTTGTTTTTCCGAAGTTTATAGTTAACCATACGTCCAACCTACTGAATCATTTTGTAAATTCGTAGGATCATTTACAGGGGTATATCACCTCTGCCAAAAGCAGTTACCTTGGCGCCGCTGATCCGCCTTTACTGTGTAATCACTGAATCATTAACTCAGTTTTAATCGAGTGCTGCTTTCACACAACACCCCATAGTAATTCTCATACACAGCAGCCAGATTGTCCGCGACCACTTATACTTTATTCGTAGCTAACCCATAAGTTTCATAGGCCGTTTCACTATCCGCAACCCGTGGATATATAATATTACAAATATAAAAACCATATACAGAAAATACAATATATTTGCAGGTATACACGTACACATAAAACGTTTATTAATATTTTATTTATAATAGGAGAATGCGCAACCATTCTTCTTCTTCTTCATAATTAAACTATAGATAATTGAATTGATATGATGCACACACAATTATATCATCTCAGGAGTAAACAAATTATCCGGCCAAGCATGCTCATATACCGACCACCCATAAGTCTTTCATTATGCTAAGAGTATTGGAAACATGTATATTGAATGTTTCAAACGAGCTTCCAAAAATACAGTTTGTCTACCAAAATGGCAAATCTTTTGTTATTATTTTTCTTTTTATAACTTTATATAATATAGGAATCAATAAACCTGAGAATAAATAGATTTTATTTAATTATCAGTATTATAAAAATATATATTATTTATCGTGCGTCTTTCCTTAGGTGAAGTAAAAAAAATCAAAGTATGACGAAAATGCTTCTTTTACTTCAAAGAAAATGTATAAAAATATAAATAAGTAAATTTAGCAAAGCTGATTAAACGAAAAAAATAAATCATAACTAAATAAGAAGAAAATCTACCATTGATACGTTGTTTTACAAATAATCGAATGGATTAATATGTTTTTTTATTATACACTCTACAACATATTACATATTATTATGCATACATTTCAATGGCAGCTCTAGCAAAAACAAATTTGACTGGTTACTCAAAATTTGTTGATAACAACAAAGAAATTTTATATACTGAATACTGAAAAAGATCGAATAAAAAATATTCATTATATGCTCATCATCTCATCATATATTTTGATTGTACAACAAAAAATTACATCTATTTATAACGCAAAAAGAAATCAATTAAAATAACTTAACAAGTAATGCTAAGCTCAACATAGATGATTGTTTAATCTTACCACCAATATCAGGATACAGAGGTGAGTTATTTAATTATTTTTTTTTGTTACAACTTATGTTTAAATCGCCTTTGTCACAAAAAATTAAAAGTACAGTCTTTTTCCTTTATTTTGACCACCCTATCATTTCTTACTCAAAGAACTTCTCCCCATATTTTATCAGCAAAATAACCACTAAACTGCAACTGCATTTTTAAAATACTAGGACAACATGATCGTTTGTGTTCCGTAATAAAATTTCAAAATATAGAGATTTTCTTTGTATTCCCGCATCAAACTGATAACATAACTGACTTTTTATAAATATAAATATATTATTGTATATACAAGCCTTAGCTTGTGTTGTGTAAACTTCAACGGCAAAACAGATGCATCACTATTTGAAAGCACAACGGCTCTATACTTTCACCGCATTGTGCACCATTACTTCTGTTTCAGCATAGATCAAAGTGATATTGTGTTGGCTACCTCCGTGAAGAGAGTGCATTCACCGAACTGTCGTCTACTGTATACCACCTGAGGCACATATTCCTACTGTTGTAAGCATTGTCTATTTAGGTACTGGTACTTAGTTTATCGTTCGCCGTTGACCTACTAGACAGAACGATATTTTGCTTTTATTATTTAAACCAACCAGATTACTGTGACTTTAAGCCTCCACACCGCACACGACAAGGTGACTTCCATGTTTTTATTATTTTATTTAAATTTTAATATTTCAAAATTTGTTTATAGGTTTTCGTATACAATAGCTACAAGTCAATTGAAAATAAACAAAAATTCTTCAAAATTGTTCAAAACAATTCCAAACAACAAACATATCAGTGTAATTTAAGATTTTAATTTATAAGTTATTTATTTATATTTAAGTAATAGTTTAAGTATAATAATTTTAATTAAATTGACTGAATTAGGCTAATTTATTCATTAATTTCCATTTAATGATTAATTAGTTTAATTCAGTCAATTAAAAAGACACAATTAAAATTTTAAGAAGTTCTAAAATATCTGAGATAGATAGATATTCTACATAACGAGTTTTTAAAATAGAAATTTAAGTAGCAATTACGCGCGGGGGTTGGTTTATGTAATCACGTTTATTTTTTCCATCGCTGACAGCTTTTTGTGTTGTGGCCTGGGGTCGCATCGTATGTGCATGTCTCCATTTAGAATTTAATGGCTGTAATACTCATCGATCAGAGTATTATGGTTGCAGGATAATAAGTTTAGGCATTGCATGCGATGTTCCCATCATGGGACCCCCATGGTTCTAGTTGGCTGGGCTTGTTGGCTACGCCTGGTTGTGCCTATCAATATTACAGATTTAATTTTGATATATTCCAGTCTAATTGTAAAGAATTTTAAACTAATTTTTTCACTTGTATGGAAAACAGGTGAAGAAATTAGAAAATTGCCGACATTATCCACAGTGCCACTTGTGTTGTGCGCAGTCATTGGGATCTATTCGCCCCTTTTTACGTTTATCCCAAAGTCATGCTGAACGATATTACATATATTGAAATAACGAAGGCATTATTTTAAATGTTTATAAACATGCTCCGAATACGAACATAATTGCGAATAAAAACTCATTTGTAATATCTAATTTTTTGAATCGTATTTTGATACATTATAAATTGCATTTATATTAAAATATATAAAATTGCTTTCATTGGCATTCTATTTACATGTTGTATTATTCGGAGTTCTATACTCATTCGTATACGGATCATGTTTAACCCCATATGAGTAGTGATTTCTCTGAAAGAATTTTGCGTATAAACGTAAGTAAAGGTCAAATGTAAAATACATTTAGAATTTTAAATGAGAGTGTTTTGTTTGAATATGTATGAAACATGTAACATTATTCAGTCAAACCACTCTCATGTAATTTATTTAATAATTGTTCGAAGAAATCAATACTTATTATGCAGTACTTGGGTTTTTTAAAAATCGTCAGTATAGTTTATATTGATTAGTTATCACTAACGCATTCTGTGCGTCAAGTGCGCGTTTGATCCATTGATCGTACGTATAAAAAAAATATAGTATATTAACTGTCTTTTGATGTGCCATTATTTTAAGAGCATTTAAATAAAATTAGTTTTATATTGTTCTTTTTTCATGTTAATGTCCTATTGCTATACAAAGAATTCCTATTGGGGTGTTATCGTCTCCGAGAAGTATTACTAACTAAAATTTTATGCATTCGTATTTGATTACATTATTTTGTCACACGTCATAACTTTGTTAATACAAAATTACGGAGTGCAATTAGTGAATTGTTACAAACTCACATACGAGAGTAATTTACTAATTTGACTGTAATATTTATTGGATGTGCACAACAAGGAATGGCACTATTATGAAATGGTGGCTTAGCGTATGTCTTCGCACACGTATCATATGGTACACTCCTAGGTTGAAAAATATTATAATGTTTTCTTTAAATCAATAAACACACACGCATCGTAACAATAACTCAAAATCAGTCGAATATTGTTTGATACACGGGTTGATTATTTGGTTGTTTATTCAATTACAAATTTTTTGGCTCTTCGAACGCTAGTATTTGCTATGTACAACGAGCGGATGTGCGTGGATGTGTTTTTTTTAGAGAACATGTTATTTTATTGTTTCAACTTTAAAATGTTGGTGTAAGGGGAGTAGAAAATCATCTAATTAAATTTGTATTAACACTTGTTATGAATAGGGGATGCGTTCCTGAGGCTGATCTTAATAATTTATGATATGAACGAGCCGTAGGGTGTGTGTGTAAAATTGAACGAGTAATATCATTTGAACGAATTTCATTCTGGTAGTCTTAATGGTGGGTAGGATTTATTGGGGAAGAACGTACTAATTTTATTTATTTGTAATTGACATAATGACTTTAAAACGGTCGGTTTTAAATTGTTTATTTACTTAATATTGGTGTAATCTCTCAGGCATGTGCAACGATCTGGTCACTCACATCCTGGAAATTGTTTCGCGTGGAAAATTAATAACTTACATAAATTATTACGTTATGGAAGAATATCTATTATCTCTAACCATCTAGGCTTCTATTATATATTTTGTGTCTAATTATTTGTAAATATATTGTAAGTTACTATATTATGTAAGTTTTAAATTATAATTAAGATTAAAAATTGTATTGGTTAATAATTTAAGATTCGATCAAACCAGACGCTTGTGTTTTATTGTCAACATTTATTAATAATATTTAATATTTGTTTTAATGAACTAACGAAAAAATTTGAAAACCAATTTTCAAATAATAATAAAACACAAGCACTCTGGAAATTATTTATATTTTATCAATAATTTTGTTGGTCTCTCTCTCTACACGAGGCATAGTAGCCAATATTTGTGTAGTTGGACAAATCAATAAAAGTATTGAGATTATAATATATTCGGGATAACGTATTTATAATTTATTCGTGGATTTGTATTCAATTTAGCTTAATTTTTTTTAATTTGTAAATGAGTTTTTTTTCAAATGGCATTATGTTATTTTTTTCTCATAATTTTTGTTTTTTTAAATTTAATTTTTAAGAATCACTGGCATATTCTTTTAATATGTTACAGTAGTACGGGGATTGGCTCCTCCCTGCACAGTGATTACGTGTTCGGGCTCACATGCAAAGGAATATCCGAGGTTTTCGAAAAACCGTTCTAAGCTGTAGTAACGAGTTTCTACAAAAAAAAAAAAATTTTTTTTATCCCTTATTTATTTTTTTTCACTAAATTAACTAATTTTCATTTCGACACATCTCTCCTTAATTTTTTCACATTGTTTTTTATTTTTTAAACATTGCCAACAAAGGCGGCTAAGTACGACAAATTTAAATTTAAAGTAAAAAAAATTAATTGTTATTAAATTATTACCTATCTTCGGTAATTAGGTAGGTCGTTTGTCCAGGAAGAATTTAAAAAAAAAGCATCAAATTTGTAAAAAAAATACATAAAAAGTTTTAACCATGAAAAACGGTATGAAAATATTAAGGGGAGGTATTGGTGTAATTAGTTGTGAATTTTTGCGTAAGAGTAGCAACTTAAAATTTTATTTATATATTGATTATGCAGACATCTATCGAGCAATGGAAATGTACAATGAAAAAAAAAATATAATGGAGAATCCAATGAAATACCATTATCAGTTCCATTGTAATTAACATGAACAACATTGCCGTGCTAAAATTAATAGGTTTTTGCAGGCACTAAAATTAACAATTAAAAACATTTATATGGTTTCCCATTATTTGATTGCCATAAAAATATTGTCACGATGCTATTACTATTCCAGTATATCCATAAAAGAAATTGAGCGTCTGTCTCATGTCAAAATATAAATAAAATTAAAAATGGTTGCTAACAAAGTTTTACGTTTGACATAGCTTTATTTATTAATTATTTATTTTTTTTATGGATTTGAAATAATTGTTGGATTGAGTTTGTTTTGGTTGTGCTAATTAAAATTATTGTAAATAAACATAAGTAAATAGTATTAATATTATATAAAATGTAGTAAAATAAGAAAATGTGTGCTATAATACAAATTACGAACTTTATATTTCGTGCAATGGAATCGATGTGTTTAACCGCAGTAAGAAATGCATATAATAGGCAGCCTCACAGATATCCGTCTGTAGCTCATTGATGTTTGGAATTGAATCTACAAAGATGTAACACAAATGTAATGTAAATAAATACAAACAATATTCCATCTGAAGGTTTTGTTTGGTGTATAATATTGTAAGTATAAAATTAATAAATTTACCAAAAACAAAACGAAAACTATCGTATAGTTTCATCACTTCTAATCCTAACGTATAAACATTTTTATTTTCAGCTTTTGGTGTCTTCCATATCAATCAATTATTGTAATCAGCATTTGGCTTCAACATAATATAAGGAATAGTTGGTAGATGCCATATTCAAATCAAAACTTTACATTATGAAATTTTTTGAAGTGTGCTACAAAATACAATGTGCCATAATTTTTTTTGGTTCGTTTGGACGACATATTCAACAAGGTATTTATTATTATTTTTATTTTTTGCTTAATTTACTTAAAAAAAGAGAATATCAAATGGACAATTTAACGTAATTTAAGTGAATATTAAGTTAAAAATATTATTAAAAATAGAAAAAATAAAAAAAATAAAAAAAATAAAAAAAAAATTGAACTATGCCAGTTCAAGAAACAAACACCAAATATTTATACGTCGACCAATCGTCATAGTCACAACACCATCGATCGTATTGTGATTTAGAATTTATTTTACGTAGATATTAATTAATTATTTATTTATCAATTTTTATAAGTTGTCTTTTTTTTTCGATTAATATTTTTGTTGTTCCCTTTATTTTTGCATGTTATATTTTAGTGGTTCAATTGTTCAGCAGTGCTTGGATTTGTTTTAATAATTTTTTTTTTTATAGAATATTTTATTTATTTATTTATTTTTAATTGTATTTGTTGTTTTCTTTTTCTGTGTGATCCAAACTTCATTGTTTCGTTGAAAAATGATTTCAATTGTAATGGACAATATTATATGAAATCATTTTACTGCAAATCTATATGTTTTTCTTTTTCTATTCGGGAAAAACTTCCTTTGAAGTTCTATATAAAAACATTAAATTTCAACGTTAGGAACATATCGGTGTCCTCTACTGATAAAAAAAAAATTCTTCCAATATTATAAATTAAGATAATTGGGAAATTTCATGAAATTCGGAAATGTTGCGTTTTGAAAATAAAAAATGTAATAAAAATAAATGTCTTTGTATTTGAAATCATATAAAAAAAAATATCACTAAATTTTAATCTTATTTTGTTAGAGTAAAAGTTTTCTATTGTAAATAAACACACACTCACACATACAAACAAATATTTTTGCTATGGTTTTCCTTCGACGAGCATTCTTTCATTACATTCTGCATTACGCGACGCACGCACCAATGTTGTTGTTGTTTATTGTTTACCTTTACATTATTTCAAATGGAAAAGAAAAACTTAAACAAAAACAAATGACTTGTATTTGTTGTTTTTCGTATGTAAATTAATTTACAAATTTGTTTTTTTTTTTACAAATAAACAAAACACACACACACACACAATATTTTTTTTGATAATTATTTTTCCTTCGAGATTTTTCCCACGAAATTCCATATAAAAACATAATTTTTTTACATACAAATGAAAAACTTTAAATGAAAATTCTGGGAAAACCCGTGAAAATTTCGATGTTTACTTCTTGTAAAATGTGTTTCTAATATTATAATTAAGATAACTGCAAATTTTCAGGTAAATCGGACCATTTTTTCGATTTAAAAAAAAAGGCACCGCAAAAGTTATGTCCGAATTTGACCACTTACTGGTACATTTAAATGTCCAAAACATTAAAAAAAACACTTTTTACATAAGTTTTGAGACATTTCGATGAATTTCAAACACAATGTGTCTCATAACTTTTGTGGTGACGTACGGAATGGGCTCAAAATATGAAAAAATAGGATTTCGTGAGTTTTAGAGCTAGCCCTTTTTCCTTTGGGTATGTTATAGAGGAGGACAAGGGCCACCTTTTTTCCCTGGGACCACTTCTGGGAAATCTAAAATGGCGGAGTTATTAAGGGGTGAAATTTGGGTTTTTTTTTGTAAGCCTTACTTTGAGTAATTATTGTGGGAACACTATAATACTTAGAGACTTGTGTTATAGCTTAAAATACAGGTCATATAGTCTACTATATGGGATAATTAGGATTTTGGAAAATTCGGTTGGGAAACCTGGAAAAATCCCATCGGAAAACATGCGAAAATCAATGTTTTTCGTTGTTCTAGGAAAATCCCCATTTCTCATCGGAAAATTCCAAAATAAATTTTTTCATAAAGATTAAACCTTCCTTTACCTTTCTGCATCATTAGATTTTGGGATATATGAGTTTTTCCTAGAGTTCCATCCAACGGAAGAAAGGTCTACATTTGCATTTCCCAACTTTGGGCAGCCATAGCCGGTAAACTGTTGTAGATAGGAAAAAACTTTCCTCCATAAATTGTAGGCCCAGGTGAGGACTACAACTGGTATTAGTCTTACTTGGAACTATTGAGTATTCCCGGAGTTAGGGGGTCCCAAAAGTGGGAAAATCGGTACCGGAGAATGGCCATAACTCCGCTCCCGGAGGGGTCCTGGGTCCGGAGCTAACCTATAAACTGCGCATCGACGTGCTCTACGTTTTGTGAAAAAAGAAATCGGATCGGAGCGATGAGGTCGGTCGGAATGGCATTTAACCATCACTCTTTTTCAAGACTGCAAAAAAGCAAAAAAGAAATTTCCCTTTTCTTTTTTTCTGTTTACCTTTTTTTTCCGATTTTTTTTCTAATATTTTTTTCCGATTTTTTTTTCTTATTTTTTTTCCGATTTTTTTAAAATTGTAAATACACAAGTGGCCGGAGCCACCTATGTACAATTTTTTTTTTTTTTCATACGACCATCATCGCATTTCGAACCCGCCACTTTCATGTCACATATGAATTCACACTACACCTCTACCTCATACACTACACTTGATATTAATATTAGTATGTCGGTTGCGATATATAAGGTACAAAAATTTTGAATTTATTTATTTCGTATAGGGTATCACATTAGAGTTGAATTATTTTTTATAATTTTTTTTTTTTATTTACAGGACGTCCATTAGAGACGCATTTTTTTTTTTTTAAATAAAAAATTATATTTTATACTTACCATTTTATTTACATATTTTTTTTTGTTTTCTTTTCCTTTTCAACAATGATATTTTATTTGAAGTAAATTTTTTTTTTTCTCTTTTCAGATTTCAATGGATATTAAAGGTAGAGGATTGATGAAATTTATCAAATAATTAGACATGTATAAATTTTTTTAAATTAAGTTAATATTCTTCATTTAATAATAGCTTTAATAATTTATATAATATTATAAAATATATGTTAAATTTTTATTACATTCAAATAAATTTGTATATTATTATTTATATAATTTCATTTTATATTAATCTTCAAAGGCTTCAAAATACTTCATCGTCGTTTATCATTTTTGTGGATGTGTGTATATCACTATTTTCTTCAATCCATTGTAAAATATAATGTTTGTTTTTCTTAAAGCAACACCTTTAACATAAAAATCAAAATAAAATAACTAATGTTTTTGGAGATTCCGTATGGGATATGATTTGATGATATTATAAGTTTTTTTCATCAAATTCCTTTTTCTATTTTATTATGTTTTATGTCACATATTTCAGCTGGTAATTTTAAAACGTGTGTAAAATGTTAAAATTCACACAAATATAAGGCGATGCGATATTACAATTTTCTATATAAACAGTTGAAACGAAACGCATATAGAAACTAACACCGTAATGTGTTACGAAACTTGAAATACGTGTGATAGTATTTCATAGTTATACGTACGCTTAAATACATTTTTTAATGTTTATCCAATAATATAATAAAATATTATTATTAATATTTAAGGTAGCTTGATGGATAACACAAGTTATCAAAAACTATTGGCCCAATATAGTAGTGCTCGTTTGTTGGGAAATAAACAAGCTTTGATTTTAGAAGCGTTAAATTTAACTTAATTTAATTTTCCCTAATTACATATATTTGAATCATCACTTATAGAAAATATCATGACCCGACGAGTCGAATTTACTTATTTAATTAATATGCTTTATGCCAAAGTCTATCAAAAAGTTTAGCGATACGTAATGAAACAACTTGTGATTCGGCAAAATGCATAACAATTTTACAATTATTACACGAAAGGTAATTTATTAGATCTTCGGTAGAACGATTATATCTGAAGTCGTTTTGGCGATCATTAATTAAGTTATTGATCTCTTAGCAGTTCACAAGTTTGTGACTTATAATTTTTTAATTTTAAGTAGTATTTTTTAATTTAAATTAAAATTCTTATTTTTAAATATTTAATTTATGATATAGTGTGACTGACCATCAGAAATTAATAACATAAATATAGATATTATGTGCAATATATAATACAATAGATGGAAAAAGTGATTTACATCACATGACTTTATGCACGCTATCACCACCAACTTAAATATAGTTATTGTTATTCATTTTTAAGTTACATTTTTTTAGAAACTTAATAAATAATCAAATTAATTATTAATAATAATTTTTAAAACCCACATACAATTAATAATTATATTGAAACTGAATATTAACAATAAATATGTCTGGCTAATTACAAAAATATATATATATAAGTTTATATGCAACAAGTAAAACCAAATTGGTTTATATTCTGGTATTACCGATTCATTGGAAGACCGGCATTAGTATTATAAGAAAAATTATCGGATTAATCAATGAAAATTATCCAAATTATTTTGTAGGCATTACTATCTCAATTTTTATTTTAAGACATGATTTATTCGTTTAAATAATACAACCCGTCTTGCAGTACAGATTTTTTACCAGAAATGTTTGGTAATATTTCTCTGACGACGAATATTTACTATAAGAATTTATAATCGAGATATAGTAATTTAAAGTTAATGAAGTATTTTCACATATAATAACATATTTTTTTCAACATTAAATTGTAAATTATCAATTTCTTCCACTCGTTGATTTGGAAATTCTTATATTAAATCATCGTCTTCAGAGAAGATATTGCCCTACATTTCTGGTACAAAAACTAACAACAACGAGAGATTTACTTAACAATGTTTATACATGAACAAGTAATTGAACGCTTTAAACGACACAAAATAATTTGAATAATTTTTAATGATAAATTTGACATTAGCAGAAATAAACGCGTTCATATACACATGCATATTTCAAAAGATAAAAGCAGACAAATAACAGTCAGTTATTAACAGCGTAGAAATTGGTATTCAAGTAATCATTAACAATAATTATGGTATGGTATTGTAGAAGAGCTTAATACTGAAGATTCCAGTGTACCGACACATCTATTGATCTATTGTGTTTGTCTTGAAAACTTCCTGCCGCCGTCCACCACCTGAGTAAACTATGTGGGTTTATTGCCCAGACATACATCAAATCAACCCCACACAATAGTAATATACTGTTTTAAGGCATCTACCAAATACATTATAAATACATTGGAAAATTACCGACTATTCATCATCTGATATTATCTTTTTATAGATGTCTTATTTTGTTCAATTATTCTTAAGTCGATGAATAAACTAAAGTGTTGTGTGTATTACATTGATAGCGCGACCGACACGATATTCGCATTCTGCTTTCATGAGCATACAATACTTTTAATATAATAATAAAATCATTCAGTTGAGTAGTTTTTATATGAAAATATACTAGAAATTGTTTTCCCCATGAATACCGGAGACGACAAAATACGCGTACAAAAAATAATGTTTTTTTTTTTAATATGCATGTGTAAATGACCGTTTGTTTTAGCTGAAGTAGCAGCTCATTTGGATATATTTCCATTTCAATATAACTATTACTTTACAACTTGGTTTTATAAATTGTGTAAAGTTGTATTACTATAACTATAAACTATTTTACTATTAATAATTTTATAATTACTTATTATTACTTATAATATATAAATATTATTACTTATGTGCTATACAAAATTGTACTTAATATTAATATTAAATTTATCTTAATTAGAATTAAATATATTCTTATTTTTTAATTATATTTGTTGATAATTAATAAAGCCGACACATAATTCATACAAATGTTATGATTTTGGTAATTTGTATTTTTTCATTAGTGAATATTTATGTTTCCAACTTTAATCGTTTTAATGTCTAAAAAGAAAAAAAAATAATTAATGTAAAATTATTAATAAAAACTAGTTCAATTTTATTTCAGAATTAACTTAACCTGTACCTGTTATTATGGATGCGTCTACTTTCAGTTGAACTAAATTTCTTCCTGAACTCATTATCACAGTAATAGACGAGTCGATGCGTTTGAGGATATAGTAGATTTCGTCAGTTAAGACACACAGTGTCACATAATGATTAATTACAATTTCAATAAAGTCCATAATCCGCATAATTTATTCCTACCAAACATCATGTACATATAAAATATTACATTACAATAATATAAATTAATTTTAAAACTCTCTATTAATTTGAATTTCATTAGATATCCCATAAAAATAATAATGCCAATATCTCTTACAATTTTTCATATTTAAATGGGATTTAAATATTATTTGTTAACATATTATAAATTTATTTCGATTATGCAAGTATTGAACATGAAATAAATGTCAAAAATATAGTTCTCTATGGTTCCGATATTTACTGAATAAATTTTAACCGACCGCATGGCACGAAAATGCGTGTTGATGAATGGAGAATCCTTAAACAGATCAGTTGTGAACTATTCTGAATTCATTTCCACCTTCTGAAATCCTTCACAATAGATGCCATCGTTTTAAGGCTTACATTACAGTGAAATGGATAAACATATGCTCAATAGTCAATGTGTATCACTGAGCTAATACATACGAATTCAATCAAGAATGTCAATAACATCGAAGATCGAAAACTGGAATCGATTGTGATATCATAATTTAGCAAATAAACATATTATATTATTTGAAAGAGGTAGCGCCTCATACAACAACAGAAATTTATATAACTTTTACGATAAAATAGAAAATTTTAAACAGAATTATGTGGCATTTATAAATGATTATTTTAAACATAAAAATTACGCATATAAAAATAATAGAGTTAAGGATAAATTGATGAATTATTTCATGCGCGGAGTAAATGGTATACGCCTTGGAGTAACAAAATGACTTGTTGATGCTTATATTATAATAAAATTGCAAAATTAACATACCAAATAGTTTAATATTTTTAATTTTTATAGCAAACACCAGTAAATCTATAAAATAAACATCAATCGAAAATAATTGTTTATTTGCTAAAATTTGAGGATTTCAGTGACGTAAATTATTAGAATATTTCCACGTGAGATCAATTTTTATTATATATTTTATAATTTTTAAATTATACAGTTCTAGACAACAGAAGCATGTCTAGAGGTCTAGAACATAATAATGAACCATTGAATTTTATTTAATGATAAGTAATACGTTTATACTTTATTATAGTTTAACCAGTTTAATTAATCTGGTAAAATTTTATAGAATTTTTTCGACTTGACCAAGATAACACAATAACCTCACATAATTTTCTAGGCATACAAACAAATTTGCTTGCAAAACAATGCTTTTTTTTTTATATAAACTGGAAATCTAATTTTCTATACGCTGATGTTATTCGTAAGAATTTCGGTAAAATAAAAATTAAAGATAAAAATAATATAAATAATTTACCAATTTAATGCATCATAGTTTTCTTCAACATTTATTTTGTTTTTTCCCAAATTTGTGGCACAAAAATTAACCAAATGAAAGAATTTTGGATGATCGTTTTTGATTTACTGCATTTATTCAGAAGAAAAATAATATTTAATGTAATTATAAATGCTTAAAATCGAATACACCATTAATTACCTACGTATATTTGCTGTTCCATCCATGTTCTAATTGAATTTCGGTATTTTGTTTTGTAATCTGCTTCTGCAACAGCAACTGTAAAAAAAAAAAACAAAAAAAAAAATATTAATTAAAAAAACAAAAATCAAATAATTTAAAACAAGGAAAATAATATACCACATACACGATACAACGAACATCAGCCATTTTGATTTTTATTATAATATTTATATGAGAAGATGTGCTAGCAAATTAAAAATATTTGTAACTTAATTTTATCCCCATAGTGTGTAAAATAAAATTGAAAAGACAAATGCTCCCAACTGTTTAAAAAAAAAGATAGCAATATTATTCAGCAACTCCGGTTTTTTAAACAGCAAAAAACTAATACAAAAAAAATGTAATGTTTTGTTGATTATTTTGAGAGTCATTTTTGTACAGGAGAGAGCGGAACGATAGCGTAGCGTAGTGCTAGTGATAAAAATGTTGTTGTGTGTATTTTGTTGTGATGATTGTGATACTATTTAATCAAAAATAAAACAAATATAAATAAAAAAAAAATTAATAAATCATATATAAATAAATAAATAATTAAAATATACAAAAATGAAATTATTAAAACCACATTGGGTTCATCACGATGGTAAAAATTTACTTTACCATACATTAAACATAACCTCATTTTGAAATCAATTACTAAAATTTCCAAATATTATGAAAATTATGTTATTGTATTTATTTAAATTTTAGAAAAACCAATATTTTCCGTTGACATACATCCGGACGGTAGTAAATTTGCTACCGGTGGTAATGGTAATGAAAATGGTCGTGTTTGTATATGGAATTTAGATCCACTGTTGTCGGAGGAAGCTGAAGCAGATGAACGAATACCAAAAATGTTATGCCAATTAGATAATCATTTGGCATGTGTCAATTGTGTACGTTGGTCACGAAATGGACAAATGTTAGCATCAGCTGGTGATGATAAAATAATTATAATATGGAAACGGGGAAAAGGTGCTGGTTCTGTATTTGGTAGTACTGTAGTTACCAAAATGACAGAAAACTGGCGTTGTATGGCACAATTACGTGGTCATTCTGGTATGCACAACATTTTTAACATCTGTTTGTTTATTGCTATAACCACATTCCACAAGTATTTCACATTAAATTGTATTTTATTTCTTGTTTGGTTTGATGACGGTTGTATAAAATATAGGTGATGTATTAGATTTGGCATGGTCACCACAAGATCAATGGCTGGCCAGTTGCAGTGTTGATAATAACGTTATTATATGGGATGCAAATGATTTTCCTACAATTGTAAAAATTTTAAAAGGACACAGTGGTCTTGTCAAAGGTGTTTCATGGGATCCTGTAATTATATTATTATTTTGTGTTAAATAATACAAATTTCCATACACACGCACATAGTAATTCTAAATTTGTATACTTTATAAAGGTTGGAAAATTTATTGCATCACAGAGTGATGATAAAAGTGTACGCATTTGGAAAACATCAGATTGGTCATGCCAATCAACAATCACAGAACCATTTGATGAATGCGGTGGTACAACACATGTGTTACGTTTATCATGGTCACCAGATGGTTTATATTTGGTATCGGCACATTCAATGAATGGTGGCGGTCCAACAGCACAAATTATCGAACGTGACATTTGGAAACTTGATAAGGATTTTGTGGGCCATCGTAAGGCTGTAACGTGTGTACGTTATTACAATTCAATATTAAAACGGCAACATAAATCTACAAATAAAATACAACAGTATTGTTGTTTAGCAATTGGTTCACGTGATCATTCTTTATCCGTATGGATGACAGTTTTAAAACGTCCACTTGTAGTAATTCATAATTTATTTGAAGGTAGTGTTTTAGATTTGTCATGGAGTACAGAAAAAAATATTTTGTTAGCATGTAGTGTAGATGGTACTGTAGCATGCCTATTGTTTAGAGATGATGAATTGGGTACACCATTATCGGAAGAGGATAAGGTTTTGTTAATTTTTTAAATTTTGTTCTAACTACTTTATCATTTATTAATTTGTATCGTTTTTATAGACCTCTTTATATAGAAAAATGTATGGGAAACAATCCGATAAAGATGTGATTGTTGAATATGCTGAAGTACTAAATAATGAAAAGCCAAGACCGGCATCACCAATTAATAATGCTGCTACTGCAGTAGTATCAGTTAAAAATAATAATAATCACAATAACAATAATCAGAATAATAATAATCAGAATAATAATAATAATAATAATAATAATCACAATAATAATAATCAGAATAATAATAATAATGATGTTGAAATGCAATTAGTTGCACCACAGCCTGCCAAACCTGTACATAAACAAGTTGAAATGCGAACGGTTGATGGTAAACGACGAATAACACCACTTCATATACCAGTCCAAGAAGAGGAAATGTGAGTATTATTTACTGTATGTAAAAATTAACTTATTAGAAAATAATTTGATTCAACAAAAATCCGTATACATTGGGTCACGTTACTCAAACTGGAACTTATGGCATCTACCAAACATTCGTTACAGGCCATGTTGGCCAATTATTCCGCAATGCGAGTTTATATATATGTAATAAACCGATTAGTTTGCAATTATCGTAAGGTAGATGTTTTCTTATTTCACATTATTTTTATATGAGTGATTAGCACATAATAGAAACTTAAAAATTATGCTAAAATGGTATAATATAATACTATTGTACCATTACATGTAATAGATAGTTATTTTTATTACACAGTTACCGAAACACTTAATAAAATTAGTAATTTTACAATTTAATTAATCATTTAATTTAATAATTTTTTGTACAGTATACCAGCTGTGTCAACAAGTGGTGTGTCAAGAACTGTAAATGATATATTTGATAAAACCAATAGTAATGAACCACAAATAACAACAGGATTGTCAACACCACCTGCAGTACCATCACCATCATTAACATCGTAAGTATAATATATTAACCGTATTTGTTTCTAATTAATAAATTTCATAGATTAAATAAATTATTATACAATTGAATAACAATAATAAATTTATAAAATTTTTCAGACAATTAGATAATCGCTTGGTAATAAAACAATTGCCAGCACCAATAAAATCAAATAAAATTGGTACTGTAGAACCACAAATAGATATGGATACAAATACAGTAGGAACTTCTAGTGACACTAAAGAATTACGAATGATTTCATCGGCTATACCTCGTACGGGAAAAGCAACATCGCTTAAGGGACCATATACAAAATTAACCACTGATTATCGTATACAAATTTTAAATGGTTGTATCAATACAACATATGGTCAATTGGCTAAAGTTATGTGCTTTCCAATTAGTAATGCAAATAATAAAAATATTCAACTATGGCAAATTTTTGTTGGTTCACCAATTGTCAATTTTTGTGTATGTCGAAAATATGCCATCATTTGTTGTTTAAATGGTACACTACAATTTTTAAATATTAAAAATGGTAGTTTAGTGATGCCAATTATAAAATTACCAAGTGCAGCTGTAGAATGTGCATGTGTAAGTATCATTTGAATTTATATATAAGCAGTTTTTAACACTTATAAGACGATATAACAGCTAACCACCTGTGTACCGTCAGACAGTTTTTTTTTATTAAGTTTTATCCTATAATTGTGGCTATGACCTTGCTCCACTGTTAATCATTTGTTAACATGTGCATACAAAGTGTTTAGCTTTTAGAGATTTAGTAGTTACATTAGCAACTAAATGCAGATTGTCGAAGTACTTTTTCTCCCCAGTCGGAGGCAATGTCGTTTTAGCAAAGCTAAAAGCAGTGATACAAAAAATAATTGGGTTTGGCCAGTTTGATGGGTAGTACAAATTCAAACATCAGTCAATAGTCCGCCTGTTCACATCCAATCTTTATGACCATAAACCCATTATGTGACACTCCTGCGTGTCAGTGTTTAGCCTTGTTTCCAAGTATTGTTCTTAAGCAGTTAAATTTGCGGCTTCCACCAAGTGGCATGAACGTTTTTCATAGAAATAAAATTAGTTAAACTCTTTAATAATTATCTCTACAATAAGGTTTACCCCATTATTAGCTCCATTCGGAATCGAACAGTTAATGTCTGCGACAGGTTTTTTATTTTATTAACTATCAGTTTGATTTAATTTTATCAGTTTTTCGCATAACTTACACCACCTTCTTTTGAGATAAAATTTTGTCTATCTGTATCAGGAGAGAATCTATAGAGAATTCAAGCTTTTAGAAAAATCTTATCTATCCAAGAAAGTGAGATAGTGTCCAATCACGTGGAAATTAATCTAATTATTAAGAGATTAGCAAAGACTCGATAAATTTATAAAAATATGTTTTAAATCCTATGAAATTGTGTTAATTAATTTCAGAGCATTAACAGTGAATTGGGTGGCATTGTATCAGAATGTGGTATCGTACGAATTTGGAATATTAATGAACAATGTATATTTATAACAACAAATTGTACGGATATGTTAAATGGATCACATGTTGTACAATTTTATATAACCGAAAAAGGTATTGCATTAATATTATTAGCAAATGGTAGTGCATTTTCTTTTTGTAAAAAATTACAAAGTTGGTAAGTGTCGTTGTTGTTGAGTTCTTGATGAAAAAATTAATAAAATTAATTAATTAACTATATTTAATTGTGTCATTGTATTCGTCGTACAACAGGTTAATATTAAATTCAAATGATCCATTAACACGTTATAGTTTATCGACATCAACATTTAATATCAATAAAAATGTACGTTTATTTCCATTATCTTCAGTGCAATCATCATCATTTAATAAATCGGAAAAATCAAATAATTGTACAAATTTGTAAGTCATTGAAAAGATGAACTTTTATTTTATTTATAATTATTCATAATATATAATTATTTTTTTGTTAAACACAGATCAGAAGGTGTATGGCAACATACAGCAAAATTATCATTTATTGAAAATCAAATACAAATATGTCAATCAATAAATTCACCCGTTGAATTAGAACATTGGTATTCAATGTTAGGGGCACATTTGGCAATGCATGGAACCGAACAACGTATACGAATATTATTAGATGATTTATTAGGACCGATACATTCATCATCAGCAGATAGTAATCGTAGTAACATCAACGATGCTGATGATGATGATGATGATGCTGATGGTGATGATAATGATAGCCGTAGCAATAGACAAAATAATGAAATTTTGGTAAATTTTTTAATGTTTTTTCAAACAAAATATTGTTTACAAAAATTAAATTAAAATAAATAATTAAATTATTAGGGTATAAAAAAACATAGACTTTTGGATAATGTATTAGAATATTTTAAGGATCAGCCACAATGGCAAAGAATATTTATGGAATATTCAGGACAAACTATTCAATTAAAATGTAAAAAACGTAAATTAAATGGAGACACACATTAGCTGCTAAAAATAAATATATTTATGTATTAATTAGGTTAAGGAAAATAGTGTTTTCAAAATTTATAATTTGTTTTGTGTGTGTGCGTGTATTTTTTTTTTTTTTGAATTTGAATAAATTTTTGATTAATTATGTATTTGTTTTTCTTTTATTTAAATGGATGGATTTTGGTTTTCAAAATATTCGGTAGTATCAAACACGCAACGCAAGCGGTGTCTATTTTAACCCAATATCTATATGGTACGCAAATCATGTTATTCCAAGCCGAGTTTATATGGTATTTACAGCGGAAAATTTTTAAAATACCACAAAACTTCACATGAAAATTAGGTGGATTCGATAGCAGCCGATGGCGTTAATAAGTATGTAATCAATTTATTGTGTGTACATATAAGACTAGGTCATATTCTGTGAAGAAATAAAATACACATTGTTGTTTGTTAGCCACAGTGAAGGAAAAATGTAAGGTATAAACTAAATCGTTAGCTAAAACCACTAAAAACACACGGTAAAGAATGAATTCCGTTGTAAAATAATTATTATTTTTATCGATCACAATTTAAAAGAATAGAACTGCTGCTCCGACAACAAGGCACACTGCATTACTCCAAACAATTTTGTAATCTGATGCTAGGCAATGTCTAATGATAACGATCAGTTGAGAAGGTATTTCATTTGCTTTTAGTAGGTCATAGATTGCTACCTCAACTTGCTAATCCCCCCATAGAATATAAAAAAAACCCTACTTTGATTAATATTCCGTTTTAGCGTTCATTAAGATAAATCCATGATACAAGGAAATTTCAATGAAAAATTTCTGTTCTTTTTTTTTTCACTGGAAAATAAATTCCAATTCCAATTGTGTTTCACACTAACATTAATGCTATAATTCTATGAAATTAAACATTTTCAAAACTGTTTTTCTATAGATTTCCATGCCTGCTCTCTCTCTCGTTGGCCTTTGTATCGAAATCATCATGTTTGTAACGTTTCTAAGTCACATTTCAAACAATCATCAACAAGACGTTTGATGTTGAATAAAACAATCATCATAATATTATTAAATATGCAAATACGTGTGTTGATAACAACTGGCAAGGATGCTTTCGAATTGTTACACAAGGAGGCATCGGCTGTAGGTCTCAAAGTGAATGCAGACAAAACAAAATATATGGTGGCAACGAATACATCAGGAATAGTTCAAGATGAAACTGTTCTAATATTGGAGAATACAATTTTGAAATAGTCAATAGATTTTTGTATACTTAAGATCGTTGATAAATATAGAAAATGATATTGAATAGGAAGTTCCCACCAGACTAGCAACTGGAAACAGATAAAAAAACAATTCTAATCGAAAACATTACAACGAGATTGGGTTATAATGCCATGGAGTAAGTAAGTAAGTAAGTAAGTAAATAAATAAGTGTGTTCTATTAACTGAAACTATAAAGCAATGGCTCTATAAATTGTTTAAATGAATTAAATTCAACATATAGAGGCGACCATATTCCCCAGTTTTCTGGTTCCATATAGAGATACACTAATTTCGATACAGAAAGAAATCTACTGTTAATCAATTTATTATGGGATAATTAACCACTGGATAAAATATATATTCATCTGTTAGGAGGATGGCAAATGTAGAGATAAATATCAATGCTAGTAAAAAGACTAAAGAGGATTGTGTCTCGACATGAGTCGACTGGTTTAGATAAAGTGAGACATGTGGATCTATAGAAATGATAAGGTGGACAACCTAACAGAAACGACATCAACCATGGTTTTCAATGGTCCGGAACATATTCCGCCGTTGGGTGGCGACGGATATGGTGAGTGATCTAACCATCGATAAATAAACTATTAGATTTTTTATAGGTATAAAAACCATAATGGTTCTAAGCAACCCGACAAGGTTCTCTACAATTTTTTACAAAATTATTTTTGTATAAACATTATTAGTACATCACAAAACAAAAGATTACAATCGTTGTTTATTAATTTTATTTATTTTGTTCATTTTTGGTAAGGTTTAACAATGTTTGGCAATATTTTTTTTATCGATATTGGACGCTTTTGACGCTAGTGAGCATTGAACAAACATCGTATCGTTCACTCATTGTGGCTGAACAAAAAGTGTACAACAGCACATCTATACATTCCATACAATAGTAACATTGATATCACAAACAACAAAACTGATCCTTCTTATATTTTGTATTTTAAAAACATAATTATTAACAATTTAATTCCTTGTTATAATATCATATTTATTTTTTATATCATTCTAAAAATTATACCAATTTGTATTTATGTGTGTGTGTTTGTGTGTGGGTGTGTGGGCGTGTGTGTGTGTGTGTGACACTACTACAATTTTTATTTTTCAATTATAGAGTAAACATATTTTTTGGTTTTCATTTTTTTGTTCTTTTGTTTATTTTTCTTTCATTCACAATTTATTATTTATTTTTTTTTTTTGTTTTTTTTATCAGTTTAGATTTTAATTGTTTTTATTTTTTTGTTTTAATTAAATATTTAATTTACACAATTAATTAATAATAATTAAAAATAAAAAAACAAAAAAAAAAAATTAATAATATTTATAATTAAAAAAAAAAAAAAATTAATTTAAAAGCAATAGGAAATGAAGAAAATTAAAAATTAAAAATTAAATTATAAAAACAGAGTTTTGAATGACATTTTTCTATTTTTCTCATGATATACAAAAAACTGTCAAACAAAACCGTTAGTTTTCTATTTATATTATTTACAAACAAAAGTTTAATTATTTTAGGATTAATTTCCCTTCTATTTTTCATTTATTTTTTTGTTGTTGTTAATAAAATAAAATAAAATAAAATTAATTAATTTATTTATTTATTATTTTATTTTATTTGTTTATATAATTTTATTTTTATTTTGTTATTGGTAAAATTTTCGATATGTACAAAAATACAATTTTTATTATTAAAAAAAAAAAAAAATAAAAAAACGAACAAATAAAAAGGGAAATGTATTTTTTTATTTTTAAATTTATTATTATTATCATTTTTATTAACATTAAAATTCTCTATTATTTATTTTTTGTTTTCGGATATAAATTGTTTGTTATTTATATTTTGTTTATTTTAAAAGTTTATTTATTTATTTTTTTTTTTTTTATGATTTAAAAATTATATTAAATAAAGAAAAGATAATTATTTTAAAAAATAGATTAATTTATTTATAGATAATTAGTTATTACTTACAACATTTTTAAGGGGAAAATTTCGTTAAAAATATATTTATTTTCATGAAAAATGTATGAATTATAAAAAAAAAAAAAAAAAATGATAGTAGATTTTTATTTTTTTTAAGGTACTTATAATTATGAATTTATTTTTTATGTTTTTTTTTTATTTAAATTAATGTTTTAATCGGTTTCAAAAAAAGTTAAATAAATTATGGATCTTTTTTATTCCGTGGTGCACAGTCTTTTCTTTAATTTTTTTTGACAATTTATATATAAATATATTCTTTGTTTGAGGAAACTTTAATTAAATGCGAAAATTTTGACATTATAATAATAAGATTTATAGCAGAATAGCCTAAAGTAATGTTAACCTCTACTGCAATATAAGTGATTTCGGTGGCCCAGTGATATAGGCGAATGTCATTCAATCCGACTTCGATTCGATGCAGTATTGACATACTAAAAATTATTCAACTGAATTATTTGAATGTTCGTTTATAAAAAAGTGCATTGCTTTGAAAATATGGTGTTGGACGCGCGCGGTATTTAGAGATTAACAATCGGAATCAACAGCAAAATGCTATATCTACATCGCCACATAAAACTTTGGTTTTTATACCAACTCTCGAGTCTGCTATATCTGGTGGAACAACGGTTTTAATGGGGCATCACTCTCCATCCATATTTCCTTTCTACATAATGCTCAAATGATGTAACTTTTTAATTTATATAACCTAAAGTAACTTTAATCTACTGACTGTCAATTTGGCTAGAACAAAACATGCTAGCAGCGGTGATACATCTATCGATTTCCGCACCTCTGCCCACACACAATTTCACGAGAAAATAATTGAAAATGTGTACATCTTTACAATTGCCATTGAATGTGTGTGTTTTTCAATATTCTTTCAAAATCAAAAATAAAAAATAATAAAAAATATTGCCTTCTAACCATCGTCGGAAACAGATTGAAAGCCAACAAAAAACCAAAATCCGATACAGAAAAAAAGTAACTCCCGATACAAAATGCCGGCTGTTACACAGTTTTATCCTTTAATTCAAATACAAACACTTTCGACTTGTTTAATGTAATTTTAATTTATTTCATCTATTCAAAAAATAATCCTCAACATCTTAACTATTGGTCAGCCATCTCGACTATCTATCTATCTATCATCTATTGTTGATAATTGACGACTCACTTAAATATTGATAAGTTATTAATATATTAATTAACCTCCGACCGCTATGCGGTATTATATGGTATTTATAATAAAATTAGCAACAGTTACATTGTTTTGTAGCCCTCAATAATAAGAAAACTAATATTACCACACAAAAAAAAAACACACAGAGCAATTCAAGCCCATAAAAACAATGTTACAAATAAATAATAAAATACTGTTTTGTATGGTTCAATTTTAAAATTAGTTAACAGTGAACACTGGGTTGACTTCACTATAGATTAATATTACTCTGTGTGTCCGAAAATTTAAGGAAGCACAATATAACAAAAATAGTTCAATCACAAAAATCACAAATCCATTGCAATGAAAACGTAGAGCTACCGGAAACAAACTACTAGTAAAACTATCTGTAAATTGACTCGTTTCTCGTTGGGCTAGGATCAAAATATGTATATATTTTGTATTATTTAGCATTTTTATACTTATCGCATTTCATTTCCTTTAATATTTCTTTATATGTATACCATTTTAAATAACTTTTAAAATATTAAAATTGACTTAAATGAAAATGAAGTGTGTGTGTGTGTGTGTGTGTGCTTATGTGTTTTGTTTTTATAGGTACTATTATAATTTCTTGATAACAAAATAACAACAACAAAGAAAAAAAAAATTATAATAAAACAAAAACAAATGGTAATATTCACATCGACGACACCACACACACACGCACACAAAATAATGAATAATATGTATTTTCAATATTCATTATTATATCAACGGCGGAATAATAATTAAATATTTATAAAAAGTATCATTAATTTTACAAAATAGTTATAAAGTAAAAAAAAAACCTGTAGAATATTGTCATTAAAAATTTAGAATTTGATAATTGCGTTTTCGTTTTTCTTATTGTTGTTGCTGTTTATTGTTACATATATTTATAATTTTATGTTTGGAATGTGAAAAGAGGGCGAGAAGGTTACAATTAAATTGTATTTTTCATATACATTTTCTTTATTAGTTGGTTTTTTTTTTTTTTTTTTATTTTTCATTTCAAAATTTCCCACTTAATAATGCATATAAAATTAAATATTTAAAAATATTGAAAAATCTCATCGTATAACGGTTTTAACACGTTGTATAATTTCTTCATACATTTTAAAAATAATAAATTTATTATTTATATTTTTCTCTTTTGTTTTTTCTATACAATTAATTTCAATTAAAATAAATATGTTTTATTTTTATTTATTTTTTTTTTCTTAATTTTATATATTTAAAAAAAAAAAAAAAATTTAATTAAATTATTTATTTAAATTATTACCAATTTTTCTAATTATTATTTAACTGTTCATGCATTATTATGTTGTTCAATTGCTGGTAACAAATTTAACAAAAACAAAGAAGAACACAAAATTTAAATTATTAAATTTTTTGAAGAAAAATAAAGAAAAATCAATCAAGGAAATGGAATAAATTTTGTTTGGTTTTTTTTTTTTTTTGTTTTTTAAATTTGTAGTTCATTTGTTTTTGTTTTATTTTTGTTTAATTTTTTATTTTTTTTTATTTTAACACAGGTACTTCCGATAACTTCTTAAATCATTGCTACCACTTGAATCATCGTTGGCATGTTCAACAGCAGCAGCAGCCGTTTCAAATGATGGTGGTTCAGCTATTGATGTCGGACTTGGTGGTTCGATTATTGAACGTGTTGAATTATTTGCATTTTTACGTCGTCCTCGTCCACGACCACCGCCAGGCGGTCGCCCTTTACGTGGTGGTCCATCACCAATATGATGTGGCAAATGTGGATTTTGTAAATGATGATGTGGTCCCATACCACTGCCTGGTTTTCGACCAGGTTTTCTCTTTTTTCGTTTCTTATTACCATATCTAGGATCATAATCATATTCATCATCGGCTGGTGATTTTGGTTCATATAATGCATCTATTTCATTTAAGTCCATGTCATCAAAGAACCATTCTTTTGGTATATCATCTTTACTATTTGTTTGACCATCTCGACTATCGGATCCATCAATATTCAGGCCACTGCCGATGCCAAAGCTACTACTACCACCAATACCTCCGGCACCCAATGACGATGAAGATTCGTCTAAAAATGATGTTGATAAAATACCACTTCCACTAACACTTGAACCACCAATAACTGCACCGACACCACTGACACTTGCGCCCGTAATCGAACCATTAAAATCATTTAATTCATTATCTGTACCAATACCAGCAAAATTACCAATACTAGTACTGCCAATACCAATACTAATACTACCGCCACCGATGCCAATGCCACCAACACCAACACCACCAGCAATGCCAACACCAGCAACACTACCCGAAATGCCGTCAATACGTTGTGTTGAGAAATTACCAAATGGTCGTGGTCGAAGCATTTTCGATAAATATTGTCGACGACCTTTACGCCATCGTGCCGACGGATATGAATATATTTGACCTTCTCGAAAACCGGGCATACGTTGTCGTCTGTCCATAAACAATTGACTATGATTTTGTGCAACACCTGTTTGTGGATCCAAAAATGGTAAACGTAAACGACGTTCTATACATAATCTTGTATTAAAATTTGCACTATATTCTATAGATTCACGGTAACTAGAATCATTTAAGTAATTTTCAATTTTTTCCAAATTTGGTGTACTTACAATTTGTATGTCGACAACAGAAGACGACATGTTTATTTTTTTTTTTGTATTTATTTATTTATTTATTTTATAATTATTTATTTTGATGAATTTTTGTTTTCTTTAATTTGTCTTTTTTATGCGTATCGTTGTGTAAATAATTATAATAAATTAACATTTATATAAAATACACTTTTAAATATAAATTTATTTTTTTGATTTTGTGACTTTTCAGTTTTTAATTATAGGTAAAAAAAAAAATGATTAAATTTGATGTGACGGTGGCTATTTTTTCTATTCCAATTTCTCTTCGATGAAAACACAAAATCTTTTCTTTTTTTTTTTATTAAATTTACCAACGAAAACACAATCACACACTGCACCGCACCACACACCGTACCACCGCGCGTACAAAATCTATTTTATAATTTTGTGTGTGAAATTGTGAATGGCAAAAAATAATTTCTAATTTTTTTTTCTTTTTCCTTTTTTTTTTAAATACACCACGTTATCAATAAACACATACAAACGCATACACACACACACACACACACAAACGCAATCAATAAACTATCCACAAAAAATGTATATTAAATTATAATATTCATTAAATTTTATCATTTTTCTGAATATAATTTGCAGTTTTTTTTTTAATATATTTTAATTTTTAATTTATAGATAACAGAAACACATACACAAAAATATTATCGCATTCGGGTAATTAAAAAAAAAAAAAAAAAAAGAAAAAAAAAAAGAACTTATGGTTATGCAAAATAAAATTGTACTTATTTATATTTATTTATTTTTTTTTTTTTCATCAAAAATTCGCTTCGTTTTCTCACATTACAAAAAAAAAATGAAAATGAAAGAAAAAAAGACAAAAAAATAAAATAAATTAAATAAATATGACAGCTGACAATTTTATTCTCAAAGGTTCGATGTTTTGTCACGCGTGTTTGACACTTCAATGCTCAATATAACTCAATGTTTCCAATATCGATAATACAGTATAATATTTAAATTTTGACTTTTTGTGAGAATTTTGACAACAACCAAGCGCAATATATCATCGCATCCCAATTTCAATTTTTGTGGTGAATATAAAAAAGAGAAACTTATTGAGAGATTCATTAAATAAATTTTAGATTTAAAAAATCTAGCGAAAATTAGTATACTTTTGTATGAATTATGTAGGATATTTCATAAAATTGTTGTTGTTTGTTCTATAGGTTCTATAAAAATATGCAGAATAAAATCAGATTGGATAAACAGTTATAAATAAAATAAAAAAAAAAAAAAAACTAATAATTATAGACACTTTTTATATAATAAAATAAAAAAAAAATTAAAACAAAAATGGTTTGTACTTTGGAAATAAAAAAAAAACGCACCATACAACCCTTCAATCGTAATTCGTTAAATAATATTTTGTTCCATAAAAAAATAATAATAATAAAATAAAATATAATTTTTATTAAAATAAATAAATAATTTTGTACTTAACTACACGAACAAACACATCAATGCATATTACAACAAAAATGCAATATGCAAACGATTAGGTTTTTTGGTTAAAAATCCTCCAAATCGTATATAGTTTATTTTTGTGATTTACACTTTTTTGTTTAACATAAATATTAAATATGTAATGTATTTAATAATTTACACACCGATACCGAACCGAGATTATTTAAAAATTAATTATTTTTTTATTTATTAATATTAGCATTTAAAAATATAGCAATGCATTTTTAATTTCCAATATAAATTACATATCACACACACACACACACATCGAACGACGCGACACGCACATTTTTTTTTTTTTACAATATATCAAAGAAAAATTAAAAAATTGTAATTTTATTCAATGCAAAAATAGAATTTTGATGTAATTACGCATTTAGTAAATGGATAAATTTGAAACACAATAAAAATTGATGTAAAAAAAAACCAAATATAAAAATCACGCATATTTACATTATACAAAAAAAAAACTACAAAAACCTTAACTTTTTTCCAATGCAAAAATATTAATTTAGCGTATAATCACACGATTTAATAAAAATTTTAAACACACTAAAAATTAATACGGATCAATATAAAAATCATATTATAATTTTTGATTACGGTAAAAAATAACTTATTTGTTCGCAAAAATTACAAAGAGTGAAAAAGGGGAAAAGAAAAAAACGAAATTTTTATTTGCGTGTGTTTTTTTTTGGATTTTATATTCGATTTTTTTTACAAAACACATATTCGCACACACACACACACACATAAACGCGGCGACACGCACATGAAATCTAATAAAATAAAATACATACACGACCGACGGACAAATAATTATTCTATTTTAACTTTAATTATTAAAATAATAATTAACAATTACAAAAATATAGTAAACGAATTCTTTATAATTAATTAACGAATTTTATTCTTAATTTTTTTCTTTTTATTATTTCTTTTTCAGTAACACACGACCAAAGGTAAACAGCGACTGCGACAGCGACGCAAACAACATGTGCAAAATAAAAAAAAAAATAAAATATAAATCGCAAATGAAAATCGTTGAAACAAAAAACTACAAGAATGAAATAAATATTATAACGATGAAATTCAAATTTGATTTTTTTTTTATATTATTATTATTTTTTAAATTTAACGTTTTTTTTTAAGATATTTGTTTTTTAATTTTATTTATTATCGATAGATATTTGTTTTTCTTTTAAATAATATTTAAAAAAAAAAAAAAAAAACGTATTTTTAACAGAAAGAGAAAATATATTAATATAAAAAACAAAAATCACATTCGAATGGATTATAATTGTTAAAATATTTTTTAAAATAATTTTAAATGATTTTTTAAGTTTTTACTTGTATCGATATTGATGTGCTGGCTTTTGTGATAGATTTTTTAAATTACGGCAAAAGCGTAGCTCATAAATAGTGTAGTCCGAGGATGATATATGACACCCATTTGGTGCACAAAATAGCCAAATGAAAATTGTGTTTATATTTTGCCGGCTGATGGTGACGCTATATTTTATATTGATCTGTAATTTTATAAAAATGCAAATACCAACGTTAACATATGCCTTGAATTTTTAATTCTTAATTATTTAATTGTTAATTAATAAAATTATCATAAAAAAAAAATATTAATTTACAAAAAAAAACACTAAAAAACCTATTTTTTTTTTTTTTTTATTTATTTAATTAATTTATTATATTATATTTTTGTTCAATTCTAAATTTAAATAACAAATTTATTGTATTTTAATTTAATATGATTTTTCTTTAATAATTAATAATAATTTTTAAATATTTGTTTTATTCAATTTTTTTTTTTTTGTTTTTATTTTATGTTTCTATTTTATTTTTTTTTAAAAACATTTCAAAGTAAATATATAATAAATAAATTGAAATTGAAAAAAAAAAAAAAAAAGAATTGAATTAAAATTAAAAAAATTTATTTTCTTGAATAAAAGAAAATAAAAATCGGAAAAGATTAAGATTAAAAATTAAAAATTACAAAAAAAGAAAAAAATATCTTTTTTTTTATTTTTATATAAATAAAAAATAATTTTAATTATAAAAAAAAAAAAATTAAATTAAATTAAATTAAATTAAATTAAATTAAATAAAATATAATAAAATAAAATTAAATTAAATTAATTAAAAAAAAAAATTATTTGTAAATTATACTGTAGGGTATTGTTTTTTTTTTTTTTTTTTTTTATTATTATTTTTAAAACAAAAATCGTTCGTCGCTGTAATTATGTGTAATTATTTATTTATCTAATTAATAAAATTAAATTGGTGAAAAAATTGATGATGGGCGGGGGGAGAGAGGAGGGCTAAAGGAACCGCGTTAAAATCGTATTATTTTTTTTCATTTAAATTTTATTAAAAAAAAAAAACTAAATAGTGAAATGTAATTTTTCTTTGGTCCTAAATTCACACAATTCTTAAATATTTTTTTTATTTATTAATTAAAATTAATTAACTGTCGATTTTCATTTGTTTTTCTTTCTTTTTTCTTTTTTTTTGCTAATTTTTATTATAATTTATAATATTCTTTTGTTAAATATAATTTATACAATTAAATTTTTTTCTTTTTCATTATTTTTAATTTTAGTTTTCTTATATTAAAAAAAAAAAAATAATTAATTAACATTAAATAATTTGTATATATTTTTAAATTATTAATAATAATTAAACATAATATATTGATAATTAATAAGTGGTTTTTTTTTTTTTACTTTATTAAATATTAATATTTATATAGAAAAGGATAATTAAATTAACCGTAATTTTGTTTATAAATTAATTATTATTTTTTAGTTATTAAATTGGGTTTGTTAAAAAGAAATTAATTTTTAATTAAATTGAGGCACTTCTTTAATTTATTTATTTAATAATAGTTTTCGTTTGTATTTTTTATCGGTTTTTTGTGTTTGTGTTCAATTTTTTGTGTGAAGAAAATTTTGTGTAAACACATTTATATTTAAATTTTAATATCGTCTAATTAAATTATACTCAATGATACGCGATCACCGTACTTATTATATACTAATCAGATTACAGAACAGGATTTGTTCTCTAGATGGAGCTGAATATATAAGTTAATCGGCAGATTCCGGCTCTAATCTCTACAAATACCCTCTTTAGATTTATTGTTAGCATGTTTTAACATTTGTTTCTACGCTCCGGTTGTGCAGAAGTGTGTTGGAGAAGACTAAAACCGCACCTGAATTTTAGTGCAATGCAGTAAGTAGTAAGCAAGTAAGTTCTATGTGTTTCATAGATGCTAGGAAAACTTGTCTTGTGAATTGTAATTAAAATTTAAATTGTGTATAGCCAATAAAATACTATGATTTTTGCTGAAATTTGGACGAACTTAGTTTACTTAGTAATTATTAAATGAGCACTGAAATAGTAATTTTTTGGATAATTATTTTATACGTTTATATACGTCGTCAATTTTTTTCGAATAATACGATCACCTCTCAAACACTTACGTTACGTTTAGTGTGAATTCTAAATATATATATTCATCAATAGGAAATTATAAAATAATAACATCATTCGTGATAATTCTTTAATTTGAAAATTCTTATTTTTCTATTAGAAATTTTACACACGATTTTATTATTCGTCGTGCGACATTATATTCAAATTATTGTCCAATTTATAATTATTAGGTGCCCCCGCCGGCCATTCATTCGTTCGCCGGCTACAAATTCATTATACAAAGAAATATCCAATTAAAAATTTATTTACAAATTTGCAAATTCATAATTTTTAATACATAATAAAAATGTGAATTTTAATTATTATTGTTATCATGGTTAATCAATAAACAACAACAACAACAAAATTCAAAAATTGTACATTATTAATTAAAAAAAAAAAAAAAATTAATATATATTTTTTACAGCAAAAATAAAATATAATTAAAAAAAAATCCAATTAGAAAAGGAGAAGAAGAAATTCATTGATTGTTGGAACATGTACAAGAAAATGTGGGTGGATATACAAAATCAATCAGTTTATTTTCGCATAACAAATAATTTCTCATACAATACATTATGTGAAAATCAGCTAATTTTATTTCAAGCGACACCGTATTCCTCCGTTCATCCACACCACAGTCCGTTCGCCGTACGTCCGTCCGTCCGTCCATTCATTCATTCATTCTAATCGATTCACATCTATTCTTGAAATAATAATAAATGTGATGTGAAAATATACATTGAATTCATTTTTATGATAAAAATTCATTTTTTTTATTTAATTCACTTCACACAAAAAAAAAAAAAGAAAAAAAATTAAAAAAACCAAATTAAAAAAAATACATTTTGAGAAACCTTACGAATCTAAAAAAATTATTTTATATTTGTGCCAGAAAAAAAATTCAAAAAAATAAATAACATAAAAACAAAAGCTGTTCTGCAGAAATTTTGGAAATTTCATCTATTTTTTTGTTTTGTGTCGTTAATTATAAATTTGTTTGCGTTGCGTTGTAGTTTTTGCTTTTTTGTAAAATTTATACATTTTTTTTTTTTTGTGGTGCGTATTTTTTAATTAATTATTTTTATTTTTTATATATATATTTCTTTTTATTTATAATATTTTATATATTTATTTTTCCATTTAATTATAATTAAAGATTATAAAGTAAAAATATTTTTAAAAAAAATTAGGAATTATATTTATTTGTTATTAGGAATTTTCGGAAATTAATATATGCGTTGTTTTGTTTGTTTGTTTGTTTGTTTCTTTGTTTGTTTGTTTGTTTGGATGTTGTGTGTTGGTTGGATGCGCGCGATCTCTTTACACTTTGTCATGTGTGTGCGAGACATAGAATAAAAAAGAACCTACTTTATGTTGTATGTGAATGATTAGGAGTGATGTGCTGTATATGTTGGCGGAGGATTGATCGGTATGCATGGATGGCGATGGGGTAGGGAATTGAATGATGAATAAAAAAAAAAAAATTAAAAAATAATGGTAAAACAATTACTGCACTCGAAAAGCTGCTATTAAAAAAAATAAAATTATGAAAAGAAAAATAGGAAAAAAAAAAACCGCCCGTTATCTCATTTTGCGTTTTTTTTAGTCTAATTTCTTATTTATTTAACAAATTCGATGTTTCGTATGCGCGTGAGAATGTAATTTTATTTGTCCTTTTATTTTTATTTATCTGTTCCATTTTCATAATATATTTATTTTATTTACAAAAAAAAATAATAAGACATTTCTTTTTTTTTTTTTCTTTTAAGAGACACCCTCTTCCGTAAATTATTGAAAAAAAAAAAAAGAAAAATAAAATAAAATAAAATAAAAGAAATAAAAAATTTAATTAACGTGGTTTTTTTAAAAATGTTGTGCAGCCAACAAAACAATTAAGTCGACGCACATTTGCCGTTAGCTAGCAAATAATACCTTGATCAATACCAATTGTTGATTTGCGACCATTAAAATGACGACAATTTGGTCCACATACAATACAATTATCAACACCAGCATTATTACTACCAACGCTACTACCACCACTACCACCACCACCACCACCACCACCACCACCACCAACACACAGTGTTGAACAAAAATCATCTTCATCACTTCGTTGATTAATATCTTCATCACTGTGTTGATGGTGCTGTTGTTGCTGATGATGTTGGTGATGACGATGATGATAATGATGATCTCCATTAGTTTGTGATTGTGGTGGTGACAATGAATCATTTGTGTCCATTATTGTTGTTGGTGATGTCGTTATAGATGTATTCAGGACTATTGTTGTTGTAGAGTCTGGAGATTGTGTTTTTAATTGAAATTTTTTAACTAATGCTTTTACACTTGGCGGCGAATCGGGTGTTGATTTTCGACATACTTTTGGTGTTGTAGGTGCATCCGGAAATAACATAATTTCTTCATCGTCTTCATCTAATTGTTGTTGTTGTTGTTGTTGTTGTTGTTGCTGTTGTTGTATACATTTTGTATTGTTATTATCATATGATGTTGATAAATTTATTGTGATTGTTGATATTTCAGTTTTATTATTATCATTATTATCAATATCAATGCAATTATTATCATTGACATTATTATTATTATTATGACCATTTGTATTTATTATTATTGATTGTGAACTATTATAATTTTGATAATTTATATTAATACAATTCTTATTTGAATTTTCTAATTTAATATTTTCTTTATTATAATCATCATTTATATTTATTCCATTTACTAATTGAATTTGATGATGATGATGTTGATGATCTATTTGTTGTTGTTGTTGTTGTTGTTGTTGTTTTGCATCATCAACAATATTATTATCTTCATTATCATCATATTGTAGTAATTCGGATTCTTGTGTATTATTTTCATTATCTATATCGACAATATCATCTTCACCATCAACATTATTATCATTATTATTATTATGATTACTATTATAATTACTATTATTATTATTACTACTATTATTATTATTATTATTACTATTATTATTATTACTACTATTATTATTACTATTATTATAATTATTATTACAATAACAATTGTTTATAGTACTATTATTATCTATTAATTCTATATTATTATTAGTTGTGCTTTTATTATTTAATTGTTCTGGTGATTGTTGTTGCTGTTGCTGGCATTGATTTACTAGAAATTCATTACAATGTTCATCATTGTCTTCGTCGGGTGTTGCTACCACCGCCACAACAATGGTTTGATTATGATGATTTGTTGTTATATTATTAGTACTATTATTATTATTATTATTAATTAATGGTATTGTTTGTTCTAAAGGTAATTCTTCATTGAGCCATCGATGCTCCAGACATTCAGATGCTGATACTCTATCACTACAAGAAATAAATAAATAAATAAATTAGTAACATTAAAAATAGATACATTTTACGCAACGACTATAATTATAAGAATAAATAAATAATTGAGATGAATTTATGTTTTTTATTACACAGAAAATTGTAAACTTTAAACATTTAGTTTGTTGTGATAATTAAATTAAAAGGTTAAATAAATTTCAAATAAATAGGTTTTTTTGGAATATAGTGATGCAAAAGAAAGGGGTTGTCTATGCATTAATAACAATCGTAAACGATTATGTTTCAGCGGTGCACACCACATCGAAAGTTAAAGTGCATCAAAAATAACTAATGCAGTCAATTTGGTTGGATTACAAAGGTACTGTGTGTAATTTTAAGCTGCATCTAAGGACGTAAAAAATCAATTCAGATGTTTACAATGTCAACTTATGTCAGCTCATGTCACCGCACACACAAGTAAAGTAAAACCATTACAGAACTGACAAATCGTTAAGGTAATAGTAAATTTATTAAAGCTTGGTTTTTGATGTTATGCCACATCCAAACATTACTTATTTTTTAAATTTGCAAAACTATTTGAATGGTAATAGTTTGCAGGTGATCCTGAAATCATACTTGGCAATTATTTTGCTGATAACCGACCAGACGCTCTATATGACCATATACGAAATCATGAATTTACAATAGAAAGATATTTTAGAAAATGTCAACGAACAACAAATGGAAATTATTTATTAAGTGATTAAAATTAAAGTCGTACAATAACAAAAAAAAAAATTTAAAAATACTTACTTTGGTTTAATTCTTAATGCAATACGTATAAAATCAATAGCCAATGGTGTTACATCTTCGAATAATTCATCGGGAAATGTTAATGCACATTGTGATATATTTAAAAATGTTTCTTGTTTTGTGTCGCCACCAAATGGACTGCAACCAGTTAATAATACATAGGCTAATACACCAACTGACCATATATCAGTTTTTAATGATAGCGATTCATAATTTAATACTTCTGGTGCAACATAATCTGGTGTACCCAATATTTCACGTATTTTTTCATTATCACCGATCATACGTGATATACCAAAATCACATAATTTTAAACCATCTGTGTGCCGCAAGAATGAATGAGGTTAAAATTATAAAATTAAAATTAATATAAATTGCGTCTATATATGAAAATATATTTTAATTAATAAATTGTTAAACAACAATTTTTATATACCTTCAATTTTTTCACCACAAAGTAATATATTTTGTGGTTTTAAATCCAAATGTGCTATAGATTTTTTGTGTAAATATTGTAAAGCTTTTAATATTTCACGCATACAAATACATGTTTGTTGTTCGGTTAATGCACCTTCTTCATCTAAAATTGCTTGTAGTTCACCACCATGAGCTCTGTGTAAAGATTGAGGTGAAAAAATTAATTACTTAATTAATATCAATATAATACAAAAAAAATCTTATATTTTATCATGTATTTCTTAAAATCTATCAAATTTAAAAACGAGAATTATAGATGCAAAGTATTAACAGATAAGTTTTTTATATCATTTCTTTAAGCTATACAACTTTTTACGCATCACGACCCTCAGACACACATTCATAACTAATTTGATAAGAATTGTTTGGACCAATTTTTGGTATCTTTATACAATAGTTTCCAGAACTGCTATGCCTGAGTATAAATTTTACTTGTTACACAGGAATTGACGCTGTTAGTTTCATTCTAAACATACCAAATTTCATTGAAATTGGAAAGTAGTCGGCCGTTCAATTGCATCAGTAGAATCGATTTTCCATAAATTCACATACAATTATATTAACAAACATTAGTATTATAAATTTCTTAAGAATTGTATAAGGAATGAGTAAAAAAATTGTCAGTTTTAAAAAAATAGACGCATATGTGGGTAACAATATTCCAGATCTCGCACACAAAAAATCCAATTATAATCAAAATTATTTGAGAAATAGGCAAAATTATAAGCTTTACTGGAGCTGTCCCACAAAACTGCACCACTTATGGGTAAAGATTTGTTTGTAAATCCTATATCGAATCTATATTCATATAATCCCATGTATATATTATACTTACGACATTTCATCAACATTGAATAAGGAATGGTAAAATTATCAGGTTTCTAGAAATAATGGTAATAAGAAAGTGTCGATGTATACCAGAATTTCCATATCAACTATAAACATATAATCCAATTTTAAGTCTACAATATTTCATCAGAATTGGATAAGGACTAAACAGAGGATTTCAAAAAACTGGCCGCAAGAAAGCTGTTTTGCGGTTAACAATTTTCCACAAATGATTATTTTTTTTTTGTTATTATTATACAACAAAAACGCAAATACAAGTTTATTGTGTGGAAAGTGTTTTAAACAAAAAGTCCCCATTTTCATACCAAACATTTGGGAAATCCAAAATCAAACTCATAAACGAACGATAGTGACGATAATACTACAATTAATTTTAGTGGCCCAACAAATGTTTGGGTCACTATTGTCTTCAAATCGATTGGGTCATAATTTACACGCGTGTGTGTACATTGTATTTCGTTTTATACGCGTGTTTAATGTAATTTTATCTAATGAATTGATTTTCTGTATTTGAAATGAAACATTTGACATTTGGTATCAAGCGTGTAAGGATCCTCTGTAAGGACAACATATCATCCTATAAACTATAATTTACATAGTCATACAAAACTTTGAATTTAGTACCGGTACATCGTCGTACATAGAAACGAAAATTATATATATCTCCTTATAGTTAGTTTCTCTTTTAAATTTATCTTACCAATCGTATTTTTAATGGACCAATAATTTTTTAAAACACTTATCAAAGAAACGTTATATAAAATGATAAAATCTTAATAATCCATCGTTACTTAAATGTTATTTTCATGTTCAGATACATTATGTCGAATAGGAAAATAAAAAAACTACGAGTACATCCAAATTAGGAACAAAATAATTTGTCATTTAATTTTTTTTTTTTTTTTGTATCCACATCATACACAAATTAAATGCGAAATATAATGAATAATTTTAAAAACACGTTGGTCGTACAAATTCATATATTTATAATCGCCAATATATTGAAAAAAGAAATAAGAAAAAAAATAAATGGTAATAGGTACGCGCCGTTGCGTTTGCAAGTAGGCAGACAAACCGGCATAATTTCATTATGTACAGGAAGAAAGACTAAAGAAAAAAATATTGAATAGGTATTTTTAAATTGTTTTTCTTACACACAGGTACAGGTACGACTGACTATACACTGAATGACTAAATAAAAGAAATTCAAGCAAAGGCAAAAAAAAAAACACTATACGCGATGACACGTTTCACATTACTGACTCACATCGTATTTTATTGTATAAAATATAATTATTGAAAAACAAATAAAATAAAAATTTATAAAAGCGAATTACAAAATTGATATAACAAATAATTACTTGGATTGAATTTTAAGTTTTTTGTGTGTGTGTGTGTGATTGATCGTGAGGTGATCGATGGTGAAATAGCAACGCATAAATAAGCGGTTGTTTTTTTTTTTCCATTTTGCAGGTATATTTTCTTTACGATTTTTAAAAATTTAAATTTTATGAATTTAAAATACCAATAATATTTTCATACGCGAGTGTATGCATTAAAAACAATAAAAAAAAAACCTTGATTGATTGTGGGAATTAAATGTAATTCATACTGTACTGCCCCCCGCATATACGTGTTATGATGCATTTATTGCTATAATATACCTATAATAAATTATACACGCACATCCAATATTAATTTTGCATTGTATTTAATATTACATAATTTGATAAGATTATGTAATTGTTTGTGTGCGGTAATGATTGATTTAAATGAATTGTTAAGAAAAAATAAAAAGGATTACACATTGTCTATATATACCAGCAGCACCTGACTTTAATTCTTTTGGTCTCCACTTATGACTCAAACCTTAATTAAATTATATCTTTGAATTACTATCTGATATTGTACATTTCATTTTATCAAGTTATTAAGATTGCAATAACCTAAACTATTTGAAATTCATTTTTTAATGTTAAGCTCAATTGTGTGTGCTGCTATTCATTCACGGACGGTTATGGCCATCCTATACCATAATCACTATATATACGGACTTTGTCAAAAGCAGCTCTAAAAATGGATCTAGTAATTGTATTATCTTAAATGTTTCAGCCACACAATTCTTTGTCTCGTAATTCATATATATAAAAGCGTAGAATATAACCGAAATACCCAAGTTTCCTTGACATTGCCAATTGTTTTGTTAATTCTTTTGAATATCTTCACCGTTAGTATATATGGATGTGTTTTTTTTAGAAGGTTTACATGTTCGCATCTCTAATGCTTCAAGATTTTACATATAGAGAATTCTGGAAAGTGTCCAAGCTTTCACGATAGAATGTAACAACATTGAGATGACATAACATTTCAATAATTTTGTCCATAATCCAAAATCCCTATGACTGCACAATACCTTTTACTGTTTACTGTAAATCGCATCGTTGTCTTTTATGGGTACCTCTACGTTAGTGTACCGATGTGCTCTGTCTGCAGCTTATTTTTAGAACATATATAGCTTCCCATTTTTGAGTGTTTTTAAAAATGTTATGCTGAATTTTATCGAAAGGTTTTTCAAAAATTAATAAAACGTATGAAATACCGAATGCGGTTGATATCTCTATATACAACTCTGTATCAAGGAGTTAAAGGCTATACAAGGCTGACATTCATCCAAAATAAATAAACATCTGAATTCTCTCTGGTAATTCTAATTCAGAAGGATGAACAATAAACTAATAAACTGGCGGCTCAAACTATTCAATATATATATGGAAAATATACTTTTCCACCCTGTCCTGGTGGATGGATGGATGGTTGATTTAAATCATTTTTGCTTTCGTGATCATCTCTACAGTAAATTTTTATAATTTTTATATATACAATACATTGAAAATTTCAATATTTAATACAAATATAAAACTCATTTAAAAAAATCAATATATTTTATAAATATAAATATTCAAACCGCATATTATTTATTATACAAAATTATAAAACAAACACATATATTTATTGACAACAATAAAACAACTTGTGCTATAATATTAAAAAATCGCTATAATAAATATGTGCTATAAATAATATACAATATAATAAAATGATGTTGATAAGATGTCATTTTAAATGACATTAATTGATTTGTGATATTATTTTGCTATTTCTTAATTACATGCAATCATTTTAGAAAAGAAGGAAGTTATAGAGTGCACACAAAACACACATGCACCACACATCTATTATTATTATTATTATGCTATTTTGCAGAAGTGCAGCGTATAATACACACTCACGCATTTATATTAATTTTAGAATTATTTTTATAAATTAAATTGTGGTTTTTTAATTTTTAAAATATTTTTTATTTATAAATTTAATGGATTTTAATAAAATTAATTTATTATTTTATATATAGATGAAAATAAAATGTCAATGTCAATAGTGTGAATAATTTCAAAGAGTCAATATATCAATATCATATGATGATGAATTAATATATAAATGTATATGTATATTAATCCGGGACTGAGAGGATGCTGTAATTGTATCTTGATACAAAAATTAACTAATTAAAACCATTCTCTGTCGTACTGTTATATGCAAGAATTTTCATTTGTATTTGTATAAGGCACAAATCGAAATGGCAAATTTATCATTTTCCTTTAAAAAAATCCAAGTGACCAAATATGTGTGTGACCTATGGTGAAATACAATACTATAAATTGACTTATTCAGTTTGGCTAGTTGTTGAATGTAAGCACACACACACCCGAATTGATCGTTTGGTTGCGAGCGGTAAAAGTTCAAAATAGACAATTCTTTTATAATCCTGCACCAAATTAATTATAACAATAATCTCATTTTGATAAATATCAGGTTTGGATATCGCTTCTTAATACATTTTGTTTTGCTGTGCAGATCCCCAGCTATTATTGCTTTAATTTGCACGTCATCAAATTCAATGTTGTTCATCTTTATGCGAGAATTGGTGGATAAAACCATTTTGCTAACGACAGAATAACTCTGATGTCAACCAAAGGTCTATATAATGTTAATAAATACATACAACAACATTGCAAAAGGATCAAACATATTTTAAAGAATACATTTATATAATGGTTTTGAGATAAATTAAAATAATAATTGCAAGCAAATTTGAAAAATCCACCGTTGGCATCCGGGTAAGGCGTTTAGTAAACCAATTTGTTTTTGTAACATTTTGAAATATTTTGCATTAAGAATATGTCAAAATGTCGCAAAGTCAAAGTAATGGTAATAATCACTAACTCACTGATTCTTCTCCGGAATTCTATACATCAGATATTCAATAAAATGACGTGATATAACATTGAAACAAGAATCACCTTATACCAAAAAGATAAAAATTAGAAAGATATATAATCTGCATTCCGATTAAAGATCCTATCCGTGAGCTATCACTATACACCTCTCGTCTATACACCGCCAATGTAATAATTATAATATTTTATATATTGTATATAGGAAATTAATTGAGTATGTAAATTTAATATCTTAGAAAAAAACTATAATATGTTAAACACCGATACAATGTTTTTAAAACAATAAAAATTATTAATTACGGACTGGTTCTTGTTTTTTAATGTATGCACATTATAAAATTATTTTTACACATTAAAAATGTATTATATATTTTGAAAAATTTATTTCACCCACAGTTTTACAACATTTTTAAGCATATAATTACATTAATTTTCTATATTGATTTCCATTTTTATTCTATTACAATACAATATATTTGGGTATATGTTCCTAAATTTTGTTAATATTAATCAACCAACACAAAAATCGGAATTAAGCAACGATCATCATTTTTATTATACATCATCTGTGCGGAATATGACCTTCAATTGTACATCTATTGGAGGTTAAGCAGTAAAAATTACCAGGACCTTATAAGAATAATTTTTAAATTATTTATACTCCACCTTATTATGAAATAGAAATTAATAAAATATATAAAACAGAAAATTTGGCATAATAGAGTATGACATTTTAATTCACATGGATCGTACGATAATCTTTAAATGTAGCCATTCGATGGTTCAAGTAAAAGAGTACTATTAATAGTATTGACATCAGTGATGTTTAATTGGATAGCAATGAGCTGTGAGGATTATACAAACTCTGCGGTAGAAATTTATAGTGTTCTTAATCCAAAAGGAAAAAAAAAACATGGGCAGAGCGGCTATGGTCAACCATCAACATCATAGGCAAAACGTGTAAGTTAAAGAATCTATATATGCTGCGTGTATTTTATGGGCTCTACATCGTTTATTATAAGCTCTTGAAACCAGTTGAAACAAAATGCATAGTAAACATTATCAACAACAACTAATCGATTTAAATGGTTCATTGAACCAAAAATCAACCATCAATTACCAATAAACGTCTTAAAACGCGATTTTTCATTACTACGATAACGCTTAAAAATAAATATTGGAAAAAATATATTGATTGAAATATATAAAAATTACCATTTTCACAAAATAATCGCCAGAAATTAATTGTCATACATTGTAAATTGGAAAATTAAGGACGTTCACGTAAAATCGATGACGACCAAATCAAAATAATAATCGCAATGGATTGTCATAGCACAACACGGAAACTCGACTTTTATGGGTTCCGTCCGCATGAACTTAACTATATCGCATTGCACGCACCATCAGCGATATATGATTATGAAAATTAACAAAAAATGACTGTTTCAAACAATGTAATTTCGATGGAGCAACCCAGCTGAATCAGAACAATAACAACATTTAAAGATATGATATTCATCAAAAGAAGATTATGTTAACAAAATCAAAATATTATAATATTAGTTATTTTAAAAATGGTTATCGTACTTGTGTATTTCAATTATTTTAATGAGCGCTGCTTTATTATTATATCGAATAATAAAAATTGCATTAACAAAGTCTTAAAATAAGAAAGATAATACGAATCTTAAACAAAATTAATTAACAAACAATCTTGCGATATTCGATTATGTTCAAAAATGATTTTAACCATCACATATTCATTTAATAAAATTATGTATGTACACACGGATTTTTTCGTGTGTGTAGTGTAGCTAGGCCCACTCATCTTGTGTTGGTTCTGCTGATCTGATGACGCATTGCGTTTATTATAATGAAAAGAAAAAAGTTAAACCAAAAATATATACAAGTTTTGTTGTTCTTTTTGTTTATGTGATCAACATTTGTGATAATAAATGCCTGGCTGCAGAGACACACAAACACACACACATTACAAATGTAAGATTAAAAATAATGGATACAAATTTTTGAAAAAATAAAATAAAACATAAAAAAGTTTACAGTTCTTTATTTTTGCAAAATAAAACCAGACAAACTGAAGCCACACACACGCACATAAAAATATAAATATTGTTGATCTTATTATTATTATTGTTATGTTTTTGCACAAAAAAAAATATATATTATGGTCTCATCTCTTATTTTAATCTATCTCTACTGTAATACAAAATACAAAATTTAATACAAATGAGGCCATTGAACAAAATTATTAATTTTTTTTTAAATAATAATTAAACTTTTTAACATTTGATTTTATTGTCATTTTGACAGAGATCGAAAAAAGATTGAATTTTCATGTTATTTTTTTTTTTCGTTTCTTTCGATATGTGCATAAATTAAAAAATATTAAACATTTACACCATTAATTAAATTGACAACAATTTTTTAAATTTAAAAGAAAAAAAAAATATCGCGCAATGGAAATGACATGACAAATAGTAGTAAAAAAAAACGTATAATGACACCTACAACGATCTCATTAAATATAAATTTTTATATTTCTTCTATATTCCAAACAGAAACCAAAACTCTACAATATTTGCTAATTTTTATTTATTTTATTTGTATTATTTTAATTATAAATTATATTATTATGTACGAAATTATTTTGTTACAGAAGCGGTAATAATCCAATACAAATTATTATAAGTTAAGTTTACGCGTGGAGGAATAATAATAATCAATATTTATTTATTGATTTGATCATTGATTTATCAACTAAATAATTTAGGTTGCGAGATTATATAATATACTTTTTACAACAAAAGATCACGACCCAAACAAAAACCAAAACGAAACGCCTAATTCAATAAAATTGTATTATTATATTGTAATTTATATTGAAACTATCGTAAAATCGTATATTGTAAAAAAATGACAAAACACAATTTAATAATTTAAAAAAGATCTTTATTTTATTATTTATAAAGTAATAAATTATTATTATTATTATTATTATTATTATTATTATTGTTATTATATACACGACAATTATTATGAAATTTATAATTATAAAGCACTTTAGCATTTCATCATATTTGAACAAAAAACAAAAATCTAATTTGGAATAAAATTGCATTCATTCTATTCATAATATTCATAGTCCGTCTGTGTAATACCTATTTTATGACTATATATACGAGGTGTGGCATTATAAAATAATGAGACTATATTATCCCCTTCTATATATATATATGCAACCCTCCTCTATCCCTCTACAACACTCAATGCGAATTTTCCATCGTTCCAAACAGTGCTGGATAATTCTTCTTCTTTTGAGTGAGTGATACCACTTTTTTTCACAGATTCAAAACGATCGCTAAAAATTTTGTTCTTTTTCATGCGTATTTGATCTTGCAGATCAGATAAAAAAAAAAGTCACATGGTGTCAACAGGTCAGGCGAATAAAGCGACTGGTCTAACACCGGGATGTTATGCTTGACTTTTTATTGTTCAATTGTGAGAAATTTAGACATTTTTTGCATATTAAAATCGTTATGTAAAATTTACGTTAAGCAATCTTTGTCGATTCCGATACAGTTTGATTCTCGACTGTATCATGGAAACGCTTAAACCACTCAAAAAACCCATATGCACGTGCGATAAACATACTTTTTTTTAATAACAGATAAGTTTTTAAGTGTACCGATTTTTTCCATGTTTCATATAAAATTTTACAAAATTCGTTGCTCTACCAAAAATACGTATCATTTTTTTTTAGGCAAAGCAAGAGAAAGCTTCACTCTACACACAATTTAATAAATAAGTTACAAACAATTTCCATTTGTTAACCATTTTTCATTTAATTTTGATGAATTTTAATATTTAATTTTTATATTGTAGAATTATATGAACAGTTTTTATGAAGTTCCTATAGAAAACGATACAACGTGTTTTGTGCTATCAATATAGCAGATTCTCTGGAAACGTAAACAATTTGATTGTAAAAATTTGATTAAATTTCACTTTTCAGTTTTTTATGGGATTTTATGAAAAGCAATATATATTTTTTGGTAATTTATCATTTTAATTTTAATTCAATTGCATACAAAAACTCAAATTAATTAAATTATCAACATGGCGTTTATATATAGAATGTGGTTAAACAGTCTATTATGTTTATACTGGATAATTTTATTATTAAATTCCACCAGGAATCGCATTAAAAATTGTTCTCGTTCTGAAAAATACGAATTTTAATTAAACTTTAATAATGAATAGTGACTATATGATACTACGATAGTTAATTGGTTTATTCCACAAAGAAGAATTGGAAACGCAGCTGAAAGTATCAGTATCGAAATAAAAAGTACAATATATCGATTTATTTATATTTCTTATCAAAGTTACAAAGCTATACGAATTTTCCAGTATGGTGATTTAAAAAACGATAATATAAGTGATGAGTAAATCAATAAATAATATCATATGACAATTTTACGACATATAGATTTAATCATAACATCAGCATCGGGTCATTGTCGCTGTTGATATCTGATATAAAAAACCGCACATTATCACCAAATAATTTTGAATGGCTTTAAACATTAAATATCGTATACATAATCATTGATTATCCACGCGGCCCCAGAATATTTTTTTAAAAATAGTGAGTTTCTTCTTAATATTTTAATATAATTGCGTAAATACAAAATAATAATTAATATTAATTTTGAATTACAATAATTAAAACTAAGGACATAACAACAATTAATAAATACATTTTAATTCTGTTTGTTTTAATCATCGCAAAGCGTTGGTTGTTTCTAATACTAAAGTTATACATAAAATCATATATTAATTTTATAATTTATTTATATTCGTAAATGTAACTACTACTATATATAATTGAATGCAGTAAGTTGCTATTTAATTTGAAAATTATAGTTAATATGAATTAATTTTTTTTGTTAAATTATTATAGGGTAAAACGAGGATCATTCGATACACCACGTTATGGGATTTTCTTTGTCGCTATATCTTCTTACCATTTTGGGGTACAATATTTTTAAGTGTATACAGTACAATTATATAATTTTTTACATAACAATTTTCGAACATATATTGTAAAAGCCACCAAATAACCAATCAAAAACAATGGGTTGTGATGAGTTACCGGAACCGCGCTGTTGCTCAATCCCAAACCATCATTAATAAATATTAAATATGAGTATAATAAATAAGAAAGTAAACGCGGTGGTGTCCCCCACATGGATCATAAGTTTTGTTTATTCAATATTGAATTGAATTTATTTAGAATTTTTGATTGAGAATGAAGCAAAACCCTCCCGCCCCAATATTTGGACATTTCTTTAGAATAATCGGAATTTCAAATTCTGTATATGTTAGAGCGGGATAAGAATGGGGGCAGGATCTTTTAATATTTCTATTAAAATTTCTTCACAAATATTAATTATATACAATTTTTTATATAATAAATACAGTAGAACCTTGCTACATACTCGTATACATACAATAGATTCCAAGTAGAATATTTGAAATTACATCTGATTATAGACAGAGATAATCTTATAAGATGACGTCAAATTGAATAATATATAATGTATATGTAATTATAACAGGTGTACTGTATACAGTCAATGTTAAATACTAAATGAATAATTGAATATTTTAATAAAATTATGAATATGCATTTTCACTGATAAATTAATAAAATAATATAATTATATAACAATAAGAACATAATCAGGTGTTAACTTTAGATAATAATTAAATTTAAAAATACACAAACAAATAAAATCCATATATATAAAATTGTATTATATTATTAATTAAGCATATTTAATTTATAATAGATTAGATAAATCAATACATAATATTGTGTAAAAGAAAGAATTATGGTTATGTATAAATTAAGCAAGTCGTTAACATAAGTAAAAACATTAAGTCATTGACATTCTCATAACGGTATCTGTGTCTATTCTTTTAATTTGGAATATATTCACAATTTTAATTATCAGCGAGTATAAACGACAAAAAAAATAAATAAAAATAACTTTTGTTGTAGGTGGATTTTATTTACATAAAATATCTATTAGGAGAGGTTATCTTTAAAATCAAACACTATTGATAATAAAAATATAATTTATTGTTGTATGTAACGCAGGCCGTTTCATATATTGATTCTATAAAAATTCTACCCATCAGTAGAAATAATTTTCTTATTTTTTGCTGGATGTTGAGGTAGCATTTTTCTAAACTGTCCAAAAACAATGAGTAATTATAAGTAATTTTGTGAAGCGAAATTATAGGTACAATGTTTTTTTAGCAGAAACTATAGTTATTACAAAGAAATTATTACCACTCGAAAATAAATTATATTAACTTGCAATAGACTTTGTGCCAACACTAATGAGTTTCTAATTAATTAAAAAAAAAAATGATCAATCGATTGAGGTTGATTCTATGCTAATCATAATTTGTATGTGCATATTTATAATTGGTTATACTGGAGAGTTCTTCTTATATGCTATAAAAACATCTGCAAATATTGTTTTGACTCTTTATGATGATTGGCAAATTGAAAAAGTAAATTGGTTGCATCAGGCAATGTTTGACTACTACTACTACTTAAAATTGATCAAAGTTACGTTAACAAAAATTTGGCTAATAGTAGTTGCTGAAGACCAGCAATAACTGTCACTACAATTTTCCATGTGTTTTTGCACACAAAAAAAATAGATCGGTAAGGTGGTGCAGAATAATCTGGACGGAAACAATTTTAACTATTATTTTTATATAACAAGTGAAATTTTCGATTAAATTAACAAATTGATGATTGCAATCGATAGCCCATTGAATTTTCCTTCCCCATATGGCAAACACATTTATACTTTTCAGTATAATTATTTATGAAACGTTTCTGATATTTGATATGATAAAGCAGTAAAAACAGAAAGTAAGGTTGTAGCTTCTGCCGTATAAGTGGGTGATTTTTTTAAGCATTTAGCAGTACTGTATTTTCTGTTTAAATATTAATAAAGACTTAAAAGCAATATTGAATGTGCCTAAATATATAATACTTCCATTTAAAGAATATAATGGTTTGTTATTAAAATTTATGCAATTTATTGTAATTTAATGCATGGACAAATGTACAATGATTTAAACGCAGATTATATTATAAATTTCAATGAAACTGTATAGGTCAACTTTGATTTGTTCAATTCTATCATTAATTTAGAATTTTTGTTAGTTATTAATAATATATATCATATATATTTAGTTGGAATAATTATATAAATATTATGAATATTATTGAAAGGGTTTTAGAAAGGATTGTGTGCAATAAAATATATATAATGCTTAATGAAGCATTTTATATTCTAATCACATGAACAGCAGTCAAAATATATGAAACATCCTGTGGAGAAAAAATTTATAATTTATGATGAATTAATTCAGAAAATATAAGAGTTATAAGACTCGTACAGCCACACGTTGTCAATTAATATGTGAATAGTTTATAATTTTGTATATTCCAAAAAAAAAATAATAATATAAGAATTTGCAAAATTTTTACAAGAATGCAACCCGTATATATTTTTTTCTTATCTATATATATTGAGTATATCGACAGAATAATAAATACATTGATATAATAATATCGAAGTTGATTAGGCATAAAAATGTTAAGCAACAAAAAATTTAAAAGTATTAAATAACAATATTATATAAAGTAATTTTTTTTTCTTTCTTAAAAGTAAATATTATAATAAATAAGTTTTTGGACAGACCGATAGATAATTAATGAACTTTCTTATTTTACATTTTAAATATACTTATGCATACACACGCGTTTCAAATGATAATAATATATTGTATATATAGAAATAGCGGACAATGTCCTCAATTTTATATAATTAATCTTCTATTTATTTATTTTTTTTTGTCCTATACACACATTTTTTCGTAAAACACGCACAGAGTGACCCCACACGCCATATACAAACTTAAATCTTAATTCAATACGAATAATATGTGTGGAATAAAAATGTTAAATCACTAGAAAATTTGAATGAAAATAAATATGTACAATTTGTAACAATTTGGATTGTATGAATGTTTAATCTTATATATATTAATATAATTTTATGTAAGTATCCGATACAATAAATGTGTAATTTGTGAAGATAACCCTGTACATAAACGCTATCGTTTCTTATTATTAAGTACTTTTTTTATTTTTACATTTATTTCCCAACAAACCGAAAATGTTTGGACTACTAAAAATTACTTCGTTAAATTAATATTAGTTTGTTTGTGAAATCAAAAAGCGAATATTTTTGAAAATATATATGGCGTTGGACGCTATTTCTTATGGAGATTAACAATGTTTTCACACACACAGTGCTATTTAATCGATTCATCCATATAAGAATAATTGAATTAATTGCAAACCAATTGGTATAAAGTGTTTTGTACATATCAATACACGGAAAATTAATCAACTTGATTATGCCCGTAAAAAACGAGGGACACTATTTCGTAGCGATGCCATGGCGTACGTTTGAGTAATTACTCCACTCAGTACAGATGGACGAAAAAGAACTGTAATAGTGGTATAATTCGATATTCTCCGCAAAATATTAATAGAAAAAACTCCTCTAATATGTCTAACATCCTTTGAAGGACATCTATATGATTTTTTCAATTTAATTAGAAATCAAAATAAAAGTTGTTACTATTCCGTTGGGGAAGGTATCATAAAAAATTAATGGTACTTCTGTTTGTTGAACGCCAACTATACAAATATTACAAAAATGCCCATTATACAACACAATTTTATGTTAGTTGGGCATATTTTCTATGACATTCATCAAATTTCAAACTATTTTATATTATTTTTTTTTTCATTTTTTGCAAACTAAATATGCTGCTGCAGGAAGAAAAAAATAAAAATAAATAAGTAGAATATTTCTCATTGTCGTTGTTGTTGTTGTTGTTTTTATGAATGGCATAATATCGCTGCTACAAAGAAAGAAGAAAAAAAAACGCAGATAGATTATAAATTTTAGTCTTCACATTATTGTATTTTAAAGTGGATACACTTCTATATAGTTTTCATATGATGAGACGATGTATAGCGATTAAAATAAAAAATCATATGTACGTAATACGTATAGGTATACGGTGCGATGTGCGGTCAATGACATCTTTTTCTTTTTTTTTTTTTTCAGATAGATAATGTTTTAAGAAGATTACAATACAAAATCCAAACAAAAATTTTTTAAAAGATAGAAATCAAAAAAACAACATTATTTTATGATGATTTGGAATGGAAAAGATACAAAAATTCTAAATAAATTAATTAATTAAAAGGTAAATAAGAAAGAAAAAACTAAAAAAATATTGTTTTTTTAATCAAGAAACATCTGGCGTCGAATTGATATTTGGGTACTAATTTTGTGAGACATTTCATGGACTTTATCCGCGGTTAGAATTTCTGGTCTATAGGTAAAAAAGCTGAATCAAACCGCGATTTGGCATCATCGTCATAAGAAAATTTACTCTGCTAATACGGACGAAATTCATGGGTATTACTTGCCAAAATACGAGGACGATACAAAAATATTTTTGTCAAAATGAACAAAATCGTGGATCTGCTCATAAAAAATATGAATATAATAGAATTTAATAGAATTTCTATGGATATTCTGTGGAAAAATAGCAACGAGAAATACTTCTAAGAAGAATCCATATTAACATCGGCAATATACGGATATTTAACATTTATAAGGACATTTTTTATAAAAATCCATGGACAGGATTGCACTCATCATATAAAATTCCAACGGACATCCGTAAGATATCCGTAGATATTTCCTCGAATTGAAACTACGGACTACTACATATAATGCGGAAATTTTGCGGACAAACGACGGACAGTGTTACTGAAAATTACGGTATTAAAACAAGCGACGGAAGCAAATAGACCCATATTTATTATTTTTCTCCATGTCAATACCTGGAATTCGAAAAGCCACCGTCTCCAATTCAACGACATGTGCTTTTATCACTAAACCAACGAATCAATTATGGACCATCATCATAGCTATAAATTTTCAGTAGATGTACCAATTTATTCTATTCATCACTTAAAACAGACATTACTGTGTTAGTAATGTTTTATGCCAATTTATTATGTTATAAAGATAAAGAATACAATTTTTAGTTTGCGTTGATTTTTGGAATGGAGTGATGTCAAGAATTCGAAATAAATATTTTTATATGCCTGACTTGAATTAGGCTTGTGATTAAAGAAACTAATGGTTGTTATTTCTATCCTACTAAAAATAGGAAAAATATCGATACATACTTGTACTCATCATATTATATGATTCTAATAATTTGAAATTAATGACAGAATGAATTGTTTTCTAAAATATATTTCAAAAGGTTTGGAAAATTATTCTTGTGTGATTGAAATGAAGAAATTGATAAAATGGTGAGATTAAGTTGTAAGAGAACTATGATATTCTATTTAATCATAAATTCGTTTTCATTATAAATAAATATTTAATTCAAAAATTAATTCACAAATAATAATAGCCTCTTTTTACTCTACATTTTTGCTAAACTAATTGTTTAAAATATTATACAAAATTAAATACACTTGTATTTGTTGTGCGACGACGGTTAAGTCAATAATATAAAATATACGCCATAGACCTAATATTGATTATTTTTTTATAATGCAAAAAACTTTTTATATGATGTTATCTTTTTATGCACACTCAAAGTGTCATCCGAACATACGTACAAAAAACTGCATAATATGTTCAAATGTTCAGTCTCAATTCATATAATACAGGGGTCTGTCTGTCTATACATATTTACATATACACAAATTTATATATATATCTACAATTATAAACAATTCTATGTGTTTTTATTTTCCTTTCACATACATTATTTTGCTTATCTTTATAATTTAACTTTTTTTTTCTATTCATCAGTAGTTTATTTATTTTTTGCTTGCTGCTTTGAAAAATTCATTAAATGCATTTTCTTTTTTAAAAACAAATCTCAGCGACAGATCCACTAAAAAGTCATTAAATATAATAAATAAATATAACATAACATAGAAAACATAGGGGATGAAAAAATATTCTTTTTATCAATTTGCATATAAATTAGATAATTTTTCACATATTATAACAACACTGCAAATTTATTAAGGAAAAATAAATAAATAAAATATACATATTTTGTGCATGTACTTACAATTCTAATAATAAAGCTGTATCGGTTTTAGTTTCATGTACTGAATTTAATTTAACAATATGTTTTGAATCAGAACATAACATTAATATAGCAATTTCATGTCCAATTTCTTTTAATGTACATAAGGCACGACGCCGGCGTCGTAAAAATTTGGCAGCAAAATGAACACCGGTATTCTTATGGATTGCACGTCGGACAGTTGCAAATTTTCCTCTGAAAAATAAAAAAAAAAAAGGTTATTTATGTAAATAATTTAAGTTAATAATTTAAAATATATATACGTTTTAAATCCATTTTCAAGACAATAAGACGTGAATATTTTCATTGATATTTATAGGAAATGAGAATCACAAATTGTATTAAGAAATGTAAAAGTTAATATTAATTACTATACCTTATGCAAACTTAACTTTAGATATATAGGCGAAATTGTTGAAATCATTGGTATTTCATCAATTAGCGCAAACGTTACCAAGTTGTATAAACATTCTGTACAAAATGGCATAGGATATAAAGTGTTATGGTCATCAAGCTCTATCGCATACAAAATGTAAAGAGTGAAAGAGTCTGGGATACGAGGTAGAAGTATTAAAGTATCTGTTCGCAAATGTTTATATGCTTTGGGAAAAATTGCTAAAATGTCATTGTCAAATCGGTACACCGTTGTCTTTGGTTGCTGCAAACAAAAAAGATAGAGTTTGTTTCTACTTTGATAATAATAAACGCAAAGTGATGGGTAGCACCAGAAGAACCATCAAAATCACATCAATAATAGAGTAAAGTCATCCTCTTGCATGTCAACTCTAAACCAAACATGCCAATGATACGATGTTCGCCCTCGAATAGGAAGTCCTTCGGGTTAGTATAGGCTAAAAAAAAATTTGCATAAAAATTATGTGAAAGCTCTGTGTGTGTGGAAACTATCTTTCATTTATCCGTTATCTATATAAGAATTTTTGTTATAAAATATTAATCTGTTGGAATGGGAAGGCATTTTAAACACATTTATACTCCGAACAGTTTTGCGTTAAAACGATTACATAACTATATGCGCGGACGATGTCATGCCCAATAGCTTAATTATTAATTAAATCATAGATATATGTGGGAGTATAGAATATGGAATAGGGCCTAACAATTTTAATGAAAATTAAAACTCAAAGGAAAATTCTACACAACTAAATTGGTACAACTCTGATTGAATCTATGGATCGATTAGGATAAAATTTGTTATTTATTTTTATTTAACATAGACGTTTGTTAAATATTAAAATATTAATTCGGATTACCGTCATGTATAGTACTGAAAATTATTTACAATGTTAACGTATTGTACAATATATAGTATCACTTCACATATTACCATATATTAATAAGTGTGAGGTTAATTCTAATGTAAAATTTTACATATCTTTAGAATTTGTAAGGATATTATTGACGTCCTTTTTTGTGTATGGTCTTTTACTTGCTCTGATCTGTTCAAATTGCTTCCTTGCAATATCTGATGTTTTTATATAGATGCGTTAGAGATATATTTTCGGCTTAAAAACACTATATATTCTAATACAATAGTTACGTAAATATTTATTAAAAGATAAAAACCAAAATAATACATAATTATACAACGTAACGAAAACCCTTTCTATATGTTTAATTTACTCGCTCCATTATAATAATAATAATAATAATAATAATAATATTGTAATTAAGTTTTTTTTTGACAATATTTATATTACACATTATTATTAAATATAGATAATAATCTATAATATAGAAAAATTATCTACGTACAATAGTTATGTGATATTATAGGTGTGTGTACATGTATTCTCTGTATTGCATAAGTAACATTTGACGAAAAATTTCTGTTATTACCATATATCGATTCATCAATTCGATGCAGTTTTGTTTGACAGATCGCGAAATTTTCGAACTAGTGCGAACAGTGTGAATACATTGAAAGTTAATCTTTCTTTATTGTGGCGCAAGTATGTTTAACATAAATTTGTTTATTGTTATACCAAATACAAAGAATACATTCACACACACCTTATACATTATATGAATTCAATGCATATGTGGTTATGTATGAACACATTTATATGAAGTACACATTGTAATAATTTACTTATAATAAAATATACGCGTACATTTCTTTCTTCATTTTTTCATTTCTTATATATTTTATAATCAAAATAACTATCAATCATTTTTTATGTGAAGAAAATTTAAATTTAATAATATTTTTTCTTATTTTATTTTATGTTTATTTAATTTAAATTTATGTTATTATTAAATAATGATTATATAGAATTTAATACATAAATTACAACAAATAATAATGTTGTTATTATTACAAATAATAATAATAATATGTGTATTTTTTTTTTGGGTTTATTTTTAGAGATATAATATTAAGTGAATGGCACGAATGGTTGGTACAAAATCAAATTATAATATATATTTTTACATAATAATTATGGTCAAATTTTATATTGTGTCGTCGTTGTTGTCGTCGTCGTGGTGGTCACAATTCTCTTATAAATATATTAATTATTTTAAAATATATACAGTCACTCGGCTGCGCGGAGTATAATATTAATTAAATATTTTTTTCAATATTTATAATGGAATGGTTCAATTATTATAAATTTTAAAAAAAGGCGATTGAATAATATATATGGAAAAAAAATGTGCGGTTAAAAAAAGTGAAATTATTACATAAATTCAATTTAATATAATTTTCCTTTTTTTTTTTGTCGTTTTAGCTACGAAGTTTTTTTTTTTAATAGTATAATTAAATATCTTTCTCCCCAAAGCAATAACGCGATGTTGTTATAATGTATACGAGTACATTTAAAAATTTTTGAATAGAATAGTAGATTTTCGAGAATTAAATTATACGATTTTCTAACATTTGGATACTTTTTTTTCTTTCGATATAGTTTTGTTCAAGATGATTAAAATCATTAACGCAATATCACAATATCGATTCTTTATTAGATGTATAAATTATTGTAACCTTCTTGTCAAGTTTGGAAACAAAAAATACTTAAACGCTGTTATTCGTCTAAAGAATACATAGGCTATTTTGCAACAATTTGCCCCATACTAAATAAATCATTAAATTATGTCATTGTATCGTCATTGTCATCATATAAGTTAAAATTTGAATAGTAGTAGTAGTAGTAGACTTCGCTTTTAAGGAATCACAAATGTGGCCATAATCAATTGGGTATGGTGCAAAATATCTTTGTGCCTACAACACTTTTTTTTTTTTATAACAAATTATCATTTCCATAACGATTAAATAAATGCATTTCAAAATGATACATTAAAGAAAACCAATTACAAACTAATTATAATTAAAGTATAATTATTTATATGAAAATGATTTCAAATTGATCGGAATTTATGAAAACTGCTGTGTACAATGGATTAAAATTTGTGTATTTCCGCCATTATAGGTAACTCAATCGCTAAACTGATACCACTTTTAGATTCTGCCAACCAAAATACACATCAGATACAATCATAAAAATGAAAATTTTATCTTCAAAAATATTGCACATATGAAACACTATGTTATAAAAATATACATAACTTCATAGCTAGTAACCGTACAATAAAAATCATTATGGCTCAAATTAAAGGTGAACAATTTCTCCGTCAAATTTAGTTAAAGTAAATTTTGAAAAAACTTACATTTGACAAAGTTATATGCATAAATTCACATTTTTTTTTACACAATTTGTCAAAATTCGTTCCTTTTGATACACCCTGTGATCGAATTCAATTAATTCAAAAAAAAATGTGAAATGTGAAATTAAGTACACTTTAGATAGCTATTATTTCTAATTTCAAAAATTATTCAGGCATATCGGGATCAAAAGTTATAGATTTTTATAAAATATAATGTTTTTTACTCCTTCGGTAGCGATCGTTATCGCCTTCAAAGTGAAATTGGGGAAAAAAAAAAAAAACTATATTCTATACTTTGATGAGTACTACAATTTGGCAAAATTTCATTGAATTCGGCGTACAACATCTTAGCTTTCAGGTGGTTCCCATGTAAATACGCACCATAATAGACGAAAAAAATTTCAGTTTCGTCGCTCAACTCTTTTGTTATTTTTCATATATTTATATTTTAGTGTAAAAATAAATGCTTTTGTATTTTGAAATATTTTCAACAAAACGGATATCTTTTGCATATTTTATTTATTTATAGGTTTTATGTTATCAATTAATTCTGTGTATATGGTTTTTTAGGAGATTTGTATAAATACCACACCGTAACGGATGAAATTGAATGTACATAATTGTTCGCATATAATTAAGATTTCATGTTAAAATTAATTATTTGCCGTATAATTTTATATAAATATTTTATTAACTATATTTAAAATTGATTTTGATGTTATAAGTGAATTTATATTGACTTATATTATGTTACACGTGACACCTTTTTCATTTTATTATGTGTATTCACATTCACTTTTCATTTCAATTACACTACAGTGGGAAATTTAATAATTGTATTTTTTGCATGTTCAGTTTCAGAAATTCTATTGAATGGCGATAAATTTACATGTAATTTTCAACGTACTTCAAAAACATTTATTTGAAATGGACTTTTGCTTGAATGGGAATTCAATTGAATAGAAATTCTACTGTATATATTAAAGATTATTGATAATATTATACTTTAACACGACACAATAGACCTGTGATTTCGTATATAAACTATAAATTTTTCAACTCTTACACATTTATTTGATATTAAAAAAAAGTAATAGTAAATTTCTTATGTGGTTTTTATTAATTTTTGTGTGGAAGAATAGCGAGTAACAAATTCAAATTCATATTTATAAAATGTACACAAATCTATTTTATTGTATAAAATATATTTTATTTGTTATGTAATGGAAAGATTTTATAATAATATTAATTTTACAATATAATTACAGTCATAGACGAATAATATACGAACGCATATGTGAATTGTAGCTACATATCCTTGTATAACAACTTTTTTGTTACTATAATAATTGTCACAGAGTGTCACATAATATTTTATATATATATATGAATTAATACACGCAAAAATAAAATATTCAAGAAATTATCTTGTCTTCAAAATATATATTATAAAAGAAAAAGTTAATACATATAACATTTCTTTTACCATATATCAATTCATATGCATTGAAAAATCACTATATAATTTTAGGAAGCTGTGCGCATAACAACGTCGTAGGCGTTTCTTTTACTTTTCGTTTAATTGTTTATTTTTTTTAATTACTATACATTTAATTTTCACCATACAAAAATTATATATCTTCGTTTATTTTTTACCTCAATGTGTAAAGCAAAGAGATTGTACATAGATTTATCTTTATCTCTATGCACTCGAATATCTAATTTATTATTATTATAATATTAAAATTCTTTCATTGTAAAATTTATTATAATTTAAAAAAAAACGAATTATAATAAAAATTGTACAAGTAATTTCTTTAATTTTTTGTTTTGTATTTTTAAGTGAAATAACATAAGTGTAAGACAAAGTAAAAATATGTTAATGATTATTTTACAGTTTAAGTCTCTCGAATGGCTATGTGAATACGAAAATAAAAAAAAGTTCTATAAGTAAAAATTTTAAGATGATGCTAAAAAATAAAAATGATGACGATGCAGAAACATTACATTTTTGAAATAAAATACTTAATTTTATGTTTATAATTTCTCTATTAAAAATAAGTAATAATAATAATAATAACGAAATGTATGAAAACTTAATTGTTAATTGTTAAAAATATATTTAAACGTTTTTTTTTTCTTCTTATAACAATAAAAAGTCATATGGTCGTCGTCGTCATTTAATCACAATTTAATTTTTTTTAAAGTTTTTGCAGAAAAATATATTATTACATAATTCAGTTTGCCAATCTGTGTCAATGTTGGTCTGAAAATCTTTCTCCTGTTCTGTAGGCTCTATAATCCTTGTTATGTCCATCACACTCCTTCGCCCATGCTCTATCCATACCCACGCACCATTTTATTTGAATATCAATTTTAATTTATGTGATTCCATTTCGTTCAAATGGTTACATTATTTATATACCAATTAGTTCAATACAAAAATGCATTCGTTGAAGGCATTTAAAAATAAAAAATTAGATTTTAAGCGGATTATTAATTGAACAAATGTCAAATTGTCATGCATGTAGCATGTTAAATCCAATCTATAGAATTTGGTTGCCATATGCATAACATAAATTTTCAGAATTCACCAATTTTATCAATTATTACTAACATTAATTTTGAATTAATCAACACCCAACTATTTCACATTTAACAATTTAGTAATTAAAACACATTGTACACCTAAGGTTTATGTGTTTAAAAAGCAGTTGTAATTTATTTTGCATGTCATCGACAAAACCGAGTTCCTAAAGGCAATTGAAAGGTAAGATATTAGGTGTGCTAACGTGTGAATATTGAAAAATTATCTATAAAATAATTGCCGCATTTGTTAACAATTTACAAAACAAGAAAAAAAAATGTCCGGTCATGTGTTCCTACACGTAATCCAGATAAATTTTAGCAATGATTTATCAGCACTATTTAGCACCAATTGATCATGAAACAAATAAATGGTCGGCAAATACAATAGTGTGGAGTATATAGAAATTGGTGTGGAAAGCAATTTCATTATAATTATATTAGCTGATAAATTTATTATATATATTTAGAATTCACAGGCAAAACAATAACCGGTGCATATGTTATTCATTATAATATTGAATCGATTCAATGGTAATGTAAACAAACCACATTTACAGAGACATTTTTCATCACAGACAATTATCTCACACAATTATGTGTATATGAAATAAGTTGTGAATTGGCATATTGCAAATTTTTCAGCTACGGTTTTCCATTTGTTTATTTATGAAATCAGAATACGGATATGTTTGAAAACATGTATAGTTGGACGTTAATACTTAATGATTAAGCATTGTAAATATGGACTAATCATTTATATAAAAATAATAGAATTAAGGAAACTTATATAATATATATTTTTCGATAAATTTAACAATCAATTGATGAATTTTTATATTATCTTATCCTTATGTGGAGTAATTTGTCAACAATTTACTGTGACTGTTTGGCACCTATACCCATCGAAATCAGCTACACTTGGAGCATAACACATAACTTTGTTGTGTATAAATATTATATGATTTTAAACAAATGGTAATTAACAATTAAAATAACAGAACAATGAGCAAAAATTTATAACAATAAAAAGATATAATATTTTAATATGAATCACATATGATACATGGGTGGATTTTTATAATTGAAAGAAAGAATATCAATAATAGTATGTTAAAATGGCATTTTATATATTCCATATATTATTGTATATAGTTGTTATTTAAAGAAACATATATAATCCAATAAAATATAAAAATATGGTAACAAAATTAAATTATATTACTTATTGTAAAATGTGTTGCGTGTTTATTACTTTATTTACCAATTTAAATATTAATTTATTATAAAATCGTATATAATATAATGGACGAAATAAAGTGATGTGATTCTTTTAAAAATAATAAAATAATAAATATAAATGGTTGGGGGCAGCAGAAATTGTTGTTTTATATATATATGTCTATGGTATGTATACAATAAATGTACCTACCACATAATAATATATTTCATTGAATTGATGTTATATTTTATTAATACGCATAAAGATAAAAATAAGCAACAACAATCGTTTATTGTCCAGTCCTCGTATACACTAAATGTAAGAAACATCAGTATATATGCGTACTGTGGTGGTACTGGTGCAATAAATAAATTTACCGAGTAGTAGTAGTAGTAGTAGTAGTAGAATAATACGTGCAATATACAATAAAATATCACCAGAAGGTAATTTTTTTTTCTTCTAAACAGTAGCACAGCCAGCTGCTTGCTTATTATTGCACATTTTTGTTAAACTATATATATGTTATATATGTCTATATAAATTAACAATATTAACAGTAACAACAACAACAACAACAAAAACAACAACAACAACCAAAACAGTTGTTAACACTAACGTGCTATTGCAAATTTTATAAATTATATATATGAAATAATATATATTTATTCTTTAGATGTGCGTGCGAATTTCTATATAACTTTTTATATATATACGATTTGGTATTGTTATATAAATTTTATTATAACTATGTAGTTTTTATATAAATTGTAGATTGATATTATATAAAGGAAGTCCTCATCATCGTCGTCCACACATCGGCCATCGTCATCATTATTTTATTTTTATAATTAATATTCATCATAGCTTGAATGAACGTCCAAAATAATATGTTAATGAATAATAATCGAAATTGTATGAATTGTGGTATTATAAATAGAGAAGAGATATTTATTTGTTATACAGTGTGTAACAGTTGTTTATATATAATCACGATCATTTAAACCATTTATGGATCTGTTTCTGTTATGGGGGTCACAATTCTAATGGAAGTTTTTCTTATTATAATATACGCATATGCCTATTTATATGAATATTACGATTATAAAAATCTTTATCAAATTTATATGTTATGGAGGTGCACCAAAAAAAGATATTTTTTTACTACTTTGATGCCAAATAAACCGTTTCAATGACATATGAAGAAAAAAGGGTTTCCCCAAAATTGTTTAATTTTTGTTTTTTCGATTATTGAACCGGAAAAAAATATGGGGTGAATGAATATACCGCACAGACTGGTATTTATGAATGAATTATTATATATCTTAAAATGGTAAATATATTATATAGTTGGAAGAAATTTATAATGCCAAAAAAAATACACAACAACAAAATAATCACAAGTAAAGAATTATTGTAGTAAATATGCATTGAATGATGTCGTGAGCAAGTCATATATATATATTTTGTATTAAAATATTAGACACAAATCAAATAAAATTTAAAATATGCCTAAATGAACACCAATTAGATTAGTATACAACTGGTCTCTATGTTATTCCATTCTAATATGGGTAACATATAGGTATCCGAGTCGAAATAATATAGTTTACGCAGTCTATGTGTTGAGCGTCTAATTGTTTTTTGTTGAATTAAAAATGTAATGAAAATCAGCAGAAACTAATGGTCATATAATAGTGGAGCAAGGAGCATGCAATTAAAAATATTAAGACGCAACAAAACTCTATAGGTGTATTATATGTTGTTGTTTACAAATGTTATACTATCTATAATATACAATCAATTTCTATAATTATACCTCCTCTGCAACCAATTCATACATCTTCTATATTATATTATATATTTATAATATACACAGAAATATACCTATTTGAATTTAATTTCATTCATAATAATATATTTAATTATTCTATATATAGGTAATATATTACAGAGTGTCACAAATAATATGAACGAGGTGCGGTGTGCGTCTAAAAAATTTACTACATAATTTTTGTTGACATTAAATTTATATGTTTTATTTTTCAATTAAATCTCTATGGCGAAACTATTTAATAAATTCAAAGTTTAAAGTTTTTCCAATAATAAATAATAACCTAACGCATAACAATATATTAAAGTGGGATTAAGGAAGGGCTATACAAAATATCAATCGATAACTTCGTCGCATTATTAATGTAAAACAATTGCCAGTGGTTAAAAGTTAAAATTATATTTCGAGTTAATTGTTTAACCTTTCCGGACATAGTCGACGAACAAAACATTTTGCTATATAACCGCTTTCCCATATGCGCTAGTGAAGCCGTCTTTGCCTTTTTTGGTGCAATTTTACATTATACTGTTCGTTTCGCTCTGTGTGGGTTGCTTAATATAATGCCTCCAAGTTTCATCAACATAATTATGAAACGATACGTTTGAATTTTGAAATACATTTAATTTTGCTTAGCACCGCATTTGCTGAATGACTTACAAAGAGCAGTACAAAGGTGAAGGTAATACATCACCTATTTTTTTCCACTTTTAAAAATTTTTGATGAATTTTGCTTTTGGTATTTTAAAACCATCCAGAATACAACAGATGGTATAAATAGACGATATATCAAATTGTTCTCATTTTCAAAATAAATCAATGAAACATCAATATCGAGCGCAGGCTGCAACTACGACAATGAATTGAAACATTGAAATAAAATTATACTTGCGTGTTTATGTATAAAGGATCAAAACTCTCCCTTTATTACGTATTATATAGAAATACACTCTGTATACACTCATCATCGTCATTATGTTCACGCGTAAATATATATATAAATTAATTATTTTATCAGTGACGAAACGGTTTATTTTCAAAAGTATAAAATTAGAGTATAAGTAGGCATCGTCTTATAAAGTGTAATTTATACGAGTATATATATATAAACATCGAATTATAAAATATAATGAACTGATTTCAATTTATTATACGTATACGTACACTTAGTATAGCTATAGCTTCAGAATTATATGTCTATAATATATATATATATATCCATTCATTTTAACATTAATATATATTTGTAATACACAACACAGAAGACAAATAACACAATCTTTATACACAGCAACTAAGTAAACATTATATTATTGTATAAAGTAATATTTATATATATAATTTAAAAAATAAATAAATAAATAAATAAATAAATAAGTACAAGATTGTACAAAAATGGAGTGAACCAGACGACACGTCTTAAAATCTCAACCACGCATTTTTTTTGTTTTATGTTTGATTTTTATATTTACGAGTATTTATTTTATATTATTGATTTTTGGATTTATTATACCAAATAAATATTGTTTTAATTTATTTATTTATTTCATATCATTTAGAGTTTATATGATGTTTTATATATTATTAACTATATTACTATAGATACGAAAGTAAATTTAAGTTAAGTTAAGTTACACTCTCGCATGTTGCCACGCATAGTCCATCATCAATATATATTTATATGAATATACGACAAATTATACAATGTATGTAATGATATACACATGCACATGTTCTACGTATGCGTATATTATAATATTTAATATAAAACATAAAAATTGTGGGATTTTTCTTGTACATTTTTTAATGGGAGTTTCTAATCAATTTTATGTTCTGAAATAAATCATAAAATGATCCTTAAAATGACATATTATAATTTTAAAATTGAATAATTATACAAATAATTAATATTTAAAGTACCTACACTGAGTAAAATAAAAACAAATAAATCTTCGATGAATGTAGATCTATTTTTGTTGTATAAACGCAGAAGAAATTCTTGTATTAAAGCACATTAAAAAAGACAATTTTTGTGTATTCCGAAGTATAGTCATTATATTAAGTATAAATTAAGAAATAATCAATCAGATCAACTTTTAGAAAATTTAAAGATATGGTCAAATTAAAATATATTTCTATAGAAATATTCGTTGTGTGACTGTTTATTTTCTATACACAGCAACTTATGTTACTCCAACTGAAGTTTATGGCATCTACCAAATGTTACATTATTTACAACGCAGTCAATTTGGTAAATTATTCAGTGATTAGCCAATAAAAATCTATCACACTATTCGAAATATTGGATGACAATAGATCATCCTGGTCAACTCATAAAAAAAAAAAGAGATAATGCTGAACCGTACAGTTTTGAATCTAAATAAAATATAATTAAAATTGAATTTATACAAAAAGTATATTTATTGATAAATTTCACGTAAAATCACGATAAAATAATGTTGGAAGGTAATTCACAACTTTCGAATATATTGTTCAATTGATTAAAATAATTGTTTTTATTATTCTTTTCTTTCATGCCATAACTTCATCTTAACATATATTCTATTAAATAATTATCTTCATAACTGTTGTACGTCAAATAATTTCTCTGCATGTCACTGATATTATTATATTTTCTATATAGCTAAAAATATATCTATAACTTTACAGAAAGTTGTTGTTTCGATTACGCAAAGTTATTTACAGAGAAATTATTGCTGTGTATAAGTCTGGTCATCTGGTGCAAAATCTGTGCAGCTCATCATTTAATTTAACAGAACAAATACTTTAATGGGGAGAGTAGTTATGCATTGAAATATTATAACATTGAATTTTGTTCATAGTATAAAAATTTTCCACCGCATTATTTCTTATCAATTGGATGCAATATCTCTTCAATTTTACTGAAATTACTATTTTAAAAGTTATCCGAACTCGTTATTTTTCTAACGCATACTCTTATTATTATATTTTGATCATCAGCAGTATACAATAAAGTGGTTGTGCTGTGTAAAATCGGAGGTATATGTCAGCAAAGAATCTGCGTTGCATAAGTGAATGTTGGTGTATAGTGTGTAAAAATTATTCTGTGCATGTGAGATTATACCATAAATCAATCCCCCAATATATTATGGGCCGTATGTGTAATTATATAGATAATGCTTCGATAAATGTTTCCTTAATTCAATTATATAATTATTTGTTTATATATATCTATATTTGGGTGATGAGATGAGTTCGCATTCTATTGTTGTTAAACTCTGTATATACAATTTAGTTTCTAATACCATTTGTTTATCAAAAAATTTCTAATTTTATTTCATTTCATCCGCATTCCCATTTGCACATAGAAAATTTTCCATAAAACTACTATTTGCCTTATTATTCATTATTTTAATATACGCAATGTATTGGATGTTTCAATTGAAAATCGGCTTTTTATTTTATTTTTATTTAATATACAAAAAATATCTGTTGTTTTCATCTTCCGGTCAACAAGCAATTTTTTGCTATCAGTGTATGAACCGTAGTGCGTTGCACAGAAAGGTCTATGACGTCGTCGGTCGAAACAAATCTATAATCTAATGGAACAATGGCAGATCGGGTGGGGTTTTTGACCTATCATTTATAATAAATGCTTCTTACGTATCCTTGACCGGTTTTTTTTCATCGTTTGTGATCTAACGTTATTATTCTTTCAGAATATAATATTATCATGTTGTTCGTTATAGATTCTGAACGGTTTTTTGTTTCACTGCTGTTTTTGTAACAATCATAGCTGTGATGGATGCGTGCTAGTTTTTAATGTAACCATTCAAATATAATATTAATAATATACACAGCATTTTATTGCAAAAATATACGCATAATTAATTCACAAATAAACATATTTTTAATATATACGTACAATAAAAACCAAAAAAATGCGATAAATTGCGTAAAATATAATTTAATTTTTATAATTTCTTTATCATTTTATGATACTATCATCGCTATAATAAATTGCATTCAATATAACAACAACAACAACAACAACAACCAAATAAATTTTTTTTCGTTAAACTTTATCAATTATCATGAATGAGCATTATTATTTATTTTGTTTATTATGTTGTTGTTGCTAAAAATTATTTTGTTTGATTGTAAAAATTTTTGCGGTTATAATTATTTCATTCAATATAATATTTATTATATTATTATAATGTTTGCGGTTCCTCGCATATGTCTTCGATCCAACCAACCAATGAATAACAAACACATAAACAAATGTAATATAATAACAATATCCATTGATATATAAAACAAAATATATTTATTATAAATGGAATTTTATGATCTTATGAAATGATCAATACAACACACACACACACACACACACGAGGTGTTGATATATTTATTTTAACTTTTAATATACAATATAATTTAATAGGATACAATTCAATTCAGATTCACACAAACTATTAACACACAATAATCATACGGTCATGTTATAAGATATACCTAATCATTCCGTGTAACCAGTCATCTCTGGCCATATGGTATAGGAAATTGTAGTAAACATAAAATAAGACAATATTTAAATTTTCTTAAAATTACAATAAACAATATATAAAATAACAAAGCAAATGATCAACTTTTGTATACAGCGATCATTTGACCAACGGCAACGGTACGGTTAGTGTTAAAACCATGGATATTTTTATGAATCTTATATGATATGAATGATAACTTCATTGCAATTGATAAATTATTTATCATAATCATAATATATTTAGTAGCATTTGATGTTATATTGTATATATAAAGATCTATTCTATCTATATAATCGTATGTATATAAGATCATATATACGCGATCATATACGTGAATGAATGTATTGTAAAAATGTTAGCGGAAGAAAAATAGCCTTCAATAAAATATCTATTCTATAATAATACATATATTATAAGTAGTAAGTAGTGAGAGTGAGTAATCTATTGTTTCACGTAGTGTATATAGTATTGTATTGAATTCTTTTATAAATTTAAAATTAAATTTGTTCACATAATATAAATGTTATATATAAATAATAATTGCAATACTTTATATACAAATGTACAAAACATAGAATATAGGCTGTTGGCTGTCTTGTTTAATTTGGTGCGCGGTGCAGACATATTATTTTTAGCAAATATAGAATAAAACATTTTTTCAATACATAACGTCTCCGTATAGAGTAAATAAATACACGTATCAATTATATACAAGTACTTGTTTTAGTATTATTATATTATATATAATTTCTTAAATATTGTTATAAGTAATATTATATACAAACGAAATGCATTTATATATATTTATGTGAATTTAAATTAACAAATAAGTGCATTTTAATCTTAAGTTTATTTAAACAAGATCTTGTTGTTTTCACAGTTTTTATAATATATTATAGAGATTTGGTATTTTAAGTGAATTTATTAAATTTTCATGTTATAATTATAACACGTATACATTATATATGATGTGTATTTATATATACAAGGTGTCCCAATTTTCGACGGCAATACCAAAAACCCTAGGTTCTATGGGTCATTTTGCGTCGAAAATATTATATAACATTTTGGCCGATTCGACTTCGGTACGAAGTTACAAGCAAATAACCAAATTTTCAATCAGACCATGTTTTGCACTCTCCTGGGATCAATGTCTCAATAACTAATTAACCGATTTTAAATTTTTGATACACTATTAGCATTAGCATACCGAGATCTTTAATTTGACGTTAAGATAAGGCAATCCGGACATGTGGTTATCCAGATACTTACAGGAATGTTGACAATTAGCTGAACGCCATTTTTCTTTTTGAAAGTTTGTTCAAGCATAAGTCGAAAAATCATGATGAAAAAATTTTTTCGGTATAAGTTTAAAAACTTGCCACATTCATAAGCTTTCGTTTAAGCTATAACATTACGATAGGTCTCAACTGGTTCAAAAGATATACACACATAACTACAACGATGTAGGCATAAAATTGATTTTCGCTATGGAAAAATTTTATCTTTTTCTGGTTTTATCCAGAACCAACAATACGGACGTCACAGATAATTGATTCCATACACTCCTATGCATTCACACAAACCTTCACACACACACACAAACGATCTCGCACACAAAGTCCCACACACATAAACCCACAAAAGCACATGCACTCATATCACCACAGTTTTAAACAAATAAAGCCTAAAGTAATTGCTGAAAATGTGCTCCTTCAACTCGAATACATAGACAAAAATGCTTTTCAATAGACCGAACCAACCTAAGTGTTTGCTGTTGCTTGTGGCGAACTCTTCAAGTGAATTAATCACAGTTGCATATACTTTTTTCTTTAAAGCAACTCCATAAATAGAAATCCAATGGATTTAAATCTGGAGAACTTGGCGACCATCTTATGGGCCCACCTCTGCCAATCCATCTTTGATAAAAGTTTGCGTCCAGTCAGCATCTAACATTCCCTCCATAGTGCGCTGGGCCACCATCATGTTGAAGCCCATAAGCTGGTCGGCGCGTTCTCCAGACTTAAACCCGTTGGATTTCGATGTATGGTGTTGCCTTGAAGAAAAAGTCTATGCAATTGTGATTAATTCACGTGAAGAGTTGATTCAACGTACTGAAGACTGACACCCTGTATATATATATATGAAATTGAGGTATATATGAGATGTAAGACATATATATAAATATAGTGACAATTGGTACAAGAGTCTGGAATAAATATTAAAAATATATACACTGCACTTTGCATAATGGATGTCATTATACATATATAGACTTTAGACTTTACAAATGAAATATATTTCGTATTTAAAAAGAACCCATCCAATTGTATTTTTTTCTTATATTTATATCGTTGTTCTATATATTAAGTAATAAGTGAAAAGTGACTTTACTGTACATGCAGGGGTGAAGAAATCATGTAAGGTGATAAGTGACAGTGACTGTCACCTTTTATAAATGTTGCATCGGCTATGGCAACATCACCGGTGACTATCACCAAAAAGTGACGATTTTCAGCTTTTTTGCTGTCGTTTTGTTGTGCATAAGGTTATATTTTTTTGGGAAAAAAGAAATTCTTTCATTGTTATTTGTTGTGAATTCGGTGTGATAAGCAAAATATTAAAATAAATTAAAGGAAAATATTTAGTTTTCATATTATATTCAAGGAATACATTTCGCCATTTTTTTCGTTAACATTAACAAAGAAATAATATATTTTATCAAATATTTGTACTTGCGTTTTTAAGTATGGATTAGCAAAATATTTTATCAATATTCTTAAGGCAATAACCAATAGATATATTCTATATTTATGTTAAAAGAAAAATAATGATATAATATTTGCTAACATTCAGACCGAAAAATTCAATTTTAATATTTTAAATTGTTTGCAAATTATTTTAATTCGTAAATTTGTAGTGGTTTTATTATTATTAAAATAGTTAATTTTTTATTGAAGATTACAAATTCAAATAAATCCTAAACCATTGTGTTCCATCGTCCCTGAACAATTATAATTCAATCGAAACTGAACTAAACATTTATATTTTTTATTAACGCTAAAATTTTATTTTTCTTAATTTTGATTATATTTCTATGATTTATTTGTAGATTCAATTTTTTTTTGGCAGTAATATAAAGAAAGAACATGTCAAAATATATTTCTTTCTCACCGCCGAATGACAAATGACATTATAAAAATCACCTTGTGGTGAGTTTTACAAGTGATTACCTTACATGATGCCAAAAAAATAGGTGATCACTTTTCAATATCACCATGGTGACTGTCACTTATCACCTTACATGATTCCACCCCAGATTGAATTCAATTCTAAAAGTGTGCCTATAAATATATTCATTTGAAAGTGAAACGGAATTGGTATTCCGAATAATTCCTTATATTGTAAATCAGTTTATATTTAGTATACACAAGGCGTTATTTAAACATTATCATTTTAAAGAAATAAATTTCATCGGTTTATTCAATGGCAGTCAAAAATATAACTCAACTTGTAATTTATTAAAAATAAAACAGAAATTCAAAACATTATTATTTTTTACGTTAGTGGTGATGTGTATCACAAAGTACAACCGCAGTGAAAGACGATTCACTCGATTTTCGTTATGCAAATTCTTTTGACAAAGATTCAACGCATGCCTTTATCGTCGACCAACAGACAAAAAAAAAAAGACGTTGAAATAATGGAAAAAGTTCAACTTAAACTGACTCATCAATCGAGCGTAAACAATTAATTAAATTAAACATTGACCAAAATTTAATGGATCAGAATTTATAGATTTGCGGGAATGCGACCCGCTTTTGTAACGTAACATATGACTTCTATGTGAATTATATTTGCTAACAGAGATTTAGCCAAGATTGAAATTATGCGAGTAAGATGATGGTGTATGTCTGAAAAAGTATTTTAATGAGGGAACCGTCGTATCAAAATTGGATAGGAAATAGTTAAATTTCACAAAGTTTACATATAGAAATCATGAATCAAATTTTTATAATGACCATATTATTATCGATGAAACAACAAATAATATAAGAGGTAATGTTTTTAAAATTTATAATCATATTATAATGTGCGGCATAATTAATTTATTAATTATTAATTGATAACGATATATATCGTGTATGATGTATGATTTTATAGGATACAATAAATTAAAATAAATAATATAAATAATAATTTATTGATAAAGATAATGATGATAAGAATAAAACTAAAACTTTCTTTCTTACCCAACCATAAAACAACAATTTATTTTTCAACATAATCTCCATTTAATACGGATTTCTTTGTACACTGTTTTTAAAAAACAAAATTCCAATCTTTTAATGACTTCTGGATAACAGTGCGTATTTGTTAAGATTTACAAATTATATGTATACGTTTGTTCTGTTGTTAACCTGCACTAGTTTCAATTAAAAATCTCTTTACGCATTTCTACAATATATTATTCCGTTTTATCGCATGATTGAAAAGAGTAAAAAGTCGGTTGATTACAAAAATCTGTCGTCGGATACGTTGGCTGATAATATTGAATTATTGCAACAAAAAAAAAACGTTGGAGTAAATGTAGGAGGTCATAGGAGATTTTATTTAACAAAATAAAACATATTTCACGTCGACAAAAATTATCTTTGTAAACAGAAAATTTTTCTGCAGATAACTTTCTCGTAATGCAACAAAATATATTGTTTTGTCACACAAAAAAAAATCATTCAATATTTACACAACAAAAAATCAACCAATTCATATCATAATTTCATATAATTATTAATTATTAATATCTCTAATAATATATGTTATAAATCTAAATAATATGCTAAATTTTACTACACTAAACAAATAATAAATTATTGTCTGTCTGTTAAAAGTTACAAAAAAAAAACCTAAACCGCATATACTCAAAATATATTGTAATATCATGAAATAATAAAATAATTGAATACACATTACATTTTCTACTTTTATAATATTTATTTAGTTAAATTATTATGCAATCGCATATCTTTTATTATATATTAAAAAATATAAATACATACATTTATTTTAATCAAACACAAAACAAATATAATAGTTTAAAAAAATTAATTTACAAACTAAACTGAATTTATATGAAATTAAGATTTTTAGATTATGTCGTGTGGCTTCAATAAATACACTCTAGTAATTGTAATTTTTATCAGAAATAAATACATAAAGTAGAACAACCAAAAAAACAATTCAAATGAATGTTGTGTGTAATAATTGTAAATAATTGCGTTTGTTTGTTTATTTTTATTATAAAAGTTTATATACGAATTCATAAACGCAAACAACGCAACGCACGCAGCACAACATATTTTTTTTATATTTACTTTTTATTATAAAATAAATTACATGTCCGGCGAATTTCATCAACATTTACATTTATTATAATAAACCAAAATATATAGTATATTTAAATTTTTCTGTAAATCCATTTCACAACAAATAATAATCATGGAATAAAAATGTATTTCACAGTTTAAACATAATTTAATAATATATTGTACTATTTTTTTCTACTAAATATTTGTCTCCTATAAATAATAATAATAATATTATTATAAAAATATAAAACGACGTTGTATTTTGCGTCATTTATTTAAATTGAAATTATAATGAAAATAAAGTATTCGCAGATGGTATATGTTAGATATAGCGTACTTGCAAAGCCAGTTGCAACCGAATGCGTCCACAGATTACGGACAGTGGAATGCCCTATAATTGGTTTGCTACGAATAATAAATAAATAGCCGCCGACAAACTGGTAGCTGTTCATTAGAATTACAATGGGGTACAGTTTTGAAAGCAATATACGATTAAAACTTACATTAGTTAATGTATCAGTGATGACACAATCATGGCGAGTCAGCATCGCCATTATAATTGCTTTCGGAAAAGATGAAGCATATATCCCTGTCTGTAAATACCCTACGAATTTACAGAATGATTAAGTACTTCGGTGGTAAAAAAAAAACAATCAGTTATGAACTCTGCAACACTGTCTCGGATTGGACAGGATAAATGGTAACGACTCAAACAACGAATTTAAAGTTTGCATCATGGGTCTAGATGCAGTGAACTGTGACATTAAGATCCTTAAAATTCTAGATTGGAAGGTGTTAGGTGCAGATAAGTAAGTAAGTATTGTGAGTGACCTATTCCATTGAATTTACATGTTTTTTTACGATTTCGCCGCCCTCTATAAGAAGGCGAATAAGATTAAAATTGTAAAAACCATATATTGCCGTCAAGTTCATTGGTAACTTGCAACGGAATTGTACCATCGTAAGTTTTATAAAATTAAATAAATATTTAATTATATTTTAAATAGCAAAAAAAAAAAAAAATTAAGTCCCTTGGCGCACCACCACACAAATTTCTGTCTGCACGGTTTTTTTTTTTTGGTTTTGTTCTTTTACAATAATTTAATTTATTTAATTTTCAAATGAATTATGACTTACATTTTATTTATCTTATATTAAAATAATGTATATATATTTTTATTACAACATTAATTTAATTATATATCTATATTTTCAATATTTATATTATTTTAATTTAACTTATGTGTGGTGTGTGTGTGTGTGTGTGTGTACATAATAAAGAAAATTAAATAAGACACACCAAAATAATATATAAAAATTATAAATTCCAAATATTACCAAATATTTGTTTGTTAAATAATAATAAATATAGGTGTAATGAATATGAATTGTCGATTTCGTTGTTACAGATGGTGCTGCGATTATTGTATATTTCATTTTTTGTGTGGTCAATATATAGAACAATAAATATGTCGTTTGTTATTAAAGCATTTGAGCTACAGTTTGTCACAATGTTCTTTTATTTGAGGAAAACAATTACACAAAGTTATTGATTAGATATTGATAGAAACATATGCGATGAACATGTGTTAAGCCAAAAAAAAAAATTTGTGTGTTGTAAATGTGCACAACAAATGAAAAAAATTAAGGATACATAATTACAAGTTTTTTGCTGAATGAAGACTCCGCACACAAATCCTGAAAATAGAAAGGGTATGATCCGCCGAAAAGAAGGAAAATGAATATCGTGTGCATGAATTGAAAAAAAAAATGGCATTGCGAAAAATGGAAAACACCTTGCGAAATGCACTTTGCTTCAACGACATAAAAGAGAGTCGGCGCTGTTATTGATAATGAAAAATTTATGTATTTCGACTATCCCAATCCACAGATCATCAACCATCAACGAAACTATCTATATACAAAAAATATCTATGGAAAGAAAACTTTATACTGTGTTCAGTTTTTGGTGCGGGATCAGAAACGCACTTTGTACTATACATGAACTATTAATATATAACATTTGTGAAATAAAAACGATCAGAATAATTTATTAGACACGGGAAAAAGTGATTTTGTTTCATTGTTGCAAAATCGGTTAAAACATATATGAAAACAATTGCGACTGGCTTCTTCGATGGTTACAATAAGAACTTTCCGGACAACACTGTAATTCCTTTCAAATGCAACATTCAACAAATCGATATCGTTTTGAATAATTAACTTCAAAAGGCAAACACTAATTCATCATTTGCCAAAATGATTGCAGAATTCAGTCATACGACTAACGATAGCCATAATACTTTATAATTATAATAAAAACATTGAATTCAAATAGATTGGCTAAAAAATCGACAAATCTTATGCACACACCTATTTTATAAATTAGTTTTTTTTGTCAGTTTTTGTGTATATTCAAGTAAATTGAGGGATGGTGTGGACGCAAACAATATTTACTATAAGATTTGTAGCTCTTAGGCCAAGCCCTTATTATTTTTATATTATATTATTATAATTATACATTGCTAATTTCTTCAAATATTTTAATCTTTATTTTATTAATTATTTTTTTTAATATAAAAATAGAAATAAAGATGAAACACAATTAAATTGAATGGACTGAATGAAGATCTGCAGAAAAAATCATCTACGTCTTCTTTACAAATGGCAAAGCAACAATGAGGTTAAGGAAATCTTAGCGGCTGTCAAAACTAATAAATAAAAAATATGAAATCAAATGACTTTCGGACGTATGAAAACATCAAGGTAATTAATTAAAAGCGAAATATCAATAGGATGGGTAGAGAACTCGCATTCAATTCGGAAACAGTTTGATACTTTGTAAATTCATTGCTTTTAGTGTGTTGAATGCATTTTCAAAAATTATTCTTCAAAACATTGCAAACTTTTCAGCTAATATTCCAAGAAACACTATAGAGTTTTGCAAATTAAATTGGGTTTCATGATTCATGATACGCCGACGTTCTATTATGAAATATATTGTATATATACAAAAAACTTTTTATACACCAACATCGAATGTGAATATAAATGTTAAATTCTGGTTTATATATTGTGTCATTGATGCGCGAGGCGATGATGCGATGTTCCGGTGATCATGATTTTATATATATATAAAAGTGCGGTAAATTATAATATATATTTCAATTCGATTTACAAATATTTGCAAATTGGAAATACACCGCAAAAAAAGTAAACTTCAATTTATACATTTATGCACAAATTCGTGATTAACATAAATTGACCAGCAGATATATTTATTCAATTCAAAATTGATTGATCCATAAAATGAAAAACATAATCAAATAAAATAGTATATCATGAAATAAAAAATAAATAAAATATAACTAAAAATTTCTTTGATTTTATCCGTGTGCGGTCATCAAAATTATAATATTTTTCATTCAATTTTTTACATAACAAAATAAAACAGAATCTTAGTTACTTTAATTTTCATTAATTTATTTAATTTTATTTGAATGTAATATATTTATTATATTAAAGTTTAAAGCCGACCGATCAACCGATCTAACACACACACACACAGCCTTAACCAATATATTATAATATTTTTTAATCTTCTATTATTATTATTATTATTATTATTATTTTGTTGTTTTCTTTAATGCTTAGTCAATCGTTAATACTTAAACAAAAACAAAAAAAAATTATATTGTTTAAATTTTATTGAATCAGATTAGTGTGAAATTTATCAATTTTGAATGGTCTAATGATTGATTTAATTGAAATACAATATAAAATTTGGGGAGTCTGGACGTTGTTTTTTCGTGTATTATTATAATAATAAAGACTATAGGTAATCCCGCGATGTTATATTATTCATCGAAATAATCAGAGATGAAGATATACATGAAAAATTATTCAATAATAATAATAATTACATTTTAATGGCACCACTTATTTAATATAAATATGTAAGTGTGTGTGTGTGTGACTGTATGTAACACCAAATCGAATATTTATTGATCAAATGATTCATAGTTATTTATTAATATGTACTTATTTTATAATATTATAGTTAAGCAATATATAATAAGATTAAGAGATAAATTTAAAAATTGTTATAGATAAAAAAAAAAACTTATTGAGATAAGAATTTATCAAATTAATAATAATTGATTGTAACAGGTCTGGTGGTATTAATTAAAATTGGGGCAAACTTTGACAAACCATAATACAATAATAACAATTATTAAGTATAGCTAAGCTTTTACAATAAGCTATACATTAAAGTCAGTTTACGTAAATCCTTTTCGAATATATTAAGGATTTGTTGTATATATAGAAATATTGCGCATGTATGCTATTAATGGGATAGATAAGAAATTCGAAATATAACAACATAAAAAAAATTCTATTCCACTATTCCGCTTGTCCAGACGTTACACGGCAAAACAAATTGATCGTGTTAAAATTGATCTTAATAAAATGTTTTTTATCGTACGTTATTTTAAAATTGTGTTAATAAAACACTTTATATAAAATATAGATTGTGTGCATTTAAAGCTCCACAAATAATATAGCTACAGCGTCAACACACCCCTTCAGCTCCACACATTATGATAGAAATTGTGTTAAATTGGGATGAGAAGCGAGACTAGTAATAGGATGAGACTCGAAGTAAAGGTATACGAAATTTTGATTCAAGTATATGTAAGTAGGTGCAGGCGCTATCTGACGGTGCAAAGAATTCATTCTGTGTTAAAATTACCTGAAGATTTACGTTATTTTTTTCCTATCACGTCTGTATTTTCACCTATAAGGACCTATAAGTCAATCCGAAGGTGGCACCATTTACTATTTTCAGACATCTCATTTGCAATGATTAAAATAATATGAACCAATCCTATAACTAAAAGCTTGCGAGGAACCACATTTACAATACCATCATCAAAATGAAATTATTGGACACTTAAAAAATTTTCAATATATTATTATGCAGAGTTTTTTTGCAGCGCTAAACAACCCACCGAAATATCTTCTGTTAACCAATAAGAACAATATATAAATAAAATCACTGTACGCGGACTTATATAGAATAGAAATGTTTCGATATTGGGTATCTATAAATTAACAGATATTATCCATATCAATATTATTATCAATTTAATGTATCTCTGTACGTAAATTTAAATTTAATTATATAATAAATTAATATTTTTTGTTTGCGTGTGTTTGAACCGAAAAATTATGGATTAAGGAAAGTTGAATTTATAAACAACTGTTGTTGTTATTACCTTGATCACTACATAAACTACATATACTGTGTAACGAGCTGTTTACTTATACAAATTATATATAATTATGATCAATAAGAACCACATTTAATTATCCAATTACCAAACGTAATTATTTCTACATATCATGTAACGTAAATTAGTTCTAATTTTGATATGTTTTTTTTTTTGTATCAATTGTCATTCTAATTATATATTCCTAAATACTGTAACATCAACATTAACATACACAAAATGAAAAAAACATTAAACAATTATCTAAATTTGAATTGTACAGTTAATAAATTTTTTGTATTTAAGTTTTTATTTAATACAATTCTAACAACAATATATATGTGAGAAAATGTTGCAAATTTAAAACAAAAAACAAATAAATCTCATTTTTGGAATGATCACATCAAAATAATAATAATAATAAAATAATCACGCATATTCATCAGTTAATTATATATTAAAAAATTATATAGTAATCTTCTTCTTCGGTCGTAGCATTCTAATAAGAACATAAGAAAATTCTTATAGAAATTTAAATTTAAGTTTTAATAATATCCACAAAAAATATACAAGATCATTATTATTATTATAAAAAAAAATATATATATTGCGAAAAAAGGTTTACTGTTTGTAAAATGATACAAAAAAAAATACAATCTCACATATTATAAATATGTAATATTTATTATATTCTCGTAAATCAACAACTCATCTCATCTCATCAACAACAAATTATCAAGATGATAATAAAAAAATAAAAAAAAACAAATCACTGTTATATTTATTTATTTTTTTCCATCACACAAAGAATGATCGTAAAACTATTGTACAAGAAAAAAAGAAAGAAATTATCTACAAAAGCCATATTTGTTAAACTTTTAAATTGTTGATCTGTTTTGGATATAGTTGTCGAACATGCGAGATGTCACATGAAATGTTTGACTATGTAAAGTTATATTGAACAACAATTTTTACAAAAAAAACCACATTTTAAGGTGATGATAGTCAACATTTACTTTGTCGATCTTAATGTTGTTGATATAAAAAAAGTTAGTTGCGGTGTATAACGACCGCTTAAGTGTGTGTCATTACTGCGTTTACCTAACGCTGTATAATTTGCATAAACATATTAATTTTTTTTCACGGAAATAAAACAAAATTATATATTCAATTATGAGCGTACTTAAAAATAATATATGTACAATATTATTATTATTATTATTATTATTATTATTATAATTGCTATTGTTGTTGTTGTTAAATATCTCTTATTATATCTCCATCATCTATCTACCAATAATATATTTATGCACGTTTGTTTGTCACATAGATCAAATATATTTTGCTATATAATATAGAAAAGAAATTAAAAAATGAATACCAATCCGCCATTTATTGGAAGAGCAAACCTTGAAAAAAAAATCGAAATAATTTGCATATTTAAACACAATCATTTGAGTTGTCAATTAATTTGTCATATATATATATTTATCACCATATTGTACTATAACTTTTGTCATCTCATCCGATTAATTGTATACAAATGATCATCACAACATATATAGTCAAATAGATGCTGTGCTTCTAATTTTTAATTATATGATATTTAAATATTTAGCACAATATAGAAACAGAAATTCTAAATAAAATAACTTTTAACACTTGTTAACTTCGATTGTATTCGCATATGATAAGATTTAAGAAGGAGATTTTATGATCATATGCGGCGGTATACGTTTCACATTACTTTTGGTTACCACTTTATAACATATTCCGTGGCATATTTGGTCCCGTCAAATAACAGAATGGTTGAAGGCGAAGATACAATTTTGAATTAGACAAGTTGTACGGTCAACCAAATATTGTCAAAACAATCAAGATCAATAGATTGAGATGGCTTGGACACGTAGAACGCATGGAGGAGGAGCGTGTGCCGAAAAAACTGTTAAATAGTAAACCAGAGGGTAGAAGGAGTAAACTGTGATATAAAGATCCTAAAAATTCGGGATTGGAAGACATTAACTGCGGATAGGTCAGGTTGGAAAAGCGTATTGGAGAAGGCTAAAACCGCACCCGGGTTGTAACGCCATGGAGTAAGTAAGTAAGTAACATTTTTATTCGATTTTGTTATTTTATTGTAAAATTATCCAATTTCGGGATCAACTCTATTTGCATACGCACATTAAAAAAATATATAGAGGATTTACACACCCTCTAACAGGAAATTCGTATCCTTCTTTGATTTTTAAATACTGGATCACAGTGCGGGCGGAGACTTATGCTCTTTATTGAGATACGATACGGGTTTTTTTTTATTGTAAAAACAACTAATAATAAATTTGATGTTTCAAGTTTATGACTATAATGTTTTCTTAAATTATCAATAGAAGACAATTCTTTGAGAGTTGGTGTTATATATTATACAACATCAAATTAATTTCCATTTGGTCCGTCGCATCGTCGATATAGCCAAGTTATTGTTAAGAGATATTATTACTAACATTAAATTAAAATTATTTTTGTCACTCTGTTTAACGTGATTCATGGTTTACACAGAATATGGACAAAATATTATATATTATAGGTGCGGGCGGGTAAAAGTTCCAATACTATATTATATTGAAAATTGATTAAATTTATGATCGATATATGTACAAAAATTTCTATATATAAAATTGAATTAATATTAAAACAATAGTAAAATATAATATTTATAGAAATTAATTAAATATTTGATTTTATTATTAAATACGTACGTTGATTGATTTTAGTTGTCAATATTAAATAAATAATTATTTATTGATAGATTGGGAAATTTCCGTATAATGAGTTCTTTTTTTTTTCTTCATTGTTTTAACAAATATATAATTACAGTAAAACCATTTTAATAGCAAAGTAATATATTGGTACAATTAAATTACATTTTATATACCGTGTCTTTAGATTTTTTTTAATAATAAAGGTTAAAGAAACCCCAAAAATCTAATCAATTAAAATATACAATATATAAAACGTCCACACATTTTTAATTAATTCTTATTCCATATTTTATATTAATACAATTTCTATTATATTTATGCAATAAATAGTTGATATAGTTGCGGGTGTTGATGTACTGTGCTATGTTAATCAGTGCATTATACACATAATATATTTTATGTAATCTAAATTAAATTAAACTACATAATACAATGCACGCACGATCTGTCCGAAAAAATAAACTAAATGGATTAAAAAATATTCTAAATCTCATACAGGAAATACATCGATTTGCATATAGTTCAATAAGTTCGCTGATCGAAATATTGTTATGTATGTTGACAGTACAATGTCTGCTAAAATATTTTCCTTTCATTGTCAAATGAAATTTATGGAACGGAAAATAGTCAACTAAATCGGAGGTGAATAAGGTAAATTCGACAGCAAATAAATTTGATATTTAGTAAATCAGTCGTATGACTATCGAGCAATAATTACCAACTGGTTCTCGATCATCAGAACGCAATCGTTGTTACTCCAGTTAATTTTAGGACAACGTGTATAAATAAAAAAAAAATACTAAATAACATAAAAAAGAAATCTGCATATGTGCGATATCAAAAAAAAACCATTAACACTCTGACAACAAAATTTTCATATTATACAAATGTTTTTTTTTGTAATAATTGAATTAAATGCGAATATAAATTAACAACAATTTATTTATAACAAACAATTAAATTACAGTAAAATATATTAAATTAAAAAAAAAAAACAGGCTATCATTAACAACTTCCAGAAAAGTTGATACATTAATTATTATTATTATTATTATTTATATTTAATTTAAAAAAATATATATTTGCGTATTATTTACTAAATGTTGGTGGAAAAGTTTTCGAACCCATATTATAGATGCGGCAACTTCAAAAATATTAGTGATTCAATTTTAAAATTTTAGATATATATGGTTTAAATAGTGCGGCAAGAAATTCATCGCTGATGCATTAATTTAATAAAAATAAATTTGGTGTGAATTATGACAACAGTCCGAGGTACATTAGTTAGAACCACTGGTGAAAATCGACCCAAGCTATACTAAAAATGCAACAATAAGTTGGTAAATAATTTACGTCAACGGTTTATTGCGGCATGCACATATTCATATTATGAACAATTTAGAAAAAGATAAAACAATAACAGGAAAATACAGCGTTGTTTATAGATAAATTGAGATGGAGCAAAAAGTGCTTATATAATGAATCAAATTATTTCGTGCACCATAAACTTACGATTAACTTACGATTATTTTCTGCCTTCAATGTAAAAAGAATTGACACCATATAAAAATAATGTTAATGCGTCGATTATGAAATTGTTCATTAATTTAAGCAACATCTTGACAAAAAAAAACGCACGTCATAAATAAAGAAATTTAAATGTTATAGAAAATCTTTGTTGAAAATATTGTAAAAGCTTGAGGACATTTAAAATAATTGATCATAAAAATAAGGTATTATTTTAATGTTAATTCCGAAAATTTTTCAACCCAATATTTAGCGATTGCTTACTTACACATTCAAATCAATTGAGTGCCTTGTCGTCACGTATTTGTTTTTTTTTTTTTTTTTAAAGGAAATTAAGAATTATATGAATATAATTTAATTATTTCTTTTTATCAATTGTATTTAAAACGAAAAAAAAATAAAAAATATCTAAAGTGATTCATTATTAATTGTTAATCCCTATTTTCTATACAAATGATATTTTAATATTATTAAAAATTTTGTTTAGAATTGAAATATTTCTAAATATATTGTATAGTGGATAGGATTAAGATGATTTCTATATATTTAATAATATATTTAAATAAATACGTATACAAAAAAAACAGTCTAAATTTATGTCGCGTATACAAATGGGTGAGTGTGGGTGGAGATTTATTTTTGATTTATAACAAATATTATAATTTATAATTTTTAGTGTACATATAATTATGTGTGTGTTTTATAAAAGGTATATGATATATATAAAGATAGAAAGAAAAAATCATGTCCATCCACACACTCTACACACCGATAATATTTCAATAGTTCATAAATTATATGAGAAAGAAATCCATATATACATGCGCACAAAAAAAAAATTAAGTAATTATTGTCTTTTTTCGGTGTCATAGACTACATATATTTGTAATAATTAATTAACTATATATTCACACCTATAAATAAAATAATATAATATTTATAAGCCCGTTGTCGTATATAAATGTGTGATTAGTAATTCGTTTTTTTTTATCTTAAGTCAAATATTAAGAGATCAAGGTTTTAAGGTAAATAAAAGCATTTTTTCTGAATGAAATATTTTCATAACAATTTCAAAAAAGTATATATAAATTAGATATATTGGATATTGGGTGTACACATGTGACTGTGCCCTTTTTTTAAACACACAATATATATTGTTAGTATTTACTACTGCTATATATAATTTAATTTATTATTGCAACAACATTTAGTATAATATATTAAAACATTTAAATCCAATTTTCGTATTTAGTAAGTGACAATTGCATTGTGTTTCTTTGATTGTAATACATTATTTGATTGCAATGTTTAAAGTGTTGCGAAAATCGTTTGTAATAGAAATTTACTTTGAACTATATAGATCCATCGAATGAACACGTTCTATAGTGATGTACTATGGTAGCGAGGCTAAAATGAAGATTTCAGAAAATAACAACAATAATAGAGGTTGTGTACAATAATCAACAATTGAAAGCATTACTGAATGAAGATAGGAGTCAAACATAAATTTTGCCAGTAAATTTTTCTGCTGTATTAAATCAGTATCTATAAATATAATGTTTCACAACATCTAAATGTTATAATGAGAATGAAACTTTATATGTTATATCGCACACCCGTTACATTCACCAATGTGGACACGTTAATTTATTATCATTACAATTGTTGTGGTTCGATTGAAGCAACTGTTTCTTATTGTCAGCAAAACACTTCATATCTTTTTAAGAATTGAATCTCGATGAATGGATTACTTCAAAAACAAATACTTTTTTTTTACGACAAGATAACGGAATCAATTATATGACCCAAAGATGGTTGATGTAGCTACATAAAGATAGAATATATTATTTGAATAAATATTTCATTCATTTGGTAAACAAAACAAATTACTTTTGTTTACCTCTTAAACTCGGACGCAGTCATATATTTGTGATGAACCCATGATAACTCATGGTATACAAGATTTTTCATTATAAAATATAATATATAATTGAAAACTTTGTTTGAGGGCTTATAAAATATTCTGAACTTTTAAAATTTTATTTTTTTGTGAAAAAAAAAAATCACATTATAAAAATTCAAAGAAATATTGACAAATTCGAGCTGTCATTTAAAGAAGAATTTAGCTTAAGTAGTGATATTTCTATGTTGAAATATGGGATGGCAAGTAGGGCGGTAGGTTAATCATTCTCATAATTTTACTTTTACAGACTTTACAAACATCGCACATATAAATATCCTTTGTGTATCCTTTCTAAAATAATACCTATAATAATTGATCTGTCTTTCTATATAATATGATAAGTTTATCGATCACTGTGTGTCTGTAAAACTACAATATATTTAAATATAGTTATATCGAATACAATACAATACACAAACTGACTATCAATAACTCTATTCCATTAATTTTTATATATTGTACTAATTTAATTGAAAAATTTACTTAAAATAAATTAAATAAAGTAAATTTTAAAGTGATTGATTTGATTGCATATACTATAAACAAAAAATTATAGTCATATATGCGCATCAATTAACTCTAATACTATTTAAAATATATTCCCATTTCAATTACAACAATTTCTTCATACATAAATGTAAATGAATTAATTAAATTCGAGTGGTACATCAAAATTCATTTTAATTATACCTTAATTACGATAATATTTCCATATTATATATATAAAATAACCACTTTGCATCGAAAATGCAACGTTTAATTTTAATTTTATTTTTTAATGAATTCATTTATATATATTCAATTTTCATTGCATCATATTTTTAACTTCTTTAAAATTATATTATAATGCAGAAAACATTTAAAAAATGCGTAGGATATAAATGTTCTGGTTGTTGTTGTTCGTTAACGTTCATTTCATATATACATACATACAATAAAAATAACATATACAAATAATAACAATAATAATAATAATAATAATAATAATAACAATAACAATAAAGATGATTTTTTTATCTCTTTTAAAATGTATATTCAGAGTACGTCGTAGTACACAACACTTCAAAAAAAAAATCATTATACAATATAAAATAAGAAGAAATATTATTTATTTATACGTAATATTGTAATTCAAAAATAGTATATATATATCTCTCTTGATGTTATTATTTATTTTTTCCATTCATAAAAAAATGTTTAATTCTTTAACAAAATTAAGTTAACCGACAACGACGACCGGCAAACAAAACAAAAAAAAAAACAAAATAAAAATAATAATGAAAACAATAACAACACATTAAAAACAACACATTAAAAACAACACAAAATGTTGATGGCCCCACAACAACATCCACATATACCATATATTGTAATTGTGTATATATATAGTATTTTCTAAATGATATTCTCTTAAAAATTCTATATATATTTTTATATATCGACCCAAAACATCATCTGATGTGTACGACGAGTGAATAATATACTCGAATATGAAGAAAAAAAAATAATATTTTGTACAACCTCTGTCCGAGAAAATAATCGAAATATTTTCCAAATCTATGGAACTGATATAAACTACATTTCATTTGACGATATATAAAAGAAATCCACAGTTTTCATTAATTGGATACATTGAAAAGTCAACCAGACCACCCCTCGCTCATCAAAAACCCAATCAATAATATAAAACTTTCCATACACTTGTTGAACGTGTAATTCAATGTATTCCAGTTGAGTGTGAATATAATATTTGTAAAAATAAAAATTAATTGTTTGCTTTTTTCTCCACAATCCATTTCGATTATTTTTCGGACACATGTTCCAATATGATGGCGATGCGGCGCGATGATACTAAATTTATTAATGTACAAAATATACTATATTTATCTCCATATGTTTGCGCATCTATATGTAATACAATAGATGAGCATAAACCATTAATTCATTTTAATTGGAACAAATAAACAATAAGTGCGTGAATGCATTACGCATTCAGATTATTATCATAATATAATCTCCTTCATCATTATTATCATCATCATCATCATCATCATCATCATCATCAACATCGTGCATCATCATTATTATTTAATTTAATATAAAACACGCACAAGTTAATGTACTGTAATAAATATATAAAACAATTGTGGATGATGTTAAGAAATATGTACATTATAAAAATATTTACTATTAGTAAACGATTTTTTAGTTAGAGCCATTAAAACAACGTAACAACAACAACATAGAGAAAAACAGTAGTAGCAAAGATTTTAGTTGATTGTTTTAGATTACATTTATACATTGTATACGAACGACAATGAATTTAGCAGGGTGTGTTGTAAAGTTAAAACTACTAGGATCGAATAATGAAATTATTAAAAAAATATATGAAAAAAGTGATCGTACAGAATATTTAATGTATCTTGTAAATAGATGAGCATATCTAAACCATAATTTTTGAATACATCATACAATAATTAGTAAATACCATATGATATGATATTAAAGTAATATTAGAAGTAGAGGTCGTTGAGTATATGCACAAATACAGTATACATTTATAATACACCCTGTGTACATATAATTTAATATTTACTATACGCATGCATAATACAAAAATATAAAACTAGAAATAATAATGTCTGGAAATAAATTACAAACTTTTAAGATTTTTATAGTATATTTAAAATTTATAATGTTAATTTTAACATTGCACGATACTATATTTAATTTTATTTTCATTTATATTTCATTCATAAAATTTAAATTCATTCATTCATGTATTTATATTTATAACTTTATACTAACAGAAAACGTTGCTTCTACCCATAAAATTTAAAATCGGTATTCATCATTACGCATCAATAATAATCTAAAGTCGAACGCACGGTTTTTAAAATAATGTCATCAATATATATTTTTAGTAGATAAGTAGTTTAAAAGGATATTAGCAGTAAATAAGTATGACAACCAGTTTTATGGAATAAGAAATATAATAAGTAGAGAAGGATGATTTATATAAATATTATTGTTGAATACCCTTTTTATACTCAATAAAATGTGCAACAAAAAGAAATGGACCAGTTGCCATAATATTTGTAGATCTTCGGCCCAGGTTATATATAAAAACATTTCTACTAATTGGAAAAATATGGTGTGATACTACATTATTAGTAATCTCTATAGCTACAGTCAATAGTTTAATTAATAGTAATGATTTGATATACAATTGTGTTGAAAAAACGACATAAATAATGTAATGTAATATGTGGTGTTAAAATAATTATCGGTAAATATATATGTTTGCGTGTGTGATTGTGGTAAATATATACGGTGTAACCAACTAAAAAATTAATACTATACATGATTTTAGCTGCTCTTTGTAAATTCCTTACACCGAAATCAAAATTTACAATGTAACATTAAGCCACTGAAAAGATGGACAGAGTAACAGAAAGAATAAAACAACCTCTAACACCCAAAATCTACACAATCTCCATAATTTAATAAAATATGATACCATTTAATTCAAGGCATCATCATCAATTATTTTACCAAAAAAAAAAGCGTGTGAGCGTGTGGTTGTGTGTATGAAATCTGTCTGCCACTGTACAATGTCCATTAAAAATATTTAATAAAAATAAATCTATGAAATTGAAAACAAGAATCAATCGAATATAATTATTAACAATAAATAAATATAAAATGAAACAAAATATATTATTATAGATAGAAACAAGAAAAAATCAATAAAATATCTAACCTTTGAGTCAGTGTGTATTTGCGCAAGTGTGCGCGGTTGCGAATATGAATTTACTAATGGCATTGCACAGTACATACAATGCAACAAATACAAAACCAAAAGCAAATACGACGTTGCTGTCTTCTGCAACACACTACGAAACGCATACGAAGGTAAAAATAATTGAAATGGTAGGTAATCGTATTTCGGGACTCTTATTTTACACACACACAACGAAATTACCAGATTGCCAATTTGCGCAGACAAAGAACTCTCATACACATAATCAAATGTTCATAAAAAAAAAGTAATTGAAAATGTAATGAAACACTTGTAAACAATTTTTAATAAAAATAAAAACACTCACTAAATCGTATAATTTAATTTAAAAACTAAGAACTTATTCAATTCTATAAATAATACTTAAAAATTGGCAATTTCTTTTTATTATTAATGTATTTATTAAGGAACAATTGAAAACGCGATACACGGCATAAAAAAAAAACATAAAAAAATGGGAACAAAATGCACGACCGTACCGAATATTTTCTTTTCTACACTAACATTTATTGAATAATTCATTTCATTTGATGATGGTGATGATAATGGACACACAAACGAAGAAAGTAAAAAGGAAGAGGTAAGAGGATACAACGATAAAGATGGAAAGGAATTATATTTATATATAGCGTTCTTTTTTTGTATGTCTATGCGCGTAGCAATAAATTAGTTTTTTTCAATTTTTGTCATATTTTTGCAGTAATAAATAAAGACATTTTAGCTAGTCAACTGTGTCAGTATAGGTAAATTTGAATAAGGCAACCATAGGGATAATTTATGGTAGAGATCGTGTAGAACATGTTCTTATAAATGTATATGGTTTCGTTATATGATTTATACATTTACACATATCCCATATACCATTTAATATGAATTAAAAACCATAATTTTCGTCGAAATTAATTTTTCTACATATAAAATTTAAAATCGGTTTTCATTACGCATCTATAATAATCTAGGGTGGGAGCACTGTTTTTCTAATAATGTCATCGATATATATTTTTAGTAGATGTTCCATATAGGCAATTTATAAGAAAATTTTTAGTGAGTCTATAAGGACTAGGTTTATGGCATAAGAAGCATAAAACGTAGAGTTAGGGTAATTAATATAATTATTATGGTTATAACATACATTTATCAATTTTATTCTCAATAAAATGTGCAACAAAAAGTAGTAGACTAGGTGCCATAATATTTGTAGATCTCCCACCCAGTCTATAAATAAAAGCATTTCTACAAATTGGTAAGGTATGGTATGATGTGATACTATATTATTATTAATCTCTATAGCTACAGTCAATAGTTTAATTAATCCTATAACATGCAATTGTGTTGAAAAAACGACATAAATAATGTAATGTAATGTGTCGTGTTAAAATAATTATCAGTAAACATATGTGTTTGTGTGTGTGTTTGTGGTAAATATATGCGGTACAACCAACTACAAAATTAATACTATACATGATTTTAGCTGCTCTTTGTAAATTTCTTACACCGAAATCAAAATTTGCAATGTAAGATTAAGCCACTGGATATACGGACAGAGTCACAGAGAGAATAAAACAACCTCTTACACCCAAAATCTACATAATGTCCAAAATTTAATAAAATATAATATTATTTAATTCAAGTCATCGTCATCAATTATTTTACCAAAAAAAAAAAGGCGTATGAGCGTGTGACTGTACATTAACATTAACATTAATTCCAACAATAAATAATTATAGAAAGAAACAAATTGTTATATTATATAAAAACAAAATAATAAAATATCTAACCTTTGAATGAGTGTGTATTTGTGCAAGTGTGCGCGGTTCCGAAAATGAATGTGGATTTACAGGTAGCATCGCAAAGTACATATGTTACAATGCAAAACCAAAAACAAATACTACGTTGCTGTCTTCTGCAAAATTACGAAACGCATACGAACGAACGATAATAATAATTGAAATGGTAGGTAATCGTATTTTGTGACTTTTATTTTACACACATACAACGAAAATACTAGATTGCCAATTTGCGCAGACAAAGAACTCACATACACATAATCAAATGTTCATATAAAAAAAAATAATTGAAAATTTAATGAAACACTTTTGAACAATTTCTAATAAAAATAAAAGCACTCACTAAATCATTTAATTTAATTTAAAAACTAAGAACTTATTCAATTCTATAAATAATACTTAAAAATTGGCAATTTCTTTTTATTATTAATGTATTTATTAAGAAAAATAGAAGACGCGATACACGACATAAAAAAAAACAAAAAAAATAGGAACAAAATGCACGACCGTACCGAATATTTTCTTTTCTACACTAACATTTATAGAATAATTCATTTCATTTGATGATGGCGATAATGATGGACACATAAACGAAGAAAGTAAAAAGGAAGAGGTAAGAGGATACAACGATAAAGATGGAAAGGAAATATATTTATATATATAGCGTTCTTTTTTTTGTGTCTATGCGCGTTGCAATAAATTAGTTTTTTTCAATTTTTTTTGTCATATTTTTGCAGTAATAAATAAAACCTTTTTAACTAGTCAACTGTGTCAGTATAGGTAAATTTTAAATACGACAACCAACAGGGGGATAATTTATGGTAGAGATCGTGTACAATATGTTCGAAAATGTGTATATGGTTCCTACATTGGCAGATGTCGCTAATACTACTTAATATGAATTAAAAGCTATAATTCTCGTCGAAATTTATGACACTAATTATATACTAAATATGTAGGAATACCTTTAATACGTACACACACACCGATGGAATTACTGAAGTTATATATTATTAGTCTATAAATAGATGAATACCACAATAATATATGATTTTTAATATCTATATTTAATTTATGTATAGCGAGAGAACATCATTAAACGCACAATGTTAAAACAAATTAATATTTTTATAATTATATGGATAATAAATATAATGTTTTTTGCTAATATTATAAATAAAACTAATTCCCATTCTACGACGAGAGTGTATAGATAACCAAAACCAAAGGAAGTATCGTGTATAAGAATTTAATTCTTCGCTGTCATTAACATTATAAATAAGTATAAATAGTGACACTATAGAGGTGTTCATATAGAAAACTCACAATATATATTATCAACTAACAATAAATATAAAATAGAAAATTATACGTGCACATGAGCGAAGAAAACATTATATAGAATCTAATAATAATTATATTAATTATATGACGACAAATACATAAAAATATTGCAATTTAAAATAATAATAATAATAATATTAATAATTTCCGGGAATTAAAATTACACAATTAAAAAAAAATATATTTATAGAAGAGAATGTAAATAAAAATATATACGGTGTAGCGGTGTGCGCCCCTTATAATCCTGTTTCGTCTAAAGTATAAATAATAAGGTAGAAAAATAGAAGATTTTGTAATGAAAATCATTCCGTAATTTTTTTTATGGAAACATTGGTTAATTAATGGGATTAGTTATGAAGTTCATAAAAAGCGCATACATTTAAATGTATTTATATATAGAAACGGTTCTTTATGAAATTTTAGGAAAATTAACATTACCAGCACTATCACACACAAATCTCGAAAATCATTAGAAATGTACACTACACCCAGTCCTGTCGTGCGACGTTCTCACAGAACCTATCTAATTCCCTATATTTTTATTATATTTTTATTATAGAAATATTGTTTCAAGAGATTTTCTAACGCAACTATAGAACTATAGAACAGAATAACCAAAAGAAACTTAAAGTTTATATAAACTTAAATATTATATTATGATCAATAACTCCCCCATCGCTTAAAGAAATATATAACAAATTCAAAATGAGTTCTTTCACAAGACATCGTTCCGCGCAGTACTCATCAATTGTAAACGCAAGCAGTGTCGAGTATTTTCTCCTCTATAAATTGTCCTTGTACCTATAGTATAATTATTCTATTAGTTTAACTTACTAAAATGTGATAGTAATTTTTAGAGTATTTTTTATTCGTTTCATGACATTTTATGTGAAAAAGCCGGTCTATAAAAGTCGGCTAAATTCAAAGATCAACAAAATTTACACTATCACACACATTTGCCTAGATTATTTGAATGATTAACTAAAGATGATTTTAAAGTTCTTGCAATTTAAAAATTTAACTTTTTATATAAATATACATAGTTTTTTCTAATATATATAATCAAATTTAAACATTTCCAAAAACCATCCGAAAAAATCTGAACAAAGAAATATAATTTAAGAAGCAATTATCTTGAATTATTAAAATAAATTGTGTAACGATTATGTTATAAAGATTATTCACAATATACCCTTTCCAAAAGCACACTCAAATATTCTCAATATAGAATTTCTAAAATTATTTAATCGATTTTCTTGTATTTTTGTATTTAATGAAAATATATTAAATGGTTCCTCATCCAATCGGGTGCTACCATAGAATACTATATTTTCAATAATGGTAAATACTAAATATATAAATTCTTTACTCATATACGTTTTTATACTGTAGGAGGAGGTTTGGTGAGTTTATCTGAGTTAATGTTTTCAATGGAATAACTAGGATTAGGACTGTTTACATGATCTTAATTATTTTATGAGAAATTTTTTTACGATCTGGACGAGGTGAAATGAAAATTGTTCTGTTTTCGTCTTCCTCAAAAATTTAATTAATTGGTTTATCAAATTGGGTTAAAATTTTAACTGGAATCAATTTCTTTAATTATGGATCATGACACTTACATTATAGCCTTTCCGTGTATTACAAATATTATTATAGAAAAATGGAAATTATATTATTCTATTTATTTGATATTAACAATAAATCATCATTTATGTGAAACATTTTAAAATTCATTTCACGTAAAACTATATAATAATTATTTTCTTTTGATTTTTTTATATTATAGTGTCTCTTACACAATCAATTTTAATATTCTACTCAAACATAATCGATAACGAACGAATTTTTAGTTAATTAAATTTAATTTTTTAATATTATTTAAGCGGTATTACTTTTTGACTCTGTTGTGTATTTATTATTAGTTTATAAATAATACCAATAATACATTAAATGAATATGTAAATGTTATAATAAGACTGTGATTCCGATTGATTGAAAATAATAATAATAATAATAATAACAAAACAATAAAACATTTTTAAAATCCTCCGCATCAACACATAATTATTATAAAATAATAAAATCGTGCACTTAAAATTTTAAATAAAGTTCAACAAATAATATATGTGAAAAGCTGAGCGCGCACATGACAACTTTAATAATAGAGACTTGTTAAAATTTTGTATATGGAAATAAAAATATATATAAACGAACAAATAAAATAAAAAAATGCATTTAAATTTTAAAAATTAAAATTAAATTTGTGTGTGAGAAAAACTTTCTTTGAATACATGAAAAAAAAGAGTTCTTTCTTTCTAAACAATATTTTTGAACATTTTTTATTTGTGTATTTATACAAAATTTTGTATAAGTTTTTAATTTAAGTAAATATATTTATTTTTTGTATAGTACTTTTGTTTTTCATTGCATTTGTTAAAAAAAAAAAAAATTGTAAAACGATAATCACTTAATTATTATTGTCGTATTTTATTATAGTAGATTTTTGTTTGCATTTCGTCGCACAAGAGCGGGAGTCACTCACACGACAGACACAGACAAATCACGATTGTAAATTAACATATAAAATAATAATTATAATTATCACGAAAAAATTAACAAAATTGAACTATCATCGCATTGGTATTATACGGTAGCAACAACGTGTGTTGGTTTTATTAAGAACGAAATTTATTTGTAAAAATATAAATAAAATATTATGTTTAACGTTAAATTGTCTTAAAAAAGTTTGTCACAATTTATAACTTTTTATAACTTAACATAAATTGCTTTAATTGCAAATTGAGTTTGTGACATACTTTATTTATTACATTCGAACGCAATATAACATATTCATATATTAATTGTGCAGTAAATTATTTATGTTTTGTGCCTTCTAATTTTATTTTCAATTAATAAAATGCCAATGAGAGGGATCACGATCATTCATGTTATTATACATGGAGCTATAAGAATTTGATGCTTGCATTTCTTATGCCAATGCTTATTATGACTAAATTCTCAAATTGATGTTTATATATTATATGAAAAACGTTCTACATAATAATATCCACCTGTTTAACTTATTCGAAATATAGTTGATAAAAAGTGTATCACGTTAAAGTCCATTGGCATTGTTATATATTTGTTGTGATAATATATTAAATAATTATATTAATTTATTATTTAATTTCACTTTTATTCCGCATACAATTCTTTTTCTTAAAAAAACTAAAATGACAGTTGTATTTTTATAATCCTAAACAAAATGGCGGAGAGATACATTATAAAAAAATTGTAAAAAATTTTGTCTTATCGCGAGATTCTTCGACGAAGCGAATAGATTGTACAATATTCGTGTAACATTTTTAGGATATGCTGAGCAACTTCCTTAAACATTTACATATGCCATACGGAAAGAATTCAAAACGTAGATAGATACAGCTTTCATGATCTTTATATAAGCAGAATATTTTTACATGCGGATGCAGAAATTCTGTTTTATTATTAAAAAGCTGTTCTATACTAAATGAACAAATTTGTGTAAACAATTGAATTCACATTTCTTATTTTTTTTAGCAATACGGTTGAAAGCCATATCATCATTTTATGAATACCAAATGAGTTCTCCTACAGGCTGATCTCAAGTTATTAATTCATTTAATCGCGATATACCAATATTTATAGTTATAATTAAAGTAAAAAAGGTGAACATGCCTTTTATGAAATATTGATCTCAAAATAAATCGTTATACGTTGTAACTTCATTGCTATTATGGAAAAGAATTCCAACACTTCACATCTTTTTAATTTTAATGATAATATGGAAATGTCTTAAGATATTCACTAATTGAATTTAAAATTTATATGTTTTGTGCGTTAGTCAATCTTTACGCCGCTGTGTATATGCGTCATCATCATTAAAATATTATACTTATAAACATATAGAAGACGAATATGAAATTTATAATATTTCTTAATAAATTCGTCTTCCCGTTTGATGTAAAATAATTAGTTTTTATTGATTTTTGTTTGTAAATTTAAAATTTTATAAGAATAAAATAAAATTGATTCAAAATTTTTCTTATTATATTCGAACTCTTTCGAAAAATTTCAAAAAAGTTATAAAAAAATTAAGTATTTGTACATAATATGTATATTTCATTTATACGCCACAACCACCACCTCCAACCAAATTAATTATCTTTTGAATAATATGCAATATTTTAAAAGATTGCAGTCTTGCAAAATATATGCGAAATAAAAAATATCTTTATAAGCATAAGTTGGTTTGGTTTATTTTAAATATATAGAAACATATTTCTGCATTCTATATGCAATTTGTGTCGATAAAATAATGGGAATGACTTGATTTATGTATTGTGACGCGATCTTAATAAAAAGGTTAAATTTTCATGACATTTATCGTATAGTGTAAATGGTCGAAAATATACAATGCATTAAGTGACAGTATTCATATAGTTTTTTTGTGTAGGAAAAAGGAACTGTATCATTAAATGTAACTACCGAAACACTTCAAATCTCTTATGGTCAGAGTACATTGTAGATTGTACCTATATATCACGCACAGTGTTACAGATTTTAAGTTATCGTATAGATCTGGAGCAGTCGTTAAAAGTAGCTTTCATAGTTACACACGCAGTTATATAGAACTTGTATGCGTAGAAGAACTCAAAATGACTCATATTTTGACAATAAACCAATTTAAATAATAGAAAAATTTAAATTGTTGACATAAAATGTGAATTAAATTTAATTCCATACACTAAAAGTAACAATTGTATAACTTAAGTTTAGTGACTCTGTGTATAATACTCTGTATAGGATTGAATTTAATTTAATAAATAGATATAATTTAATACATTAATTCTCTTCAAAACTTTCATTTTATTATAGGTAGTTATTCAGTCAGTTACATATTTGTTATATCGAAACGACAACGAGTACACATTTAATAAAATTACACATGTAATAAAATTGTAAATTTTTCGGTATACTTAAGATATATTAAAAATTTATATACGACGCAACGTGGGTTAAATATGTGCGGTCAATTGTGAACTGTTTGGATATAGTTACGAGTATTTATTAGAAATATGTATATATGGAAAAAAAAAAACCAAAATCTAAATCAACTATAAATTTCAAAATTACTTATATTACATATATTAAGTAAGGAAAAAAAAAACTATATGATTTATTTTACATTATTGCTTAAGTATGTGTATTGAACCAAAAAAAATAAAATAAAATATATAACCGAAAAACATGAAAAATAACCTTGAAGGGTGTTATTTACACATATATCTAATCATAAATTAGGGTAAAGTTGGGTTAATATAACAGAAACATTTGAAATGTCTGTGTCTATATTAACTATTATATAAAATAACTAATATTATTTCAGCGATGTTTTAATTATTGATGCAAATACTAAGAGATTTTAACAATAATTATTTTATTGTCTGGAGAACTGTATTACGTATAGATTGTCGTAATGGCTAATTTGTAAGTTTGATGATATAGTTGAAAAAAAAAATTCCACCAAGACCACTCTACTTTCAACAAAATGTTAAGTATAACTATATACATATTTGATAAACTTAACATGGATATAATTTTTCTGCCTCCCTCCACTACTCCACACACTAAGAACTTCTTAGAAAACATTAAAATTCAATATTTCAAGAACATCGTATAAATAAATTCCAATTGCAATATATTTGGGTTCCATAGGTGCTCCAATTTTCATAAGCTTTTTCAATTTTATTAAAACGATTATTATATTTAACATTTTTTATTTCTAATTAAGCAATTCTATATTGGGAATATTTATGGAATCTTCAACTGCAATGACGGTCATAGTGTTGTCTATAATTCCACAAGAACTTATAATTAAATGGTTAATTCTAAAAAATACAAGAAAACCAGTGAAATGCGTGCAATTCTATTATTGAAATATTTGCTGAGTATGCGGAAGCCCATTTGCAGGTGTGCACGAATACAGGTGTGCACGAATACTATATCACATATTTAGAGACATTTTTAGAACTTCAATTGTTTCTTGATAATTGAATAGATTTGTATGTTTAGTTATTCCAATGGAAATATTCAGGTTATATGATGGTAAAAACATATCCATAATAAGTAGATATCAATTTGCAAAGGCTATACGTTTAAATTTTCAAGTCGAGAAACTTTAAAACCAATCGAGTAATTTTCAAACACTTTTTTCTTTGTTTAAATCGAACACTTTACATGCGACAGACGTAGGATCAAAGAAATGGAGGAATTTTGCTAATTGACGCCTGGTCCACAACAACTTCATTGCAAAATTCTATGACAATATAGCTTAAGTAAAAAAAAAACAAACGTGAAAGTACAAGAAAAAGATGAACGTATCTAAATTTTTTTAAAATCATAGCAATATACATTTATTTTTCTATATACAAAATCAACTTCGCAGAAAAACCCATTAAAGATTAATTTTTTGGTTAAACCTGTAAAAAAATATATACTCAAACCCATCCCAACTATACCATATATATGAAATATGAAAATTACTTTCATGTTGCGACTTCCAAAATGGATTAATTGAAAAAATTGCGCTTTGAGGGTGAGGGTATGATTTTTATTAACCATATATACAATAACAATTACCCATTATTCCAAAGAGTGCTACATTTCCGTATTTATATTTACCAGCAAATAATTTACAAACGCGTATTCAATATATATTTTTTTTATTGATTTAAATTTCAAATGTTTTTTTTGTTTGGTACATATATTATAATTAGTTCACTTGCTAAAACCACCCACACATGACATGACAACGAATGTGTAATAATATATATATTATGGAACTGTGTACTCGTATATGTTTTTACATTAGAATAAAATATATATACCAATTCAATATATATTTTATTTAAATTTATATTAATTATTTCAACAAAAACACCTTATCTCTTACATGTAATTGTGTATAAATAATCTATATATCTATTGTATCTATATTATTGCATGCATACTGTAATTGGTAATTGGTACACGCATACATTTTAAATTGATAGATTTAATTATTATTACAATTTTTTTCTTAATACATATTAATACAAGATTATTATGCCGTAAATGAATGCGATTGATCTATATTAAGTAATAATTAATTTTAATCTAAGAGTGAGATAATTTTGAAGGTTATGCGAGAATGGTTAAATGACGTTAAACACGTTTTTTTGTTCCGTAATTGAATTTAAGTTTTTAAATAAAAATAGATATTTAAAAAATTAACACAAAAATGGTTTACAAGAAATACATTTTGTTATCGAAATAATGATAAAATATAATTAATGTTTATCGTGCGAATAACGTTAATTATCAACACAAGACAAAAACTAAATAGACAAACAAATATTTTTTATACGACAATTGTTGTAAGGGTTAAAACAAGTCATTAGTCTATTAAATTAAATAGAAAATGCAGTCCAGTCATGATGTCCAGATGATAATATATAATGTCCGCACACGATTTACAATAAACATATACGAATAATAAATAATATGCATTTTCTTATACATTTAATACATTTGTGTTCTGCGATATAGAAATAGTTTTTTTATTGTATATACAAAATTTATTAAAAGTCGTGTCATTGCTGTGGGGGAGAAATAAAAAATATATACATCAAACAGTCAACAATACATAAAAAACGAGTAAAACAATATATTTATTTAAGAAAAAAAGTTTAAAAAGATAAAAATCTTAGCGCGGCGGTACCAACATCTTATGGATTTTATATAATTCTATTTATACAAAAAAAAAATACCATTTCATGTTTAACAACGATAAATTAAATAAAATTTGCATTTGAACTAATGATAATAAAAATAATTATATAAAAATAAAAGGTATTCACAATTTCTTTTCTATTTCGATATAATATACCATTTAAAAATAATAGTTCTATCTTCTAATTTTCATTTTATATTATTATTATATGAATCATATTATTTTAATCTATTTTTATGACACTTTATTCAACCAGTTTGCAAAGGGAATGCAAATCAAAATAATTAAATTATTAACTATCGAAAGGTATAATTGCGTACAGTTGATACGTTGTTCTATATATGCTCGAGCACACGAAGTAATTTACCAACTTGACTGCAATGTTAGATATTCATACCGCAGCACTATTGTGTTTGGAATATCATTGGAGTATTATATAATCAATCCATATAGTCCAGTCGATAGGGTAGGGATGACAGCCGACCCAAATAGTGGTCTGATTCGATATATCCCCCGAAATATTAACCAAAAAAACATTAATATTAAATTTGAACTATTATATTTTGAATGGAAAATAACCAAATGTACAAGGTTCCCCCACAATATTTATTTATTTATTTATTTATTTATTTAAGAACCATTAAATTCTAAACTGTTCTGCGTATATCATTTTCATTAACATTGTTCATATATAATATCACATATTTTTAATCTGCACAAATTGTATAGAAATTGTTTGTCACAATTTCTTCTGAGCGCATCAGTTTGAAAAAACTACATAAAATTTATTCATATTTATGCCAACCGTCTCAAAATTCACACCAAATTTGACGAACGATTATTGTGAAATAGTCAAATTATTAAACTTTCCAAAATGTGTCAACGAAATCTGTTTTTGTGAAGGGAATTTAAAAAAAAATTGCTCATTAAATATTATTCTCAAACCAAAAATGAAAAATGGAAAATTCCAAAATACTTCTTTTATATATCGATGATTACTCACAATTTACGATTTACATGCAGCACAATACTATATATAGCAAAAGATTTTCACAAATAAATTCAGTTTTCTCTGTAAAAAATTAGATCTAATATTTCGGACCAGAAAATTATGTAAATTATTTATCGTAGATTTTAAACAAAAAGGGGATCAATGGGAGAAAAAGGTATGAGAACATCAGCTAAAAACATTACAAATGTTCTAGAAAGTGTTCAAAAACAATCCAATCAATCTCAATTCGATACCAATGCACACCATATTATGTTATCGTAACATGATAGATAACTGTGTGACACAACAATTTGGTGCTTTGAACATGTGGTGCAACTTCACATATAACTAATATTACAATGGAATTACGTTAAGTAGTAAACCCTATGTATATAATAACAACACCCTGTATATAATATTATATACTAATCTAATCCTTATGGAAGGATATTTTATATGTTTTCTATATCTATGTACATATGTACTGCATAATAAACAACAACAAAACATCATTTCTATGCAACTATGCAACATTGTGTGATATATAAATAGACTTTGTAACTTAACAACCACTTAACTTAACAATATAAACTATAATATAAATTATCCTTATAATCCTTTTTTTGTTTTTTTTCTTCTTTTTGGTTGACACAAATGATATGACAAAATAAATACTCAACTATTATAATACAAAGATAATTTTTTTCTTATGATAAATAATATTTGCATAATACAAAAGTAAATATTTAATTTTTTTGTTGTGTGTTAATAAACGTCACACAAACCCGCAACAACGCAACACAATTTGTATAATTTTATTTGTATAAAAATATAAATTATATTATTATAGTTTTGTTGAAATAAATAAAAAATTTACAAAATATACAAAAATACGTCGTCTCGCGTATAGGTAACATAAAAATTCAAAAAAAAAAATCTACAAAATTTATGTAAACAAAGAAGCACATTGAAATTTCTTATCAAAATGATTACTATTTTATTTTTTTATACTTTACATTTTTTTTTACTCAACATATTTATCTAATGTTTAATATTTAATTTATTTATATATATAAAATGATATGTAGAACATTAATTTTATCAAATGGTTGTGGTGGTGGTGGTGGGTTATCGCAATATCTTTGTGACGTATTATAATTCGAAAACACTGCAGACACGACAACTGCTGCGAGTGTATTTTACATTATTTTGATTAAATAAATCTATAAATTTTATTTTACAAATATTTCTATTTTTTCAATAGCAATAAAGAGCGCAATTTTAAAATACTGAATTGCTAATTCCATATATAATACAGTAAAAATCTCTGATAAGTGTCACAAAATACTTCTTATATATGATCCGATAAGTATAACTCTTGCTGCATATATTCTATAAAAAATGCATATTATTTATATTATCATTTATCATTCGGAAAATGTTAATGGTAATAGTAAAATTGATTAAGACTATTCCGCATCATTAAACAAATTATGAGTTGTAATGTATTAGCTGATTTATCCATTAAGGACATTTTAAGGACCCTACGCAATAATATTTTTTTAAAATTTTGCATGTGAAACGTCATATATGAAAGAGAATTAAATTAGGATTCTAGAGAAAAAAAATTTGTGTTAAAGATATTGCAAGGACCCTACAAGGATATTTTTATGAAATAGAATTGAATATTGGAATTGACTATATACAACATATATATGTTTTATGGATAAGATAATTTTTTAATTTGGACATGTATCAGATCTATTCTATATTCTACTCGCAATGCCTACTAACCTACACTCAAAAAAAAAAATTGCCGCTGTAAAATACTTAAAATATAATTTAACAATTGAAACTTAAGTACCATACAATTTCTTGCATAAATAAACCTAAAGATAATTCTTTTCATGAGTCGTCTTTTCACTCCTCAAACATCAATTTTTCGTTAAGTATTCCGTGTTTGATTCCCATTCATGCATAAATAAACCTAAAGATTATTCTTTTCATGAGTCGTCTTTTCACTCCTCAAACATCAATTTTTCGTTAAGTATTCCGTGTTTGATTCCCATTCATTCATTGTCTCGTGCCTAACTTAAAAAATTATCCATTTTAAAATCATGTGGAAATGACATTGATCTTTGTATGTTTTTTCTTTTGGAAAATTCTGAATTTTTGTACCATAAAATGTTTGAAGATTTTCTTACAACATTGATTCTGAATGCGCGATGACACTTATCGTATTATTACTGTATGTGGTGGAAAGTATTAATGTAATGGAAATTTTTGCCTTCGTTCCAATGATATAGTAATTGACCTTGTAATTTTTTTGTTTTTTGATTCTTGTATGTTATAATAAAACAAAGTTGTGGTTTTTGTAATCTGATTCATATTCGCACACGATATTTTCTATATATCCACAATATTTTTATTAATATATTTATGATATGAAAAAATTAATATTAATTCTTTTTCAGACGAATTTAAAGAAATGATTATTTTGATAACAAAATTTATTTGTAATTTTATAAAAATGATACATAAAATTTTGTTTGAATTTCAATTGAAAATTGCAAAAGTAAAATTAAATGTTTTTTCGTCGAAATCTAAAGGTCAGACACACACATACACACACACACACACACACATTCATATTGGGTAAAATCGTTGTATTATAATAATGAACCGCGACGACCATCAAAATTAAAATGTAAGCATTAGTTTTAATTATAAATAAATTACTATTATCATATTTATACGAATATTTAAAAGGTTGTATCAGCAGCTGAGGATGGTCGTTTAATACATATAGATCTATAGATGATAAGATTTTGAATAGTGAATATGATTACCAAAAGTGAACAATAAAATATTAAATTATTTAAAAGTGACCATATATAATATTTTAGGTGAACTCTTAAATTTTATATTCTAATAAGATACGGTCGTTAATGCATTGGCTATTTTACCCTATATGGTTTTAATTTTATAATAATAATAATAATAATTTGTATTTTATAGATAATAATTTCTATATTTATAATTATATAGTTTCATTATTAATACATTCATTTATTATTATATTTATTTATAATGTGTGTGTGTGTAGTAATCTCATCTCATTTGTTATTGTAATATACAAATGAATATTTCTTAGACCATTTTTTTATACAATCTCGTATATAATTCTTTCGTTTTTATCATAATTCATTGTGATAACTTTATAATATTATAATATTCTATTTATAAATAAAATATATACAAGGTGATTTAAAAGCAGTCAACGACCGACCCACTGCTAATTTTTCATATATGAGTTAATTTTTATATTTATGTCAAATTTACGATATGATATTTTTTATAGAATTTATTATAAATGAAATTTGAGAAATTGTGTATAGAAATGAAATCATATATTCCAATAATATTTCCCAAAAATTCTCCTCCATAATAGAACACGTCAAATTTAATTATAGACTTAAATTGTATACAATATATAAAGAGCTGTTCTTATATGGATCTGAAGAGATTGAATGGTCTCAACCTCACCTCCGTCAAAAACAAATACGTGTGCGCAGGTGATTTGATAAAAAAACGTAAAACTCTACTATCGAATTTTCACAGTCATATATTATTTATCACATCGGAATTATTTAGTTTAGTTTGTAAACATAATTTCAAACAATTATGTTCCAATTTGTAGTTTTACTTTGAAAACAAATAACTTTTGATTTAAGTATTTGTCAAAATGATGGAAAAATGTATTAAAATATTTAGAAACAAAAGTATGGAATATGCGGGAAGAAATACTATCCGGAAAATTGTTATGTTAATTAAAATTATAATGATTGTGAGGTTTTTCTGCATTTCATTGTGGTCGTATACAATACCACCACCATCACTACAACGTCGTCCTCAAATGAGGTCCCTATATATAGTAAAGAAATGATCGACAAAAATCATAAAGTCGTGTTGAAACGATTGCAAATTTAAAGCGCATAACATATAGCTGACACATGGAAAAACTTCTCAAAAGATCGCATTTTACACAAATATTTGTATATCCGAAAATGATTTCTGCAATATGGGTGCCACGTTTGCTCATTATCGATCAAAGGCAAATTCGGCGAATCAGCAATTCTCAACGTTGTTCGTAGTTGTTTACTGTAGTTTATACGTTATCTGAAATTTTTATCACAAAAAATAAAAGAACATTTGAAAGAGCACCAAAATGGATAAAAAAAACAATTCCATCAGCAATTTTTTTTGGGATTCACTTAGAATATTTATCGACTATTTTGAAAAAATTGTAAAACGAAACTTTTATGGAACAAAGAAATTAAAAATAACTATACATTTAACGAAGAAAAAGGTGTTCTTTTTAATCACTAAAATAACACCAGCTCACTATGTAATGAATACGGTAATTGTAATGATCAAATTAAATGTGTATATCAAAAAAGTTATAAATTACTTAGTCATTCACAGTATTCTAAAATAAATAAATTATTAAAAAATTATTGTGATCATACTACGTTTGAGCTTGTAATTTTCCGATTTTAAAACGAAATACTAAAATTATAAAATAACTAAAATATACACTTTGTGTCTATGGATAAAGACGTTATAATTAACTTAATTTCTTAAATTTTTAAATTATTTTACTTTCCATACAACATTCAAATTTCATGTCTTTCTCAATTTTATTTAACATTTAAAATTATAACATATTTCTTCATTTCATTGTTTTGTTATTATTTCACCCAAAACAAAAATGCAGTGATCAAATTTCGTATTTAATCATCATCAATTCGGATGCGATTTCAAAGTATTTAATTCCGCCGATTTAGTATACTATTTCTGATAGTATATGTATTTTAAAATAATAAGTATAGCAATAACAAAAAAAAGTGAATGTATACCGTAACGTGCGATAACACAATTATTGCCACTTATATGTAAAATATTATCTAACACAACGAATACTATTCTCGTTAACATAAATATATAATTAATTAATTAAATATACACATCAAATGAATTCACTAAAATGACATTGAAATGTGATATAATAAGGAAATTGATATACAATTGATGGAAAAAAAAAATAAATAAATATATTGAGGTCACATTATTAAATATTATTATAAAATTTAACAGACAGCGATGAATATCACAAGTTTTTTTTTTATTTATATTCCATATCTATCTCTAAAAAAAAAACGTTTTCAATAATGGACAAATAATTTCAAAATTTTTCTAATAATCACGATCACAGCGTATAGTGCAATTGATATAAATTACAATATATATTCAGAAATATGAAATATGATGGGTTAAGACTATTATTTGCTGTATATTAACAAATATTATATTGATATGAGAATTTGCTGTATATTTGATGATGATTATACAAAATATAACACATAATATAGATAAACAAATAAATATCATATAATATTACGTGTTATATGCATTCTAATTGATTTTAAGTTGTTACAAATTCCATATATTTGCTTTTCCATTTATAACAATAATTAACGCATCATATTTTTCATTAATATTATGTATTTATTTATAAAAATATTAAATACTAGAATGAAAACGTTACCATACAATATGTTAATTTATCTTTATTTTCAATATCTTCATCATAGATAGTTTAGAGATACCATAGATATTTCTTGAAAACGGTTAACAAACCACACAGCACAGAAAAACAAAGGTATATTATATTTATAATAACTAAAATATGTGTGAAATATATTATCTAATCTTTGTTTATATTTTATTTTTGGTATACACAACCAGTCGGAGTCGTCGTTGTTATTAAGGTATTTGAGTATTTGAGGTTTGTTAATTATTATTATTATTATTATTACACACAATTGATAGAGGTATAATTTTATATTATTTGCATATTTATTTTGTATATAGGAAAATATAAAAAAATAAAAACACACCATAATATATATTGTAGTACAATAAAATCGTGGGAATTTATAATGTTACGAAATTTACTTAATTTGGTTTATAATTATATGTGTAGACGTGATTTTCTGAGTAATATAAAAATAAAATTAATACTATAATACATCAACATTTATATAGAACGTTATACGTATATTTTTCCGATTTTTATTAATTAATAAACTATATTAATTTTTACATCTGTATCTTTTATATAGATACATATTTATACAACGGCGCAGAGATTGTTCTCACGATTTTCTTTATATATTATTTATTATTTTAGTTATATATATTTAGATAGATGAAAAATGTATACTAACTGAAACCGGTGAATATATATATATAACAGATTTTATTACAAGATTTTTATAATTAATATATTGACACAGTATTCGTTTCGACTCAATCTATGCAAATATACATAACGTTATGTGCACGAGTTTAGGAAGCGATGATCTTTCAACAAAGGGAACATATAATTCTAAGTCAAAAAAAATCAAAATTAAATTAAATTTACACTTTTATATCTATTCCATAGCCTTATCTCTTTAAAGTAGTACCTATACAATTTTATGGGAAACAAATTACATCCAATGTTTTATTTAGCCAAAGACTGAACAAACGCGTATAAAAATAATTGCAAGAAAAATCAATAAGAAACTAAATTTAAAATTAAAATCAAAAAATAATTGACCGCATATAATTAATTAGATCAAAATTTAACAATATATTATATAGCCTTTAAAACATTGACTTAGTGTTATTTAATTATAATTATTATATAAAAACGTTTTGAATAATTTGTAGAAATGCATTTTTTCGTATACGACTGTTGTTTTTGGATGCAAACCGCTATAGCTATAACTAGCACATTGTTAAATCATACCATGAACTTTTGAATAAACATTATATGTGGCTAGGCTCTTCCGGTAAATATGAATAAGAAAGTATAATTGAAAAAGATATTGTTACAAAAGTCTATAAAATTTGGAATATTATTCAAACAAACAATTCTTCTGCGTTCCGAAAAGATACAGACTTTAATTCAATACAGACGAATTTAAGCAACGTTTAAATAATTTACATAATACACAAATTTCTGCGGTTTGACTATAGATAATCTGCATGCGATAACAATTAGTAATTTTGTATCGACATCAATTTAACACGTCCTTGATATGCTTGGCACAAACGTTGTTCTTTGACATCGGCCGCATTTTCTCGAATAATGTATAAATGCAAATATATATTATTGTAATTTAACATTTGAATAAAAGAATATTTAAATAATAGATTTCTAAATACTGATACTGCGATGGTCGTGTGCTGAACCATATTTTTTGGCCAACCAAATCTATGGATTTGACTCATTTAAATGTTTTCCCTTTATAAAAGATATTGTCGATTCAAATGTGGTCGTAATGAACAACTTTACATAATAATATACAAAATTCACCGATAGGCATATACGAGACAATGTCTGACACATAGTATCTAGAGTTCAGCAGTCAATACTAATGAGCTAAGTGTATGGAAAATTACATTAAATCCTTCTCAGAACCACAGGTTAAGTGATTTTAAATTAAATATAATCTAAGCTCAATTGACTTGTTTGAAATGGTATCGAGAATCTTGTACTTATTTCTTTATTTCTATATATTTTCCGACAACATTTTTCAATAGTAATAAATGTTTTTCCTCTATATCTAAATAAAACTGCTCACAGTGAAACTAATTATTCTATCACTCCGTTGTAGGATCGCGCACAAAAATTGTACCCAACCTGGATAACCACATCGAAACTGTAATGGATTGGTATGATTTGTTTTTGTGTATAAAACACATGATGATAATTAAATTTCAATATTTATTTAATAAGCCAATCAATTACCTTAACCCAATTTATAAAAATCTGTACGTATGACACATAATTAAACAAATGAATTGAATTTATCTTGTTCAGAACATCTCTTACCTGTAACAAAATAAAAATAAAATAAAAAACCATTAGACTATAAATTTATATTTAAAAAATAACAATAAATTTTTTATCACATTATAATTAATTACATAATAATAATAATGTAATTCATTATCATCTTTATTTAATTTTAAAAATACATAATGTAAATAGGTGTTGAATACAGGATGTATTAAAAGGTATCGTACGATTCAGTGATGTTTTAATTTATAGACCTCAGCTCATCGTGCTCTATAGTTTTAGTCGTGCAGTCTTTTATTTAGTAGAAATTCAAATAACTTTGAAACGAAATAACTAATCAATTACAGGAATTTTATATACCGACGTGTATTATTATAATAAAAACGTTACACATAACATTTATAACACCCGGCATTGAAATAATAAAATTAAATAATTAAATTAAATCAAACAAACTAAAAAATAGTAGTAGTTATTATTTCGATTAATTTTATAATAACAATATTGTCTTTTGTTGTTGGCTATACATAGAAAATCATCAAAAAATTGGTAAATATAGATAACAATTTTTATTACCTAACTGATCAATACCAAACAAATAAAACTATATAGTGAAAATTAATGATAAACATTGTACAATAATGTATAAATTAACCCTGTAATGTAATATATTATTGCAAATGTTCTGATAAACACGCAGTGCTGATTTTAATTTAAAAACTTATTGTAATTGCACCAAATATTATAATATTATTTATTGTTATCTTATCAATATTTAGCTGTACTGTGACTGTGTTATCGTATTTATTTTAATCGGAAGCATTTGGTATAATACTAATGCATGTGTAAGGGTTAATAAGGGTTAAAAAAAAAAACATTATACATATTGCAAACAAATAACAGAATAAAAAAAAGTAGGTTAAATGAAATATTTTGATTTTAGTTTGAAAGCTTTTTCAATTGTGTCATCAATTTAGTTGTGTATTGGTTATATATATTGTATATATGGTGACGTATTTTATATAACTCTCTGACACATTATCTGTTGGTAACCCATTTATTTTTTATTATAACAAAGAACATTCCTTTTTTCGTTTCCCATTTTGTATTTGTATAATATATGAGCTGGAATTTATGTGGGAGATTAGAGCTGGGTGTACCTCGCACACACAAAAAATCATATACACAAGGGCAGATTTTCATATCAAAGAATTGGCATTGTATGAATTGATAACAATAATCGATCGAATGTGTACAAGCCGAACTCAAATATAATGAATGGACTTTTATGGATATTTTTTTGTGTGGGTTGAATCGCGGATAAATGCATCCGTATGCAGTTTTATAAACATCGATTGTGCGTCTTCGTATACATTAAATTCAAATGATTTTTTTTTTAAATATCTTATTTAAATTAACCAGAACTGAAGATTTTATATATTTTTAAAAGTTTGACGCCGATGAAATTCAACTGATGCAAAAAAATTTGTGATAGAAAGTTTAATGTTAAAATCTAACCGATCGGTATTTTGATCAATTTTTTACTAAGTTTTCGTTTCTTGTGAGAACGCTGTTTTGTAACTAAGATTAAATGTTGTTAGAATAAATTATTAAATTAGTAGTAGCAATCAAATCATGGTGCAACGGAATATATAAATATGGGCATTGAATGGTTCTTAATCCATACATTTTACCTAATTTATAAACATATAATATTGTTAATCTCAGTCAGAATAGCACTAAAAGTCGTATTTTTAATCTATATATGAATATTTATTATCTATTTGATTTCAAATAAATTGTCACAATTGCTAATCGCATAAATTATATTTTTGCATATAGTTTAAGTATATAATTTATATATTGATTTGATTATGAGTATATATTTTTTGACAACATTTTTATGGTAAGCACAAAATATTTTATGTTAAATATGCGCGCACACACACACATGCATACACACAGGATGCAAATAAAATAAGGGATATGACAGATTTATAATTTCCATTTTGTATACAAATGTCATCATCGTTAATATTAATTTTGCTTATTTATATGCAATCTGCGGATATTTGAATATTAATATTATATATATTCCACTTTGTTAACGAAATTCTGTCAAACCCATATTATTATTATTATTATTTGAATTATGTGTTATTCCTTTTTTTTTAGTATCCCGCACATAATTGTTATTGTTTGTTATTTTAATATAATTTTAATTTTGTTGTTATTGTTACGCGGTGGTAAAACTGAGTGCATATATACAAAAATAAATAATATTCTGAAAAAAACATTAAATTGTTTTGCCGTCTTCATCGCCGCCGTGCATCATCATCTTCATCGTTTTCTTCACGCTTTACCATGTCATCTCATAACCATATTAATAAACATTTCAACAAATTTCAATATGCGATGCGGGATGGGCGGTATGTTTGTGCAGCGCTGTTGTTTTATTTTTAAAAATAATAAATTGATACAATTTTTCGTGTTTTTTTTTATGGATAAGGAAAAGAAAATAAAACTAAAAAAGTAATCCTTAAAATAAAAACTAGAAAAATCAAAGAAAAATAACTACAAAAATAAAATATTGTTTATTCATTTTTTTTCTTTTGGAAAACCAATAAAATATTGTGTTAATTTTGAAATATGTTTCTCTTTTTTGTGATCCTGTTTATCCTAAATTTGAATGTTCTCCTTTTTTTTTTGGTCGGAGCCATCAATATAGAATATATTCAATGGATGTTATACAATTTTATGTAGATATCATCAAAAATATATTAAACTTAAGGGATTGGTAAGTTTAATCAATTTCATTATAAGAATATATACATCATTTAATGCGGACGAATATTTGAAAGTGTCAGCTTATGCTCATATTTAGATAGTTATTAATTGAATAGATAAATTAACAAATCTAATCTAATCTTCGATGCATGAATTTAATTCTAGATTTAACAAATTTTATAATATGGTGCGATCAAATTTGACATTCGTTGCATAACGATAAAAAATAATGCCCTTATGAACAACTAACAAATTATGAAAAAGAGATCAGTTAATTCACGACACTTTTCAGACTAATAAAACTCTCTATGGATCATGAAAATTATCTTTTATTATTATTATTAAACGAAATTCCAAATGCGCATTTAAAATTATTGTGACTCATAAATTGGATTCAATTGTCACAAGGTATACGAATTATAAGAATTATGCAATTGAAATTACTGATATTACCTAATAGAAATTAGAATGATCATATTACAATTACGCATCATATAGTGATTAAAATGAAACCCACTGCATATCCTAAATTAAAGAAGTGGAACATTGAATGTGAACTAAAAGGATGGGATACGTACCATTACAATAGGAGCCATTTCATCCACCGATCACCATAAAAACTTTTGAATTTTTCACTCCGGCAATAAATTAATTATATATTTAGACAAGTCCCTTGGCACAACACCCAAACCACGCTATATACACAGAACCAACTTATTATATCACTGGAAAATTATCCTCTATTTTCAAAACCAAAAACAAAAACCATATGGTTAATATAAAAAAACTGTTTCACATAAAAAAGACAAACAACAACAACCGCAACAACAAAAATACTAATTATAATAATAATAATAATAATAATATTGAGAGATTGTTTTGTTTTATTATTCAATTTAAGATTGACTTTAAACCGGAAACCATTTGTAACATTTTATATTTTCAAATTCATAAATAAACATATGATGGGTATAAAATGTTGATGATGATGATGATGATGATGGACCAAGAAGGGTGTGGTGATATATGATTGTGGTTATAATAACATCAATATTTTGTTCAGTTAGTATTTAAGAAATGGAAAAAATAAAAAACACAACATAAATTAAGAATTAACAAAACGTTTATGTTTACAAATTTTTTTTGTTATAACCATGACATTGAGAACGTTATTTTTGATATACAGTGTGCCACATATCCATCATCGCATTTGATACTTAAAGTGAATGTTAGTATTTAATTTAATAGAAACAAAAACACATTTTCAATATGCGGTGCGGTGACAATTTAAAAAGTCATCTGTTCATTTAATTATTATTATAGCTACAAAACGCGTACATCAATTAATTAATTCTTTGTCACACAATGTCACTTTGTAAATTTATACATCGAGAGAGCAATATGCATGCATAAATTGCAAATTACATATACCATATAGAAAATAGCACATGCATTTGCATATACAAGCAATAATAATAATAATAATAATAATAATAATATGTTTAATTTTAAAAAGAATATACCGCTTCGACAAATCTCTAACTAAACGAAAGATTTCAAAAGTTAAATTCATTGTAATTGAATTGAAGTTTTTTTCTTTGTATTTTTTAAATATATTGTACAAAAATCGTGACACAACTTCAAGAATTTTCCCATTTTTATATATAAACACATTTATAAAATATTTCACACTCACTTTGTTTAAAATATATACTTTTTTAGATAATAAACACACTCACACACACACACACCCAATTCCATACTCTCTAGATATAAATAACAAATGTGACAAAATTAAATTAATACAACAATTAAACAAAACAAAAATATAATGTGACTGTTAAAGACTCTGATTTCTTAACACGGGGCCTCGATGGAACGCAATTTATTTATTGATACTAATAATATTATAACGAATTAAAATTTACTTTACACATTTCTTTGAAAACACATTGCTTTACTTTGTCCCTTTGTTCTATCAATTAGTTAAGTTCTTCCATGTGGCTACAAGTATTTTTAAAGATAATTGTAGTAAAATTAAACGTTATTTTTACAATTTTGAACAAATTACAAAGATTTGAAAAATCTTTTTCGTTGGAAATGTTCTATGCGCTCATGTGATGATATTCTCGACACTTTTTTTGCCAAAACGAAATTAAGCTTTTAAAAGAAAACAGAAAAAAAAAGTGTCGGTGAAGCAAAACATAAAACGGCGTTCTGTCAAGACGTCCTCGTGCGTAAAGAAAACAAAAAATGATTCACAAATGCGTAACTTTTGTGCCAAATAAAATTCGATATTCGACAAAAATATTTTTTTTGCTAAAGTTGGGTTAAAAAAGTTAACAGAGATATAAAAACAAAACAAAAACCGACAAAAAAAATTCTTCTTATTTGAAAGAATTTTTTGTTATTCTTATAATTATCTTACGTGTTAGGCGGCAAGGACCTTGACTTTTTTTTTCTTCATTTATTTTCTTTTTATTTTAATTTAATTTTTTAATTATTGTGTGTTGCTTCCATTTGTTAAATTTTATCATCAAATTTGTTTATTATTAGCCAATTTTTGTTGTAATTTTTTATTTCTTATTCTTTGCCATATATTATTTTTGTATGTCTGTGACTGCTGTTGCTGCTGCTGCTGCTGCTGCTGAATATATGTGTGTTGAAATTGTTTTTGCGGTTGAAGTTCAACGGTCTTGTATTGTATCTTGTTATTTTGTTTTTAACAAATTTTTTAATGTCGTCGAATTCTGTTTAATGTGTTGTGTATAGAATATTCGAGAAAGAGGGCAAAAAATTCTATATTCTTTTTTAGTATAAAGTTTTAATTATATATTCAATCTTTTTTTTTTCATATATTTTTGGTTAGTATTATAGGTGCAACACCACACACACACAAAAATGTAATTCCATTTTAAATTTTTAAATTCTACCCAGTCGCGCGCACACACACACACACAAGTATTCTCGCATTTTATTAATTAAAATTCAAGGTATCAATAACTATTTTTATTGTACATTGTTTAAAAAGTGTACCAGTTAAATTAAGTGGATTGATAAACTGGAGATGTAATAGTTGCAGGTCTGGCAGAGCTTCGGTGACAACTTGGTGTGATAACACATCAGATATGTAATAAAATACCAATGAATAATTTAAAGTAATTTATAATTCTTACGATTGAATATTTCAATGGATCGTAGTTAAATAATAGTCCAATAACATTTGACTTAATATAACAAAAGAAAACCGACTTAAGAAACTTAGAAAATATCTAAACTATACCTCGTCCGTCCAACTTGGCATACGGAATGTAATCGTAGCAAAACGATATAAGCAAATTTTGAAGATTTCAATTCTGTGATTTGGCTGTAAGGTTCAAAATAAAAAAATCAGATGGTAATTATTAATCCTTTCGGTATTGGAGTACATTGATAAGGACATAAACTTGTACGCAGTACAGTGGGAAAAACTTAATTTTTACTATATTATAATCCAACGAATTCCATTCGTATGTAGCAATTTGTCTATAATTACAATTGCTGTTATAAAAAAACATATTCTAAATTAGTAATTAATTAATGTAATAAGATTTTAATCAATTAATAAATATATTTAATTTTTTCATAAAGATAAAAATTTATATTATATTTTTCTGCAAAAGAAATTGAAATAAAATCGGATAGTATTATGAGCACTTCGGTGTTATTAATTGATCGTTAGCCCATCATCACGGTTGTCACAGTAGCAGATAAACGACAGATCATATCGTCGAATATAATTCATTTTAAGGATAAAAATTAATCTTTCTCAGGAAAGATCTCTTAAAATTATGGATGTTTTTTGATTATGTAGCAAAAATGAATAGATTTATGTTTTAGAGAATTTAGAAGAAGAGATCTAATCACACTTAAATTTGATCTAAAAAAAAGTACAACTTAAGATAAAAGTTTATATGTGGAGATTCATAAAATATGAACACACAGACGATCGGACAAAATAACGTATTTTTCTTAAAAAATGGCTCCATGAATCAATGCGTTATCTCTTCATCTGATCCTGTATAATTGAAAGGAAAAATTGTGTCAAAAGCGAAGGCTCGAGAACAAAGACAATTTTATAGTATCATAATTTGTATCCGATATTTTTTTATATGAAATAAATATTTATTCATTTGACTATTTTTCAAAAAAAACATTAAATCGTACGAGGATTAATTCGTGACTGAGTATATTAGTATTTATACCATTAAAAAAACACATGGTCGATTTAAGTTATATTAATTGGTTAAGGTTTTAAATAGTAAATATAAATTAGTCATTATTATTAAAAAGAAAGATTGATATGATATAAAAATAATATTTATTTTTTTATACAAAGTCGATGAAATTATGCAGTTTCTTATTTTTTTTTGCTAAAGAATATTTGCTATTAATTAAGATTATTTTAGTTAAAAAAAAAAGTGGTGGTCTCATATATGTGAAATGTCAGTGTCTGAATAAGAATGCCGAAACATATGTGATTTTATATTCATTCACGTATAGGTGGTTTGCAAAAGCACAAGTGTGACCATAGTAACAGAATCGGATCGATATCATAAAACTAATTCTAGAAGAAATACGTATATATTTTAGAGTAAAAGTGTATGGGTGTCCACCGAAGTTTTTTTTACAGAATTTCCATTTATCAACAATAAATATGTTTCGACAATTATTGATGTCGCGTGTGTTGTTTTCAATATATATTGAATAATACAATTACAATTTTACCATTATGATTTTAACCAAAAATTATCAAACAATAGATCTCTTAAAATATGCACAGATCAAATATTAAATAAAAACAAATTAATCAAAATAATAAAAACTTAAAGTGACACATGTGTGCGAAAAGGAATAACCAAAATAAAATAATAGAACCACGGAAGCATTGCAAAACCGGATTAAAAAAAATTAATATAAAATTATAATCAAACAGAGAAATGAATTCATATACAAAATTTTTTTTTCTTTGTATTTAATAACAAAAACTAATTATAATTTTTTTTATTTTAACTTAATTACTTATTTAATTTATATTATTTATTTTATTTTTTATTTACATATGCGATTAAATGTCCTTGATGGTATTTCGTTATACTATACCACCCAACCATAACTAAACACATAAAAAAGTAAATTATGTATTGTATAATAAATTTTATAGTATTTTACGTAGGCTACCGGGCACATAGTTCTCTGACACATAGATTGCGTTCGAAGTTGAACAATCATAATTGGATTGAAATAGGCTTGATCCTTTATATTGATAAATACATGTGCAAGATTTTATTCGGATCTGTCAATTCACGTCTCCGCTAATGCGTTATTGTACAAACAACATCATATTTTTTCATCGTGTTAAAAATGTCGAATTTTGTACCAGAAAATGATGATTTGCGGAATGCATTAAATTATTGTTTTCATTAGAAGAAAAGTGATGCAGAGTCACATCGAATGCTTGTCGAGGCATATGGGGAGCATGCTCTATCAGCAACAACATGCAAAGGATGGTTTCAATGGTTCAGAGATAATGATTTTGATGGGAGAAATAATGAACGTGGATGGCCACCAAAAAAAGTTTGAAGACGCTGCCGAATTGCAAGCAATATTAGATGAAGATGATACTTTAAATAATTTCTGTAAATCGCAGAAATGTTAAAAGTTGCACAGCAAACAATTTCTGACCGTTTAAAAGCTATGGGAAAGATTTAAAAGAGTGGAAAATGGGTGACACATGAATTGAATAAAAGACAGATGAAAAACCGTAAAAATACTTGTGAAATTTTTCTTGCCAAACACGAAAGAAAATCAGTTTGGCATCGAATTGTTACTGGCGATGAAAACTGGATTTATTTTAAGAATCCTAAGCGGAAAAAATTATGGGTTAATGCAGGACACGCATTGACTGAGCAGCACTTCGATTCCTACGAAGAAATCAAAAAATGGGTGTCTGATTGGTTTACTTTAAAAGACAAACAATTCTGTTGGCGTTGTATCCACAAATTGCCAAAAATGTAGTCAAAATGTGTAGAAAGCAATGGTCAATATTTTGAATAAGAATTTTTTTACTTGTCCATTTAAAATTAATGGTTGATGTTCACAAAAAACAATGCTCATTTGATACCGGTACACCTGATATATATATGCACCAGAGCGAAAAGAACAGTCATACCAATGAATAAAAACCGGTGGTTGGAAGTGGACCAAAGAAAAGAAACATGATTCCATACAGCACAGGATTCCATCATATACAAATTTCCACATTTGCATGTGAAAATGTAATTGGAAAATAAGACTTTTCAAGAATATATAAAGATATTTTGAATTAAAAACTTTACGACTAGGATTTGTTGGTTAGGGAAATTTTCTAATTTGTTTACCACTATGATGTATATAAGTCTAGGTACGTGAAGTTGGAGGGTAGGGGAAGGCGGAAGCTGTAGGTGAAAAGTTTGAGAGGATATAGTCCATTTTTTTTGTATATTCTTCATATTTTTACGCATGCCGTATTAATTTGCACATTATTATTATTTTAAACAATTTGTGACAATGAATTGGTTTAATTTATATAATTATTTATTTATTTATTAATATATAATAATTATTGTATAGTTTCATATAATATTCTCTTATACAATAAATTTTAATTGTTTTCTGTTTTTCACAAATTAAAAAAATTTATGACATTTTAAAGATTATCACACACACTTTGTGTAAATTATATTATTAATTTTTTGTTTGTTTTTGTTACTCGTATTTATTTAGATGAAGAAATAATTTACGCAAGACGTACATTGAATATTAAACGGTCGGCTGCGGCGTGGTAATATTAATTTTTTTAATTTTATTTTAATATTATATTTTATATGCGACAATTATAAAAGTAAATGAAAAAATGGCCGTAGGTGAAATTAAATAATAAAGATATAAATAAATACGATAAATAAATAAATAAATAAATAAATAAATATATGTAACTTCATAATATATAAATAAATTTTACAATATTATATTAATAAATGCATATTTAATCATATATAAAACGAGTTTTATTCCTCAGACATCATCATCAAGAGAGAGAGTATATAGTTATTTTGTCTTTCAAAACTATTTGATAATTTTTACATCATTTATAGTTTATTTTTTATATCCCATCAATATACGATACGACGACGGAAACACAAATAAAGGACTTGGTAAAATATCAGACAATTTTATCTTATTCATATTTATTTATTATTTATATTTATATTATCAATATATTTTCTGTGCGTAATAATAATCAGTGGCATCATAATTATACTGCGCGAGATAAATGATTGCGTATTATATATTAAAAAAATCATTGTACTATGAAAACAAATGTATAGATAAAATTGATTTCATCAAGCTCTATCTTTATAGAATAGATTTGATTTCTTACGAGAAATGTCGCTGCGCCAAATAGCTCAAGTTCCCACACAAAAACATTAGTGCTTTTCGATACAATAAAGTTTAGAGAAGAAAACATAAAACATAAAACAATTCATCAACGAATGTTAAAAACTAGAACTAGTTGGTCACACTAAGAATAAATATATATACAATTACAGTTCAATGGAGTTTCTAAAACTTAGTACCACGAATTTAAAACATTAATTTGTTTTTTTTTTTTTTTGTTAATAAAGTAATTAATTAATCGTATTTTTCATCAATATTATATGATTAGTCCGTAATTGTGTGTGTAATTAATTTTTGAATAGCGTGCGTCAAATATCATAATTTCAAATATATGCATTTTTTGATACCTGCATATATTAATATAAATGAACAAATGGTAAACGAATTGTATGCAGGAGCAGCAATAGCACGAGACGCAAAGTGGAAAAAGTAAAGAAACGGCTAAGCGGAAAAGGAGGTTAATAGTCTTGATAAAATTCCAATTTATTTTGTGTCGATTTTGTAAGATGAAATTATATTTTATATTAACATTTACATTATACATATAATTCGGATGATGTAAAGTTATAACGAACAAATAGATTAATGACAATGAAAGGTTACTATGTGTTATAAAAAGAGGATAAATATGTGTAACTTCATCTCATTTTTTTATTCCACAGGCAGATCAGATATAATGCACGCAATCAATGGAAATAATGAGGTGTAGTTAAAAAAAAAAAAGAATCAATTTATATATTGTAAGTTTTAGTAGCATTTGATAATAAATTCCATATTATTTACACGCATAAGTTATACACACTTATACAATATTAATGAGAAGTCAATTTTAAGTAGCTAATATTTTGGATTACACGCATATATGAAATACGATTTTTCATTAATAATCAAATTGTATAATATACACGGAAGCCAATTATATATCCTATAGTAACAATTTGTTTGTACTTTGAAAATTGAGCAAAAATTCTCGTGGGAAAAATCCATATATTTTCCATGGAAAAGATATAATGGAATTTATACAAAGAATGATCATAGATTTTCACTTAATATAATATAGTATTTTATTTAGGTCAATTGAAATCTTTGGATTGTAAGGGTAATATTTCCAACAAATATCCGCGCGGTATTGTATTCATAATTTATTTCACCAATTATCCAACACAGGTGGGTTCAAATATTGTATATTTCGCTTATCTCTAGATATAATCCTCATCCCTTTTAATTTATTTTCATAATGCAGCAACTCAGACGGATACATTTCTAAAGAATTTGGCATCGCATTGCAATAAGAAAATTTATTCGGCTAATACGGATAATTCACGGATATTGCTTGCTAAAATACATGTACAATCCAAAGATATTTTTGTTAAAATCCGTAAGGTTTGCTCACAAAAAATTTGAATATAAATACAATGTATATTCTGTGGAATAATTGCAACGAAAAATACTTCCAAGGAGAATCCATAAAAGTTATGATCGCAAATATACGGGTAATCCAAGAAATTATTTTTTTATAAAATTCCATGGACACCGGTTGCATTCATCATATAAAATTCCAGCGGACATCCGTAAGAACCCCATAGATATTGCGTCGGATTGAAACTACGTACTACTACATGCAATGCGGAAATTTTGCAGACAAATTACGGACATTGTTACTACGGTATCTCTATGCAAACTATACAAAAATACAGTATCTGATTTAAAATTTTAAAAAGATTTAAACGTTAAAGTCTATCATACGATAGATATAAAAAATTAATAATATATTTTAATAACATCGCATTTAGATAAAGATATAATGTTGTGTGTGTGTATGGTGTGGCGCTTCAAGATGGATACACGTGCAGATAAATATATTAATAAATTAAAGATATACATCAATAAAATATATGGCGTATGGCAATATAATGAAGACACAGAGATTCTGTCTGTACATATAACATTTATATATACATAAAATTAATATAAAAACATTGGTACTTTTAAATACATTACATTTTTAAATAGAAAAATTATGCAATATGTTAAAATAAATGCACATGAGAAATGTATACAATCACACACACACACACACACAAACAAACTTATGTGCAACTAAAGTAGAAAAAAAATTAATAAATGCATCGGTTTTTTTTTCATTAATATTAATAAATAAATGAGATGAAGATGAAGGCGCTTGTTCTGGTTTAATAGTAATCTGTGTGGCTGCATGTGTGTGGTGTGTGTGCGTTTGTTTGGCGATGGTAGGTGCATTAAAATGATATATATAAAATATTTAAATAGTATAAGTTAGGCGCCATAAATTTTTTTTTTATATTTTTTTTTCTAAATGTTATTTGTATTTTTGTTTTATATTTTTATTTTGCAAAATTGCATAATTTTACATGTTGTTCGTCGTCTTGATTCTTAAAAACATTTAGAAACACACACATAACATTTATAATATGTGCTGTGTGTGTGTGTATGTGTGTGCCAGTGTGTATATAATAAATGCATTTGCATAAAAATCTTTATAATATAATATGTTTTTAGTAGTTATATTTTGTATTGTATACAGTAAAATCAATTGCAAATATTATTATGTTATAACATTAGATTAAAAGATTGGCGCAATGCATATAGGAAATATATTTATAGATTTATATACGTACGATAATAATAATGAGCGAGAGTGAGTGGCTCAAAAAATTAGGTCAATGTTAAATATTTTGTGTATTATCCTGGTAATATATAATATATAATTCAGAATATATATTTACATTGCGAAAAAAGTAAATGTTGCGACTGCAATCGTCTGCAGAAAAAAAAACAGTGCTGCGCGAATTTTATAAAATTATCAAATTTTCGGTGTCATTTCTTTCGTATACGTTATGAAACACTTTGGTATCGGAATATAGATTCAAAATTTTAATTATTGATTTGAAAAGTGTTCCTAATTCATTTGTTGGGTGGAATTGGAAAGGAAACCTTTACTCACACTTATATGGTGAAATTACTTTTGTATGCTGAATGCGTTATCAAACTCAAATAATCGATCAATATTATGTGATGGTCTCGACCACATAATAAAAGATTATTTACAGGCAAAGAAACAGCCGCCTCAACAGAAAAATCTACCCACGAAATCCATTTTTTACCTATATTTTTATTGTATATTTAAAATAATATTGTTATATACCACAATATTTATTTAATTAGTAATTCTATACAATTTCGAAAATATACTACAATAATTAAAATGTGATTTAATTATAATTTATTAATTATTATAATATAATAATTATATAAATAAATATGAAAAACAAAATATCATATAAAATAGAGCAACTTTTGCGAATTTATGTTTTACACTAACATATTTTATTGCGATTATTTATAGTTAATTAATTAATTAATAAATTAATATACTAAAATATGCACACCATCACAATTTTATATTATAAATACTGATCTTGATATAAAATATATACTATTTATTTCATACATTAGTTTGTTAGAAAGTTTTTGAATCGCACACATATACAATTAATATTATTTTGCATTTAAATGTGTGTTAATTATTATCTCATTATAAAGATTTGTTTCATTATTTTTTTTTAAATTATTTATATGTGCGTAATATAATATAGATATATTTTTGGATTGTATAATAGTACAATGTATTATATTATAATATACATCCACTGTCTGAAATAGAGCCGGAATGACTTTAAATTTGTGGAACTGGTAAATATAACATCATCTAATGACTGCCGATTGATTTTTTGTATATTGAAAAGTAACTTTAAAAAACTGTGTAAATAAACGCATTAAGTAAACAGTATAATTTATGTGCTGCGGTTCGAAGATGTTTGATAAATGATTATGAGAGTGCCCGACCGATAATTAACAACGATTACAGATGGAAATATTCATAAATTTTATGATTTCGTAAAGGTTAACAATAAATCTTTAGTGACATTCATGACAATGGAACTTAGTTTATCAAAAACAACAATTCATTTTAATGGAATTGAAAAAAATTGATTTTTATACGAAAGGTAAATTTAAAGTTTGTTCTATATACATAAATTGGCTTATAACCGCGAACTGATGATTTCAAAAACATCATTATAAACGTTACAACAACGATAATTCCTTAAAAACTATATGGTATTTATGGTGATTAAATACGCTGTGTTTTCAAAACACGAACCAAAAACTAAGAGTTAAAGTGCTAAATTTCAATCAGGCATCGATCAGATGTAGAAAATCCAAAAAATCTAGTTTTATCAAGTCATTATACATCAAATTCATTGATTATTATTTTCTATGCACTATAACCTTCATCATTTGATGATCAAAGAAAATCATCGGTTTTTATATCAACATGATGACATTATAAACAATCAACGCGACTCAATAACATTCTAAATATTGTTTTAAAAAAAATAATCAGTTGATGTACTTTGTAGAAACTGCATGCAAATTAATATTTATTTCAGTTGGGCAAGGTAGAAATTGAAATTATTTTTGTAAAAATAATAAATTAATTTGCACATTTCTGTTATTTTACGAACAGACGGTATATTATTGATGTTAAAGAAATAAGTATGCTTAAATTAAAATCACTTAATTTTTTAGCATATGACATATGCAAGCGTAAATTTAACATTAATAATACGTGTGTATACATCAAAATACAATAATTATACGCATGCAACAAAGTACGCGTTGAAAAAAAAAATAAAAAAAGTGAAATTACACAAAATTTTATAAGTAATTTATTAATACAACTAAAAATTACAATACATTCTGAATTTATTGTGTGTGAAAATTAAATTAACCATTATTTTTTATACATTCATTTATAAAATACGTTATATTTTATTGGACCACCCCGTTCGATGGAAGTTATTTTTATATCTCATTCATAAACACACAAAACATGATAAATTTATTTACCATCGTCGTCACTCATACACACGTACGTACGTACGTACGTACACACAATGAAAACAATTACGTAAAAATGTTACAAGTATTATCAACAAATAATATTTCAAATTGTTCGCTGCGTAGCCAAAACTTCCTCTAATTATAATTGTTTTTATATATATTTGGTATAATTATGTAGAGAAAAATCAACATAATATAATTTATGCTAAGACAAATTATAAATAAAAAATTAAATTTTAAGAAAATGTTTTAATGACTATTGACCTTTTGATCGTCAATAAACCAAAATATAAGAAAAAAATAATGATAAGATGAACACACAAAAATAAAAATAAAAAAAAAACACCAAAACGATATCGCATGTAATGAGGAATTCCATTAAGAATATATGTGTACATATGAAGAAAATGGATGTTTATATAATACGGCAGACGGGGCACAACGAGCACCCATAATTATAAATTTTATATAAAAAAAACAACAACAACAACAACAACACCATAAATAATTAAGTATAAAAAAAAAAATCAGAATATGTTTATGGCGCCACAAAATTGTTAATCTTTTCTGTTCTCTAATGAGATTATCATCTTTCATAAGCATATAGAAATATTTAAAAATTAACCATATGAGAAATAAGCGCGCGATTAAACTATACCATACATAAAATAATACTAATTTATATATACATTTACTTAACACATGGGCTGAAAAGTTTCCGAAAATTCTAAGAGTTGGTGACACTAGAATTTTTTTTCATATGATTTTTAGTTAGTACCAATCTTCAAGCGATACGTGTCAAAATTTGACAGCAGTCCGACCATTAGTTTGTGAGTTATTGCGTTGTGAGTGTAGCTACTTTTGTAATTTAAAAAAAAAATGGAAAAACACGAATTTCGTTGCAGTTGATTAAACATTATTTTTTGATTGGAAAAAATATTTCTGAAGCCAAAAAACGAGCCTGACGAGCATTATCCCGACACTGCTCCAGCTCTTTCAACAGTACATTTGTGGTTTGCAAAATTTTAAAACCGGCCATATGAGCACCAAGGACGATGAACGCAGTGGACGTCCTTGGAGGAGGCTGTTACTCCAGAAAATATCAAAAAAAGTCCACAAAATAATTTTAGATGACCGTAAAGTGATGTTGATCGAGATAGCGAGCGTGTTGGACATATCGTGCATTAATATTTGGGAATGCAAAAGCTCTGTGCAAAGTGGGTGCCGCGTGAACTCACAATCGATCAAAAACAACAACGTATCGATGATTCAGAGCAGTGTTTTTGGCTTGTTCAACCGCAATAAAACAGAATTTTTGCGTCGATATGTGACAATGGATGAAACATGCTTCCATCATTACACTCCGGAGTCAAATCGGCAATCAGCAGCAAGCGACGAACCTCGTCCACAACGACCAAAATCGCAACAGTCGGCTGGCAAGGTTATGGCATCTGTATTTTAGGATGCACATGGAAAAATTTTCATCGCGACAATGGAAAAACCATCAATAGTGGCTATTATATAGCCTTGTTGGAGCGTTAGAAGCATGAAATCGCTACGAAATGACCGCATTTGAAGAAGAAAAAAGTGCTGTTTCATGAAGACAACGCACCGTGTCATAAATCAATGAAAACGATGGCAAAATTGCATGAATTGGGCTTCGAATTGCTTCCACAACCACCGTATTCTCCAGATCTGGCCACCAGCGATCTGTTTTCCTGTTTGCAGACCTCAAGAGAATGTTCACTGGAAAGAAATTTAAGAGCAATGAAGAGGTGATCGCCGAAACTGAAGCCTATTTTGAGTAAAAAAAGGAAATCGTACTATAAAAATGGTATCGAAAAGTTGGAAAATCGTTGGATTCAGTGTGTCGTCCGCGAAGGGATGTATGTTGATGAATAAAGTTTAATTTTGCAAAAAAAAATGTTTTTTTCTTAGAATTTTCGGAAACTTTTTAGCCCATGTGTTACATACCGCATATATTATTATAATTATATGTAAAATGCGTAAATTTTAATATCACTTTATTATTATATATTAAAATGCATATATTGTGAGCGCATCATCTAATCCAATTCCAATTCTAACCGAACAAATATATTGTAATATACATATGAAATATATAAATGCATTTACTTGCATTTGTTGTTTACTACAAATTTACATATATTATAATATATAACTTATGTACACATAAACCTACACATAGTCACTCTGGCTCATATATAAATTAATTATATATACTTATTATACGAAATACCTCGATCGATGCGCATGCTGCACATTAGAAATTCCTTAGGTTATTTTTTTTTTTCCTAAATCTTGTCTATTTGAGTTGTTGTCTTCTTAATGCACATATACTCGTATTTAAAATGTATAAACTGAATATACCGCGCGTGTGTATTATAAATACATATTAACCATAACGACGATATGACTTAATCGCAAACTATTTTTGGGTACGTTACACTCTTCTAATGGTATATATCTATATAAATTTGTTTATATATAACTTATTGAATATATATATTTATGTTAAATTCTATTAGTAATATTTAGTAATATAGTAATATAGCGCGCGCGAGTCATAGACTGACTATACATAAAAAAATACAATGTATAGTATATAATCGTTGGCTATAATTTATAACAATATATTAAAACAAGAAAAGTAAAAATTGTTATTGTATACAAATATTTACAAACCACACAACAAATTCTATATACTCATAATATGTGCAACGAACAGAGATCGAGCAAAGCTGTTGTGTTATTGCATTTGCATATAGTACAGCAAAACATATATATATATATATCTATATAATTATATATGCAATATAATGGTGGTGCCATACAACAAAATATTAAATAAAAGAGAACAGTACAGCATCATCATTTGCATATGTATAATAAATGGCATGGCATGCGTCCGATCTAAATTCCAAGATCAAAATAATCTCATCAAATGTATATTCTATTCTAATATTATATATGCAATACAATAGGTATGTATAAATGAGTATATGAGTATGCGATGTGAGTGAATAAACGTGTAGGATTGCTAAATCATTATCATCGATCTAATAAATATGTACATTATAATCTATAAAATATTTTGATTATAATTTGGACGATTATTTTTAAATCACATCATTGGCGTCTCGTGAGAAATTGGGTCGATTATCATACAAAAAAAAAAAATACAAAAACTGGGTAAATAACGATTTAAAAATTTTCTGGAAAATCGACATTTATGAGTAACGATCGGATTTTTTGATTTTAAAAATATTCGAAAGATTTGAGAGGAAATTAATTTTATTAAGAAGAAAATTAGAATTCATTTAAAATATGGCCGGTAATCCAAAAAAAAAAATTATTATATGGATAAAAGTCTTTTTTCGGGAAAATTTCACTATAGTAAATATAGAATCTTTTTCATTGTAAATTAATATTTCCTTCTGCAAAAATCTATACCTACAGTTCTACTAATCAGATTACACATTACTGAATAATATGACTGTTCCATTTTAATGAATTACATGCGTTTATAATAATGGAATTTCATCAAAAAATCGTTAAGGGTGAATAAACTTGACGTATGTTTTGACAACCAAATATAGTTCATGCGACAGACAGACGTTGAGATATAATGGTAAAGACATTCAAAAGAATTTCCAACCATACTAATTGTTTTGACGAATAATTACCGGTAAATAAATGGAATTCATCAATATAACAACACAATAAACACTCTAAATCGATATAATTTATAGCATATACAAATTTCTCCCATCAGGATTAGGAGTGCATTCCCAGAAGAAATCTGAATCAATGCATCAAATATTATGTATACATAAAATATATTGTATTTTAAATGATCTCATTGAATTATTTCTATAAAACCCCGTTCATTTTATTCATACTTTTAAATCTTTGAATTTTAGTATTTTATGAAAAATTCAAATATATAGTACATCCCTCCTTACCCACTTACACTCTTAAACAAATTTTAGAAAATTAGATGATTAGGAAATTTTTTGAGGAGTTAAATTGGAAGATTATGATGTGCAGAATACATGGGCGTTTCAAGAGGTCGGTGAAACATACAGCAACAGAAACAATCGATCTTTTGAGTAACAGACGAAATTTAGTAATCGAATAATTTCTTGAAGAACATCAATAAATCATGCGATTTAATACCATTGGATTTTTTCTTATGACATTTCTTGAAGTGTAAAATTTATGCGGATAATCCTAAAATTGTTCAACACATCAAAGACAACATATTCGCGAAAAAATATCACTAATTGAACTGATCATTATGCGAAAAAGTTATTTTTAAATTTTTGGTAACATATTGATAGCGAGGAGGTCACTTGACACGACATTCTTCATTCATTATTAACCGTAAGCAATGTATTTTAATTTACAATAAAAATAAATATAGATTTCACACAATTTATGTCTTTTATTATATAAAATTTAAAAGGATAAATACGATAAATTTGAATACCCTTTATACAAACTTTATTTTGCAATGTTTAAAAATTTACATTCCATTTTCAACTAAAAAATCATAAGTTATAATAATCGAACAGAATGGTAATGAATTAAGATATAAAATAATAAATGATGGTGTTCCCCAAAGGAGGGATCATTTTGCAGACACTTATTCTAAAACCCCTATACTTATGTGGTAATTTTTTTTAAGAAACACAGATCTGCGGTACAAAATTTTATTAAATGTATTTCATAAATAATTGCATAATTCAACTATATTTTTCGCTAACAATATACAAAATGATGGTCCATCTCAACATTTATACTATATAAGAAAATCATTATTACATAATATTTAGTTAATGCCATATAAAACATGAAACAATAATAATACAGATACTAAAATACAAATAAGACTGTGCGTGGTTGGGCGGGCGCGATGCATTTTATTTTGTATTAATATATATAGAAAATAATTTTAATTCAATTCAAATTTAACTTATAATCATTTATTTTTGGATTAATTTTATTTGTACGTGTGTGCTGCTCCTCTCTCTCAAAACATTTTAAGTATTTTTTTTAGATCATTTAAATTTTATTTAAAGATTTGGTGACAAAATAAATGGTGAGTCTAAAATTATATATATATTGTAAATTCTAAATAAATAAATTTATTGCATCTCTATATAAAAAACCAAATTAAAAAACAAATAACAAACACCCCACATTCAAAATACAAATAATAATAATAATAATAATAATGTGTATTTGAACATATAGAAATAAATAAATTTGGTGACTTTTAATAATATATATAGACGTAGAGACTTTGATGCATTTAATTATATTTAACTCTATATTTAGGTACGCAACGCATACGATCTCATATATGTATATCTTATTTTGTACATGCATATTTATTTGTATAAATAAATGCGGTGTGTATCATAGCAGCAGCAGCAGCAGCAGCAGCACAAGAGAACAATAAATAGCACAAAAATTCCTATAATAAATGTGTGATTAATATAACAAATAATACACACTCTGTCCGGGAAACAAAAAAATTTGCTACGCAAAACAGTATACAATTAATTTATTTTTAATATAAAAAATAATGTTATTTATTCGAAATTGGATTGCCTTGTAATTGAAAAACATCGATTATAAGTTCATCAAATAATTTTGTTAACAAACACTTCAATACACCCCAAAGTAATAAATACAAAGGATTAAAACGTTGCACCACTTGGAACAAATTCATTGTGTGGATAATATTTTATATAAAAAAAATACAATAGGAATTGTAAAAACAAATTGTTTTAATTTTTGACTTAATCAAATGCCACTTTTTTTTGAATTTTCTGCATCTGTCGACCGATGACTTGCTAAAATTTAAAAAAAAAATTACACAAATTTTGAAAGATACTCTTCGATAATCTTTGATGATGATCGAACTGGACTTTCATCCATCACCATTCAAATATTTTTTGTTGTCTTTAAATAAATGATGCCACTTAAAAACTTGTGATTTGGTTAAGTAATTATCAATTAATTTCAAGCATTTCTGTAACATTTTTTTTAACTATTTTAAAACAAAGTTAACTTCAGTTCACAACACATAAATCCAATAGTAGTTGGCATTATTTTACGGACAGAAGAAGCAATATTATATGAGGAGTGTGTAGAGAAAAACCTTTACAAATTTAAATTTAGTTAATTTTATTAATTAATTATAATGTTTCATTTTTTTTTCCCATTTTTTGCATAAGAATCTTATAAAAATAATCTTATATTAATTTTGTTAAAGAGCCGCCATATTCAACATATAAATATATAAAATATAAAATAAACATATAATAAATTTTTCATTATTATTATTATTATTATTATTATTATTTTTAAAATTCCATTATAAATAGTAATAAATTTAAGTAAATTTATGATAATTTTAATACAAGAAAAAAAAAAACACAAAACAAAACAAATAAATTAAATAAAATAATTTATTATTATAAAATAAAAATCCATTGCCAAGTTACACGCATAAAAAATTTTCTATAATAATAACAATTATAAAAATCCTACGTTATTGGAAAAATTTTGTTCGATTTTATATTCGCTTATTGTACGGCATAAACTTGTAAGAGAGATTAGAGGTACATTTTTTATAGCACTTATAGTTAAAGAAGATTTTCTTCGGATGTAAAATATTTAAATTGTGAATAATATGTGAAAAAAAAAACATTGGTTTAGTTAGAGTATTGTTTCATTACTTCAAAATAGGATAGGATAAATTAATTGCCATTATTTTTATATCATCTGAAAATAAAAGTGTTCACCTCTTGCTATATATAGGTGCTTACCTTGACGATTGGTTTTGAAAATTAGTGAAATTAATAATTCATCACGCAAATCATTAATATATCAAAATTCAAAATACAACATATATGAAATGATATTTAATTTAAAATTAATGTTAAAAAACGAATTTCTCTCGAATTGAAAGTAATCTGAAATGTTATTGTATCAGATGAAAAAGATACATGTGCCCTGTCAAGTTCTTTTACATATACGAAATTATAGAAAAATTGAATGAATCAATAAAGGTAAAAAAAATAATCAAAAAATTAACTTCGCATTAACTTACAACAATAATGTGGCCCCGCTATAATACATTAATCCAATCCTCCCATATATGAAATACCATATATTGATTTATGCGCATAAGTATTTTATTATAAAAATATGTAAATTAATATAATAATTCTAATAAATGGTATTAATTGAAAAATATTAAATATTAAAATTAATTATTAAAATTATTTGCTTACAACAATTAAGTTGACAAATATAATAAAATTTATATATACGTGTCGCCGAGTAATTAATAATTATATACAAACAATATGTATTTTGATATGTTTTATATTAATAATTTTATCGATAATTTGTTAAGTGTTTGTATTAGTTTATTTTTTATTGTGTCTATACGCTTTATACTAGTCCTGATCAAAAATAACCTAAAACATATAGTGCAATTTGGATCGATTAAAGATAATTCGAAGTGCAAAAGTTGATGGTTATATACCAAAACGAAATACATTTTTTTAATAAGTGCTTTAATTTAATTCGATAAAATGATGGCACATAAATATGGGCACATTTCATTCAGTTAAAGATTAATATGTTTTAGTATGGATTATTTTCGATCACGGTTGTATTATATTTACAAAAATGAAACAATTTCAATTAATATAAATTATAAATATTTAAGCACTCTCATTTATTATTTAGTCTAAAATGTGTGGATGTAAAGTTAATATACAAAATACTACAAGTATTAGATAAATATTTGATGAAACTTTGATTATATTTACAAAAATAATTTATAAATTCATCGATGTAAAAACATGCAAAATGCACAGAGTTTAAAGTTTCCTGCCCAATACTTATTGAAATTAATTGTGTGTGTCGGTTAAATTTAAGATCTTTTGACGTATATACAATCAAAAATAATTTGCATAAAAATTGATTTTGTATAGAACTGCAGAAATCCATATACAAACACATTATATTTACCATTAATTTTTACAATGAAAAAGAATTAATAACTTATGTGATCTCTAAACTATTTACATTTTGTTCTGTACAATTGTTATATTAATACACAAAAATCAAAGTTTAATGATTGTTAATTCCTAATTCCGAGAACTTTCTATATAGATTGTTTTATATTTTAGTATTATGATCATATTTATCAATATATTTGTAATATATATATATATAGACTAGATAACATAAAAATTAATAATAAATGTCAATATGTATCAAATGTTGTTGGGATTTACTTTAATACATACACAATTTAAGTGGTCTTGTCAGATTTTATATTATAATAAAGTACACAAATCGTTGAAGTAGTAGGAATTATATTGTATAAATAAATAATGGAAAACAGTTCTTATCAAATACAAATAAATTTTACTATATTATTATTACTGCGTAACAATAGTCCCATATGGGACGTGCTCTATATATACTTGCACAAATCTTTAACAATTAACAACCAAACATTTCATTTCCAAAATTTTAAAGAAAACGTATGTCATAAACAGTTTTTTGGCTTTATGGTGTATATGTGTGGGGAGTCTTTAATAGCCCCACTAATTCTTAAAAGCATATTATTAACTGGTTAAGTTCAAAAACTTTAAGAATATAGATTGAATTGGTTTTTAATAGTTTCTTCTACTGGGAATATTTACCCACAACAATTTCTTAGAACATAATATAATGTTAATAATAAATGTTTCGATTAAAAATTTCAAGAAAATTTGGCAATAAATAATATTTTATTAATTCTAATTGGAATATTCTATAATTGTTTGAGATAAGGGTGCGGAAAGAGAAGATTTTTTTTCTAGACAAGTAGTGTGCATTCAAAGGATTAGAGAAAGATTTTTATCTTAAATTTAAAACTTCGAGCAGAGTATATAGAAATTCGATGAGTTTGGATAGTGAAAGGAGTTAGAGTAATGAGAATATTATCTATATATTGTAGAAACATTTTCTGCTGCTACGTGATAAAACGCAACTATCTAAAATTCGAATTCAATTAGACGATCAACCGAATAAGTGACGGCTGCGATTACATTTCCTTTAATTACTATAAATATATAACCATATTATTATTATATTATTCAGTAAAGAACATAAAAATAATAATTTATATTTAACACTTCTTTGTTTTTTTTACTTCCATAACGCACATAAATTCTCGATGGAATTTTATTTTCTTAGAAATACACATAAAAAGAAGAAATATTTAAGATCACATTTCTATACGCGCGCACACACAATATAATATACGTACAGCTGTGTTCAAAATACCGGTATTGGTAACGAATTTTCGTATAGGATAGAATAACTTTTAAAATTTAGTAATTCAATATTTAAATCAAAGTTAGAGATATGATGAAAATACAAAACTTTCCGAAATATCGTCGAATTAATGAAATTTTTAATACACTAACTATTATGCTATTTATTTTGAACACAACTGTATATAATGAAAATATTAATAATTTTAATTATACTTTATATGTTTTTTGTCGTCGTGTCGCAACGTCTCGCCTTTGTCGTAATAATTATAAAATATATAATATTAAAATTAAAAACATCAAATTTATATTATTTTAAATTTATATTTGATATATAAAAATATTAACTAAAATCATGTCTTTTATCACTTTAAATGTATTATTATTATTATTATTATCATTAAATTATTTATATTTGCATCAACAAATATTATTGTATAAATATATATAAATATTTCTAGACGCAGACAAATGTCAATCAAATGAATTAATTCTTAATTTAAATTATGTTGTACTGTATTGGGTATTATAAAAACTACCATATTTTAATTTTGCAATATCATTTTCAATTCGAAATAATTTTCAATTGAAATTTAAACCTTTTTATTTATATTTTTAATATGGAAAATTTAAATATATTTTGGCTTCCTTATTTATAGTACTTATTTGTGTGCGCGTTTTTATATTAAATTAACTTTATACATTTATTTGTTTTTATATATTCATTGATGAAGTCGTCAAATAACAAAATAAATATGGTATTGGTGTATTTAAATATATGTATTGTAGTAATAGAATTTAAAATGTACGAAAAATATCGTATTGATATCTTATTTCATTTATTTAATAACCATTTAACACACACCGTCAGTTTGGCACAAGACTATAATTAATTTGTTCTTTGTTGTGTTTAACTCACACCGGCGCCTCATCGCATGTCAACATATTTATTATAATGATCGATAAACACAAATAAATTAAATGAATTAGGAAAGTTCGAAAAATTCGTCTATTTTTAGAAATTAAACTTTTTGATGAGTTTTTTTTGTTCCCAAATTTTGTATTAGTTTTAATTTTTCAAAGAAATCATTTGATTAACAAAAAAAAATGGAAAAAATTCTGTAGTTCTATTGTGGGAAGATGTTAAATGTAGATTGTATACTAATCTATAGATATATTTATTTGAAAGATCATATTGATTGTGGTCGATTTATCTTTTATATGACCATCAATTGTTTATAAAACTTTGCACCAATTATAAGAAAGAAATTAGTTTTCTTTGATCTATATTTGTTCATAATTGGATTGTGATCCGAACAAGTGGTAATATATGATTAAACTAAATTTAAGTGGAATTTATTTAACTGTTTACAACATGTGTTTAAAAACATTTTACGGTTGGAAAACCATTTTATCATGGTTTGGTCCACAATTCATTCATGGTCGTTAATTTGTTTGATTCGATTACAACATTTCATAATACACCACTCTTTTCTCATATACCACAACAAAGCCATAAGTTTCTTAACAGGAATAAATTATTTTAATTGATGCATAAAAATAGTAGCCACTGAAGTCCTCACTACTACTGTGGCGAAAATGATTTTCACACTATGGTATTTTGGAATACATTGTGTATAGATTTTGTAAGCGATACACTTTTACAGTATGGTATTTTTTTAGATGTGCACATTTACGAGTATTTAGTGTTATGGGAAGGTAGTTGTTAAATGTAATTTTTGATTCATTTCATTGAACAGTTTTGTTAATAAATTAATACACACATAAATATTAATTAATAATTAATAATAAATAAATATTAAATAAATGTTTAAAATTAAAAAAAACGTATTTAATTTATATTTTATTTTATTTATTGTATAGTATTATTTTACTAATTAATTTTGGTTTGTTTGCGACAACTTTGCCCATCATTTCTAATAAGTGCTGATAAATATTTACCCACCAATATAAATATATATAAATAAACAATGTGTGCGGATTACAGTCGTTTAAATGTGTACGAGAATATAAGCGAAACTATACACACTCTCGTGACCGCATTTACATGTTCAAACACGTATACAATTATGATTTATCATTGTTCTTATCGTCTTCTAAAATCACCTTTATAGAATTATCATATATATATATGGTGAATTTCAACAAATAAAAACAATGCATTTTTGCTACACTTTTCTTTAAAATACTAAATAACTTTAGCGTAACAATGGTACAATATTTTTTAGTAGTATTGAAAATTTTCCACCCATAATATTTGCGAATATTGTCATATGCAGAAAAAAAACCCAAATGGATAGATTGAATAAATTTCGTCTGCATTAGAATGACAATATAACAATGTACGAACGAACGAGTCAATTTTTCTGACTGGTTATTGTATTTACAATAAAATTGTAAATAAATTTAAATAATTTTCTCGCAATGGTACAATTGCCATCAACATAGAATATCAAAGATCAAACGTTTCTATTGGAAAACGCTCTATGTATATATAATATTCAAATACATATAATTAATATATTTATATAGAAAAAGAGAGTTATATCATTAAATAATTTATTATAGATTGAAAATATTTTACTATAGTTATACACCGCTTGTTTTGAAAATATATATGCAAAAATTATACAATAAATTAGAAAAGATGTTATATAATGTCATTTTAACATTTCTCTTATAATTTGTAATTGTAAGAAGTATATAAAAATTAGTTATGCATTTAAGCACAAATATTTTAAAAATAAAAAAATTATATATTATATAATCCATCAATTTGATTGGTGGTATACATATCTTTCATATTAACACATTGAAGACGGTTCACGTTTTTTTTTCCAACCGTTGGAAACGGGTGACGTTTTTTTCACGTTTTTTAAAATTTCAACCAATGATGTAGGTAAATTGTGCACTGTTCAATTCATTCACAGTATACACAACAAGTTAAACGATAAAGAAAGGGTAAAATATAAAACAATTTTTACTGCAAGTAGTAAAAAAATGGGTTAGCGATGATTCTGAAGTATTGTAGAAGATGTAGCAGATGTTATTCAACCTGGAACGCCTACTCCTGTACCATGCATGCTTCTTTTTACGATCCACCAGGACGATTATCTGGTAATATGCGACTACACGTTTTCGAGAAAATTGTCGATAGCGGGAAAAAAAAGTATCCATGTAAGACATGTCTTGTATGTAAGGAAAACAACAAGTTGGAGCGAAATTCGATATATTTGCAAATTTTGTTTAGTACCTCTCCATAAGGGGACTTCTTTTCAAGCATATCATACAAAAAAAAAACACACACACATTAAAATAGCTTTATATATGTTAAAAAATCTTTAATATTGTATCCGATTTAAAAAAAAGTTATAATTGGTTTTCGAAATTATCATTTTTTATTTATATAATTTTAACAAAATATGCGGGAATTGCGGGTATATGCTATTCATCACATACCGGCTTCATAGTGTTAATATAATAACCAATTGTATATACATAAAAAATATTTTGTTATACAATATATATCTCTTGTATAGTTGTACACAAACTACAAACAATTGATCATATTTATTATAATATAGAATTTAAAAAACAAGATCACTGTTTGTTTGTTTACACGTAAATTTCGTTCATCTCATCATCATACAATAAAAACAGAAGTAAAAAAAACTTCACACTCACAGCTATATGGCAATTATTAGCAACCGTATCACGTTTTGGCAATTGGCCCAAAACGTTTTTCTATACATTATAAAATAAATATACTATTTTATTCTTCTTCTTCTTCCGTATCTTCTGCTTATTTTTTATTTTATAATTTCATAATTTTTCGTTTTTTATTTTCATTTCTTTTATTTTATTAAAATTTTATTTTTGAATGGAATTCAAAATATTTTTCAAAAATATTCTTTTAATGTTTATATTTATTTATTTATATATTACACATATCTGCTGTATATGAAATGGGTATTTTTATATACACGTTATGATGGTGACGAGACGATATAATCAACGTATACATCATATAATGTATATTTAGAGTATATACAATATATATAATACAATAATTTTCCCGAGAGATGAATGACTGATGTTTATTATATAATACTATATCTATTATTTATATGTAATATTTATGTATTTAATCCCTGCGGGAAAGAGAACTAGCTATACTACTAGTAGGACAACTAGTTACAAAGTAAATAGTATTGGTTCCACGCTAAACCCATGTTTACATGTGGCGAACTGTTTCTTTTAACATTGAGATGTTCAACGAAAAGACAATTGTCCACATCTGCATTACTTTTCAACTAGTTAATTTGTAACCAATTACTGAACTAGTTCAAATGTAAACACTTAAGCATTAGTACTAGTTCTTCTGCAACTATAATTACTGAACTGGTTAATTTTAATTTGAATTAGATTATGTATTCTTTCACCAGTACTAGTAACTAGTTGTTTTTAAAAAAAAAAAGTTATATTTAATTTTAAAAAAAACACGTAGACAATATATTTTAATGAAACATGAAATTGTTTATTATATTTTTAATACAAAATAATAATTTATTTCATATTAAAAAAAATTTGATAAATTATTGCAAGTGGTGGTTCATAGTTTATCACCCTTTTCTTAAATTGCATTAGCTCCATTTTAATTTTACGTGCTACATCTAAGTTTTTCCTCGCGTAAAATAAAAAGCAATTCTTTGAAATATTTACGGAATGGTTTATTTCTAATATATAGCAATCGATTAATTTCTCTTCAAAATATATTTTTGGTAGTGATTCGTTTTCCAAAATATCCATATTGTTGAAATAATCTTCGGCCACAAAGTTCTCGTTACATACAAATTTTCTAGTGCACTAAAATTGTTGGATATTTTGGATGGTAATTTACTCAAAGAAACTTCTTTTTCACTTCACAATCACTATACGTGTTTTTAATACGAAATTCATTATACTATTAAAAATAAAATCAAAACAGTGTCAATAAACATCACACACATTTCTATAAATTACTAAAACATTTCAAAAACGTTTTTGTGTATCTTCGTTTCGCCATATTTTTGTATTATTGCGTATTTAAAATAGTTGCTATCTGCATTACTTTAGTAATAGTTCTGTAACTAATTCTTTTTACACTAGTTGAAGAACTAGTTTTTATACGGAACTAGTTTCAAAATTTACTGTAGGGATATATGTATATTTATAGAAGGTGTATGCAGCAATACAGCACCAGTAGTGATTGTGATGATTTTGTTGTATATATGCATTTTAGATGAGAAGATGCATTTCCGAATTTTTATATACAAATAATATATATTGTACATTATATAATAAGAAGAAAAATAATAAATGCACTGAGAGAATGGGATAGAGAGGTGGGAAAAGATGAATTAAATAAACAATGGGAAATGAAAATATACTGCATCATATTATTTTTTTTATATTATAATAGATGTGTGTGTGTGTGTGATGTTGCACATTCCAATGAAATTTGTTTTCTTTTTTTATTATTAAATGCATTTTTTATATGACGTTGTTGAGTAATATTTTCTTATTATGTTTATATGAGAGATATATTTTTCATCTTTCTATTTTTGATGATGGATAACACATCTTTTGTGTGGTGGTGATGGTGGTGGTGACGGCGGCGGCGGCGGCGACGGCGGTAGCGGCAGCGTTGCATATAAAATTTTTCTATTTAGTTTAACGACTATATGAAATGATATTCATATGAATTTTCCTATATGTACTAAACTAAAAATATATACTCTACATGTAATATATACTTAAATCAAAAGGATGGAAGTTGTTAATTAATTATGACAGATATAGTGTTGTTTTTACGATTTACGGAAATATTTCACATATTTCAATATATAACTCATGTTTATAGAATTATTTTAATTATATAAAATATGCGTATTATATATAACAAAGTTATTCACACATGGATACGTAAAGAAATATTGTAATATATGAGCGTATTTGCATATTAAATTTAAGTAATTCCGGTTTACGTATATACATATGGTTAAAAGAAAATTGCAACAAATTAATAATATTTTACACAACTACATTCGTACATTTTGAATTTTTTAAAAATACTATCTCATGGCTTAATGAAAATTACGATGCAATAGATTTAGTTATTATTAGAGATAAAGACGGACATCTTTTCATATACAATTCACCTAGGGTTGTTCCACATAATTTTGTAAATTCACCATTAACATCACAAATAAGGTATACGCTATAGTAAAAATTTGTCCGTACTTTGAAAAATGATGGAAATTTTCGTGGTAAAAATTCACATATTTTCCATGGAAAAGTTATATTGAAATTTGTCCATAGATTTTCCTCTTAATATAATAGTATTTTATTTAGGTTAATTGAAATCTTTGGATTGTCAGGATAATATGTCCAACAAATATCCGCGCGGTATTGTATTCATAATTTATTTCACCAATTATCCAAGACAGAGTGGTTCAAATTCGCTTATCTACATATAATCCTCATTCTTTTTAATTTATTTTCAAAATTTTTAAAACAACCACAGCAACTCAAATCGATATATTTCCTAGGAATTTTGTAAGACTTTTCATATAGATTTTATCCGCACGGGTTTTATTCTTGTTTATTACAAAAAAAAAAAAAATGCACAATCTTCATGCCGCGCTCATAGAACTTCTCGGTCTATCGGCAAAAAAACCCGGAATCAAACCGTGATCATTGGCATCGCATCGTCATAAGAAAATATATTCTACTAATACGGACGGAATTCATGGGTATTACTTACCAAAATACATGGGCGATCCAAAGATATTATTATCAAAATTCGTGGATCTGAACACAAAAAATATGAATATAAATTCTAAGGTTATTCTGTGGAATATTATCAACGAGAAATACTTCTAAGAAGAATTCGTAAAAATTAACATCGGAAATATACATGGATAAGCCAAGGAAATTTATTATAAAAATCCATGGACAGGGTTGCAGTCTCCATATAAAATTCCAGCTAACATCCGTAAGATTTCCATAGATATTTCCTCGGATTGAAATTATACGGACTACTACATATAATGCGGAAAATTTTGCGGACAAATTACGGACACCGTTACTCTAGGGTAATCACTGATTTAGTAAAATATATAACCAAATGAGAGAATCATTCCCAGGTATATGTAGTTTCTGGTGTTTTAAAAACATATTAATTCAGTGAACGTACATTTTTTTCTAGTTATATTACGTTTCATTGAAATATAAAACTATATATTGTAATTGCTTTGCATATAATATTATAAATTGTAATGTATCTAACAAAAGCCAAACATGCAAGTTTTTTAAGCTAATACTGCTAATACTTAATACTACAAAATATATACAATATAAATATATTTTAAGAAAAGGGTTATACACTTAAAAAAAATATACTGCAAACATGTGAATTGTATATTATTGTAAAGAATAAAAATCAATTATATTTATATGTAGAATTCTTTCTTATCATATATAAATATACTTTATAATTGTGCACATTATTCACGTTACTAATATATTTAAATATTATAAATAAGTAAAGGAGCGGGTGCGGCTTGTTAACGAAAGTAAAAATATAATAAATAATTATACTTTTTTTCTAACAAAATTTGATTGAGGATACAATTCATAATGCAAGTTTTGTGTACATTGGTCTTTTGGCGGTGAAACAATATTTTTCTTTGCCAAATATGCAAATGGTTCATTTTTTTTTTTAATGTCTTCGTTCATTAATGATTTAATAATAGTCAATGAATATTAACATCTTTTGAATCTCATATCAATTCCTCCAAATAATTTGTAAGCCGGTCTAACAATTGAATTCAATAGACACACAACATATCTGTCTGAAATTTCATTTGTATATAGTCGTTTTAAAGAATGTGGAATGAAAAGAATATGGTTAGCTTATATAGAGAGAAGATTTTTAACATAATTATCAAGCCGCCCTCGTACACATAACATATATATTTATAGTATATAATTTAATAGTAATCACGTATATCTGCGCGTGTATATTATTATTATATCGTATACAGTATATCAAATAAAATAATATTATGTATTTCCTAAATAATAAAATTATAACGATGCAAATGTTTACATAATACATATTATTATTATTATTATATCAATTGTATGCTGCACATATAAAAAGAGGAAGAAAAAACTGGCAAACAAAATAGAAACATTCAATTGTCTTCAATTGTATATACCATTTTATTTATACATAATAATAATTACTTATAAAAATAATAATAAATATTAAATAATAGTATAAGCTTAAGTATTGTATATATGTACTTTATAACATAACATAAGGTTCACATTTAGTTATGCATTTATACCATATATTGTATATTCGAACGACTGCAGCATACATAAAATAAATATATTTACAAAGGGATACGATCAAAAATGACCAATAAATACATACATACGACTGTAGTAATGTAGAAATGTTCTAATCGTCGAATCGTTTATAAATCAAATTTTTGTTAAACACAGAGTTCCGATATTCAATTAATATAATTCGAATATTTACAAATAGTAATATTATCAGTATGCTATTGCAGAAGGCGGGTGGATGTCATGAAAACTCAAAAGTTATTTAATTTTATCCATATGCGATGTGTTGTCGCATCCGTCGAATTTTAATTATAATGGTGAGGTGAGAGTTAATATATGTTTTTAATTTATACACCATCCAGTTAAATTGTAATACGAGCGAGCGCCTTCTGTACTATTATAAACTGTCCATATTCTATATTTGATTCAGGTTTTTCATATAGTTATAGATGTTGATTTAGTAGAATAAAATTTAAGAGTGTTCACAATAAGATGTAACAAAAATAAATACAAATATTTATTAACTGAATCGTTGACTTTGTTTAGTAAGTGGTAAGCAATTTAGTTAGTACAAAACTAAACTATATATACATGGTTTATGGGTTACATACAGAGTTCTGGCCATCCATACGACGATTATTGTATAATTATGTTGATTTGTAGTAGAACAAAAAAAAAAGAGTTTTATTTTATATTTATCTTTTATTTTTTTGTATAATCCATGTACGACGATATTCACATGATTATCTTGTATTGTATATATTTACTTTATTATTATTTATATTTTATTTAATACTGCTAGTTTTTTTTTTCTATTCATCTAATAAAAACGCGATAAATGCAAATTTATCCCATTATAATAATAATAATAATAATAATAATAATAATGTTTTGATTAACATATGTAAAGAAATCGATATATAAAATAGTTAATAAATATACTTGTAGAAAGATATGCGTTACAAACAGTGGCGGTGTGTGTCTTTGCGTGTATGCAATTGTGATCGATGGTGTAAAAACGATAAAAGATCGAAGCGGAATGGATAAAAGGCGTAATACATTTAAACTTAATTTCTTATAAGTTCTAATCCCCTATCTAAAGTTCAGAAGTTAAATTTTATATGGTGTTACTAAATTATATTTGTTATTATAATAGAACAGAATTTGTGTTTATCAATTTCAAGGATTATACAAGAATTTTATTTTTTTAAATTATAATTTAGAACATTGCTGATAAAATTGAACAAAAACAATGATTTGAACAGAATTACTAACTCAAGGATTACGGTGCATCATATTCCAAGGATCTTATAAGGATATTTTTTCAAAATATTGCATGCGGCACTTTTAAAAATTTGCCCTCGTATTAGTAGATAATGTAATACGTGCAATTATTTATAACTTAAGTTATGCAGAATTTACGCTAATGTTTTTCCGCCAACAAATACTACAGTCCGTTGGTCTATTAAAAAAAACATGGTATTGCATTGAATATTGAAACTAAACTATATGAAATTTAAATTTAACAAATGAATATTATTGAAAAAGTATAATTCATATATCCTTGTAGGTTCCTTGTTGATCCTTGAAACACACAAATTCTACTCGAAATCTTGTTTTTATTTTCATTCCCACAAAAGATATCGAATGCGCAATTTCAAAAAATTTTCTGTTAAGATCTTTGCGATGTCCGTATAATCGTGGAGTTAGCAGTTAGTTTTCGTGTTTTGAAATACAGTGATATTTATTTTGTAACTTAATAAATTTAGAATAATTCTAAGTAAATTTGATAATTTTTGAATTTATTAAAGTATTTAAAGTAAAAACAATGCCAAATTATTTATGGGACACTACTACCTCATTTGATGTGCCATGTACCATCGCCACTGCCATACAAAACAAAGATATTGATTATAATTTAAAATAAAAAAACATAATGAATATAAATTGACTCTTTAATAATTTATTTTTATGTATTTTATGTTATGATAATGAGACACATGATAACATCTTTTCTAATTTTTTATCTTATACATTTGAATATATATAAAACATGTTTATCTCTACAAGTTATATATGCGAGACGATTATAAATAATGTTTTACAAATAAATTACATAATTCATTTATTGTATTTTAATTTTATATATAAAAAAAAATAGAAACTAAAGGAATATATAAATAAAATCTAATTATCGCCCTCGCTTATTATTTCATCACATCTTTACAAAATACAAAGAAAAACTAAATATTAAAAATGTAATATCCATTTCAATGTTCTTGTATAGTATTTTTTCTTTACATAAAATTTTATTTACAAAACAAATATTGCTATAGGTATTATTTTATATGAAAAATTAGACGCATTTTAAGTGCATCCGCTGATAATCATCTATGGAAAAGAAACTTTTTACATCAGGTCAGGGTGTTTTAGATTTAGAATAAGTAGTAATAAACTAATATTACATGTATAATAAAATAGATGTTGGAAAAAAAAGTTAATATTTTACGTAATGTGACATATTTTAATTAATTTTTCATTTGAAGTTAAAATATAGTGGTCGAAAAATTCTTCGCAAGTTCCTTCCAGAACTTACCAACAAGAGATACACGCAAATTAATGTTGATATAGAAAATCCGATAATAGCAGAAATACAATTTTCGATAAATACAAATTTATTAATGTAATGGTTTTTAACACAAAACACTTTCAGCAGAAATTCTGCTATTACAACAGCAGCAAACACTTTTACTTGCAGAAAATTAAATTTCAGTAAGAGCAGTATACTTTTTCTAATATAGAACCGACCGAAATTACAGCTGCTTATTAGCTATATGGATATAGTTTAAATAAATTTAATAATAAATTTCAAGAAGCTTCAAAAATTTTTGGTGATGGTTGATGTGGATGAATGACAACGATCGTTCTGGTCAAATAAAAAAAAATAAAAATACGATAATGTTGAAGTATTTAAAAACATAATACGATGAGGATTCACATGAAACACATATTGAAGGGTTAGCAGAAGGATTAAATGTTTCCATACGATTACATATTAAAAAAGACAATAGCAAATTGAATTTCGCATTAGACGCACATAATGTGTTTCAGTATACATTTTTTGCTATTTATGATAAAGTGGCTCTTTCTTCAAATCCAGATTATATTGTAGTTTATGCGGCTTATAAACACATTTTAACTGATCCAGACCATTTCTAGAGAATAAGATATAACTTTAATTGGGATAGATTAAAAAACCGAATACACAATGTAAATAGTGCCAGTTTTATATAGTAAAATGTCTTACCAAGAAGAACGATAAATTGCCTAAATATGACTATTGTGAACTACTGCTACTAAAATATTCACAAACGCTTAAACTTACTGCAGATTGTAATACATTAATATATAAAAAAAAAAGAAAACATCAGACCTAAGATTGAAATGACTAATGTAGATTATGCAAATTGTCAGAGAAAACTCCAGCACATAAACTGCTAAATCTATAAAAACTTTTTATTTTGTCATACACTGACAATTCGATCTTTTTCCGACCGGAAGTGTTAAATTATATTATACATTGACCATCAAAAAATATGAAGATATTATAATATATTGTTAATATCCATTCTATAACACACACACACACACACACACAACAAACACATAAATAATAACATTTTATTTATACAAATTCCAAAACAAATTTTCCTACAAAAAATATTGAAATATTGAAATGGGCGTATGGGGAGTGGAGGTAAACAACGAAAACGATCAATACCCATCCAGCGGTCATAAAATAAATATATTATATATTTAAAATTAATTATTTTTATATTGTTTTCCGTCATATTATATCAAAAAATATAAACAATATTATGAATAGTGGTACCTTCCATTATTAGTATATTTTTCATAATCATTTTGGAAAAAAAATAAACATTATGTTTTTATGATAATTTTTGTATTTTTACAACCGCACACGCCGGTCACTATAAATAATTTTATGGTAAATTTATGATTAAATTTTTATGTATTGATTTTCTTTTTCTATTTTTTATGTGAATTATTATTGTGTACGTCATCTGTCCGAAAAATAACCACGGATTTACATTCTAATAAATGGATGATCGGGTGGTAAGGCCACATCTATTAATTTATGTATTATGTTAAGTGATCTGTAATCAAAATTGTGTCAAACAATTTCTTTAGTGTAGGGAAATAAAGAACATAGAACAGAACATAAAATTTTATTTTAAAATTGGTAATTAAAATGCTATACCGAAACACTTGAAATGCTTAAAATCGCTGTGGATGTTGCTGAACCTTATTATTATACCAAATTAGAAAACATTAACATGATTTCGTGAAATTTAATAAGAAATCTACAATGAGATATCCAAAAAACAAGAATTCATGAGATTTTAACCGGAAAAATTTTACTACGAAAAAATGGGAATTTAAATTGATCATTTCCAACTACGCATTAATAACAACGATATAAGTGACCATAATTTCTTAAAAACTATTACAAGTAATGATGAAACATGCGGTTTTTTCAATACGAATCAGAAACGATAAGCTGCTAAAACGGTCACTATAGATGAAGAAATCCAAAAAATATCGAAATGATGAGTATTGCAAGATAAGGGAATTTTCTCGATCAAAATTATTTGCTTCGACATTCATCTTATTCACCCGATTTATTTCCATATTTTCCCATCCCTAAACTTTATGTGACGATTAAAGAAAACCGGTAGGCCAAGACTTTCTTGAACATGTAAATCGATGTATTTTCTGTTGACCGAGAGAAAATATCGTATATTAATAAAATTACTTTTGTAATTGTTTGCTATATTGTTTTTAATCCATTTTGGATTTTTTCGGACACAGGGTGTATCATCATTATAACAATACAAACAAATAAATTTATAAATGTGATAAATAAACGATGGTTGTAACGATGATGCGTTAGTTAAAATACTATTGGAATTTTATTAATTTTAAAGGTAATTTTAATTTGATGGAAATAGAAAATTGTATCGACATACGATGACGCCAATTGTAAACATAAAATGAAAATGAATATCGAATTAATTTTATATAAATTATAAATATAATAGAATAAAAGTATAAAAAGTTTATACAATATTTCTTAAACAAAAACAATATATATATTTAACTTCAAAACTCATTTGATATCTTAATCTTAATTTATTTAGTATTTTATGGTATTAATTTCTCACGCGTGTCCAATTATCGTATAATAATAATAATAATAATAATAATAATAATAAACATTAATTTATCATCACAATCATTTTAATCCGCACACAACAAGAACAAAAAGCTTAAAACAAATTATATCAATTTATAAAACATAGTTAAAACAACAAAACACATAATTAAGTTAAAATACAATAAATAAGTAAATTTACCTTGTAAATGGCATTAGTTCTTAAAAGTCAAAAATATAATTAAAATCATGAATTAATATTTTTAATATTATAAATAATTCAGGTAGTGAAATCATTTATCCTCAGCTCACTAAATTATATCCAATAATATTTATACATTATATTTTTTTGTTAATTTTTATCTTTGATAATAAATAAATAATTAATATTAAAATGATTAATTTCTTTAGTTGTTTTTGTTTTACTGAATAAACATAATTACAATACAGTGATACAAAATATTATTTGTACACTTCTGTATTAATTTAAATTTAAATGTTAACTATCGACCGTAACAAGGTTCGGTTTCATTTTTCCAATTATTATAATTTATATGCGTTCAATCAACTATCAGTGGTACAGAGTCGAAAGTCATATTTATAATCATAAAATGATCAGTATCCAGCTATAATATAACTTCGGAAATGATCATCGTCGTAATAAAAATGTAATTCTAATGTGTTACCAAGATGTTTTTGGAATTACAACTTTAAAAAATCATAGTATATCTATAGGAATATACGAATACTATTTTAATTTACTGTATTTAAATATTTTATTATTTTTAATTCATTCATATGTAGTATAATTAAAAATTATGTGTATTCATATGAAATATGATATATATTGTAAGTTAACTTTTAATTGTTTATCATTATCGCGAATATATATTATTTAATAATTATATATTATTACAATAATAATAAATTATAAAATTTTCATTGGCGAATCAACAGGAATTAATAAATGACCACCATATGACAATCAGGGCTGTATTGTGCACTTATACGTTCTTATACTTACAATCCTACTGATTCATTATTATTTGATTTTGCGTAAGATAATTTGATTTTATGAATTGGGTTAAATGAATCAGTACGCAATAAATACGAATAATCTAAAGACATCAACAAAACTTCGACTAACAACAATTTGACCAGTGGTAATGCATGGCCGTGAAACAACGTTGAAATTTTTCGACCGTATACAAGATACTCCGAACAATTTGTGAACATATCTGCGCACAGAACATCTATATATATAAAATTAATAGAACGAAAAGAGAATTGTTGTGAATATTCACCAAGGAAATAATCATAACTATCAGCCAATCCGGTAGATTACTATGGACAGGACATGTAATAAGCATGAATGATTATAAATTAGTAAAACGAATATACAACAGAAACAAGGAGAGGATACGTGGTACCGGAAGATTAAAAAAGAGGCAAAGGGATTGTAAAGAACAGGGCATAAAGAGGCTGTGGTTTAAAAATTGAAAATTAATTGCTGAGGATCGACATCAGTGGGAGAACTGTTATATGGAGTTAGATTTGTAGTTTGGGTGTTGCTTTATCAATCATTGTTCCGGGTATTTCTGCTGCAGTTTGTTATAAGAGGTCATAATATACATAAATCAATCAACAGCGTTTCTGTTATTTTTCGGACAGATTGTAAATTATTTTAGGTATGGCGGTAAATCTTATAATACTAGTACTAAACTTGTATATGTATATGATGTGTGTTTATATTTTATTATTATTAAATTATATTATAACTAATATTACCATATATTTTATTATAATTCTTGTGACATTTTACAATTACAAATTATTATGATAATTTTATTAAATAGATTGATTAGCGAATAATTTTATTTAATTAGAAATATCTCAACAACATATTTTATAATTTATTATTATACTTTCATTATTGTTGTTATTATGTGTGTGTGTGTGTGTGTGTGTAATATATCATTTAATTGTACCTCTATTTATATGCATAAAGTCAATCATTTGTCATTTCATAAATTTGCATAAAAATAAACTTTATTAATTATTTAAATATTTCTTAAGTATTTTCAATTGTATGAATATTATAAAATATAGGCAATCAGAAAGCAACGATTTATTTATTATACAATAGTTTTTTGTATTGATATTGTGAAGTATTATAATAATTTTGAAGGATTTAATAACACTTATAAATAACCCCCAATATATTAAATAGAATTATTTGAAGCTTTGTCCCTATGATATAATACATTATTTAACATAAGAAGACGCTGCCCAAAATCAAAGCAAAATTAGCAGAAACATTTGCTTCAATGATATACAATTCATAAAGATTTTATTGAGTGAAATTGTTACTGCCGATGTAGACAACCATCAGCCATCAACTTTATAATTTGTACAGTATATCCATGATTGGTATAGATTCAGAAGATTAAAATTAAACCGAAAATTAAAACAAAACCGTCAAAAATGAGTGATCAGGCACGGATCAAACTAATATTTTGTTCCATTACAATGCTGCATGTTGCAAAACCACAGTCTAAAAACATTTTTTTAAAACACATGATTATGCACGGACTTTTATTATTCAAATAACCTGCCCTAGTCGGCAGCGACATTAAAATACACACGCACACACCTATTTATTACATTTGACTCTACATCAAAATTTATTAAATTAACAAATTGGTTTTCTATTTTATGATTATATCATAAATATTTAACATTTTTGCAAAGATATTATCGCACCGCTGCCATCGCACATATAACAAATTATACTTATTGTATTACGTGATGAGTATTGAAGGAAAATTTTTTTGTATTTTTATAACAACTCTTACAAAATTATTACACATATTTTTATATTTTTAAATTTTATGTGACTTATAATAATATATTGATATTTAATTTGCGTTTTAATGCATAATATTATTATAATTATGTTATCGCCACTATACTAAATATTTAATTTTTATTAAGCAATATATTTAATAGCTTTTTAATTTTATAATAATTATATATTTGAAAATTTACATAAAATACGTAACCAAAAGAAAATTTATAAATTTTTAATTTGGTACATTTGAATAATTTATAATTATTGCGATAATTTTCTGATTTCGCGGTAAACAAAATAAAAATGCATTTTAATAATACATAAATTTTATAAATTATTTTCTAAATTATATGTTAAAATGAAATAATACACAGAGCACGGCTAAACTATGCGCGCCACAAAAAAAAATATATTTAATAATAATAATGTCCACTAAAATTAAAAAAAAATTGAGGAATCATTTCCTGTTTTAAATTAAAATTAAAATTAAAATTAAAAAAAATAAACGCGACAAATATTTATTTTATTTATTATTTTATATTTGAACTTTAATGACATTGAAAAAAAATAAAAAATAACGAGATTAAAATTAAAATTCACATAAAGAATGCAATCGTAAACATATAAAAATTTTGTACATTAATTGTTTTGACAAATAATAATAATTTATTAATTTATTAACAATGTGTGTGTGTGTGTGTGTGTGTAGTTTTTTTTAGTCCATTTGCATAAATTATAATTTTACTTGAGCTATTTTAATAATATATATACGACGAGCCCAGCGGCGGCGGCATTACATACTAAAATCAAACAACAAAAATCATTGAACTCAATTTAATTTAATTTTATATAAAAATACAATAATAAACAAACTTGACATTTTCTTTTACAATAAATAAATTTTTTTTTGCTCTTTGTTGAATTCATAAATATTTAAAAAAAAATAACAAAACAAAGATTTATGCTTTTTATTGTGAAAGAAAAAAAAATAATAAAAATATGGGTCAAGCAATTTGATTTTTGGCAAAAAATAAGGTAATCTATTGCAAACTTCCTCTTCTTAACGCATATATAAACCAAATAAAATTCAATATATAATTAACATATGTTTTATTTTTGGTTTTATGTAATAATTATAAAATAAATTTGAATACCAATTACCAAAAAAAAACACACAACCAAATTAAAAAAGGAACAAAAGAATTGTTAATAAATTAAATATAAAATGTGCAATTTCCTTTTTGTTATGTACTCAATAAAACACACACAATAACGAAAAATACAAATAATAAATATGTAAAAATAAAGTAGATTTATATCTGGTGCTGTCTGAAAAATAACCAGAATGGATTAAAAAATATATGTAAACAATTAATTCAACTAATATTCTGCCTCAACTGAAATTCACTTGTTGATGTAATTCAAAAACTTGTATTAATTCACGCCATAAGTAATTTAATTCAAGAATTTAAAGCGTTTATATAAAGCATTTTTAGACTGAACGAAATGCCATCAAAACAGTATTAATGTTGCTGGTCACAATACATAAATCAAGCCAGTATAGCCAGTATAAATGACACTTCCAACTCCATATATTATACAAAATCATTTCGATTATTTTTCGGACAGAGATTGCATTATAAATTTATTATTTAATTAATTGAATTTTACATTAAAATATAATTTATTATTTTATGGTTTCCGAAAAATACTTTTTGTTCAAAAAATTTATGATTTAAGTATAATTTGTGTTTTGTTTAATGAAATTTACGTGGGCTGTTAAAATAGTTCGGCGCAGAAATTGAATATAATTTATTACATTTTTACATCATTTTCATCCGTACGACATTTCACATGCAGAAGTTTCATTTTGATTTGTGTTTTCATTTGTTTTCATATAGACAGATGCTTAATGTACCATGTGTCAGTGTTAAATTTAACGGCAATGGATATTCATCGATGGCGATGGTAAATGTGTTAGGATAGCCTATAATTCTTCAAATACAATTGCTTGTAAATGTAGGTTTTTTAAATTAAACGAAGCATCGTATCAACTTTCAAAAAGTGTTACCACACAAAGAAATCATTGACTATGAAAAAATTATGTGAAAAATGGGCGACCACATTTGCTAATCATGTGTTAAAAATGCAATTCAAATGAAGCTTTCTGAGCAGCATTTGGAAATGGATTCAAAAGCACACATCTCAGTATCAAAGGAGCAGTCAAAACCATTGATAGAATCTAATAAAATTGTACCACAGATAAAAATAATAATATATAATGTAGCAAGAAAACAGTTCAGGCAGCAGGAAGGATTATCACTTCGCGTTTTTCATTAAATGAAATGTAATATGGGGGAAAGTTTATTTGAAAATTATATATAATTATTATTATTTTAAATAAGTTCAAGTTTTTGTAAAGCCCTCGTACAATATAAGTAAATATGACAAATAGTTTCTAGTAAAATAGGTAAATACTATAAATTGTATATTTTGTTTTCAAACTAATCACACTGTAAAAGATTTGCATACACTCACATTTGGATAAGAATAACTTATACGAAATACACACGAAATAGAATTAAACAAGAAATTGAGAAATGCAATTGTTTCAAGTTGTAAGAATAATTCAAGGATCTGGTAAAAATAATTTTGTATATATAAAGTCCTTGATATATCCTTAATCCTAGGAAAAAAAAAAACGTTATATAGTATCTGCATATTGCAGTAGAGTAAATATATCGAAGGCATTTTGAAACCGGGAAAATTAATTATAAAATTTCTGAAGGTTAAATTATCGAATGATCGCAGTGTATTGTAATCTGTAATCAGTCATTTTTTTAGTTCACACAAAAAATACATTAAATAAAATTATAATTGTACATAGAACTTTTTCAATTTTACCAAATTTTTATATACGATGCATTTTTTCTCCTATCCTTGTGTAAAAATATCCCACAGCCCACGCATTAAATTTAATTTGCATTTATAATTTGTTATTTTTCTCATTTGTCACCATACAGCCACAGCACACATACGACACAGCACAAATCATTAATAAAATTAAAATTTAATAATTTTATTTAAAAACAAAAACATTGTGTACCTCTTAATTTAATAATTTTAACATTTCATAATAATATCGTATAAATTTGTTAGTTTATTCTCTCTCCATTAATTACATTACATTCCATATTCGATGCACACATTTCATTTTTACACTCGCAGTATATTCCAAAAAATTAATAAATTATAATAATTGTTGATAATAAATTGCGTGCGTATATCAACAATTTGGAAAATGGAAATTTATCGTTCTTATTTTATAATAATAGTTTGTTTACTTTATAAAAATTTAGGTGAGTGAAAGAAATAAACTATAAAAAAAAATTTTAGTATATATAAATTTTGTAAATGCATTGACATAATGTTTATATTAAATTTTAAATTTTAATAGAGTAATATATATATATTGGAGCATTTCGGAACAACATTTGCAGCCCATACATTATTAAATTTACCAAAAAAAAAGTTTCAGTTACAAAATGGAATGGTAAAAAATATGTAAACATTTATGTTGTCATTGGTTTTGTTAACACAAGAGCACCACTAATTAATGTTATAATTTTGTAAACTTAATTTTATGATATGATCTTTAATATGAAGCTGAAGCGGTAACAATTATACAATCATGAATAATGGGGCTCATGGAAAAATAATAGATGAACTTAAAGAATTAATAAAAGAATTAATAAATAGATTATTTGCAGATTACATTATTGTAATAAATTGCCTAGATATTTTAAAATGCGTGCATACAGCATACACAACAAAAGATAGCCCTCCGGTTGATGATGCTCAACCGGTCAAATGGCATTAACTGTCGCACATTTATGGAATAATCTATTTGCAAATTTGCAAAATATAGAAAAAAAAACACCTTTATGTGTCCGAAATGGGATTCCTTTACGCTATATGAATGACGAGTACATATATTAATTTTGCTTATATAAATTCGCGTATAATATAAATGTGTAAATTGATATTTTATTAATGCAAAAAATATAAACCAGTTTTTTATTTTATTATTGATATAATTATTACTTTTTTTTTATTTTTGGTCCACTTTTTCCATTATATCAATATTTTTCTTCTCACAGTACAGAAAAAAAAACTAGTAACATATTGTATTGAATTCATATATGCGGTGGTTTTAATTAAAAATATTTTTCGATGAGTCAACCGCGATGAGCGAGTACAAAAAATTATTGGAATTTCTTTTCCGTATTTATGTGTAAAAATAATTGTATGGCCACAGAGGAGAATGAAACAACAGCACGAACACACCTATAAAATACAGTATCGCAAATAATAATTCCATATATATACGCCACATACAAAACATAAATAAATTTAAGAATTAATTTTTTTTAACCCCAAATCTATTATATTTTTAGAGTAATTCTTAATTTTTGTTTTGTTTCGTCCAGACAGACAGACAGACGATTGACTGCTGGACCGAAAAAAAATAATCAAAAACAAATAAAATGATATCTAAAAAGAAAATGAAAAAAAAACTTAAATCAAAATGTTGCGATATCATAATCAATGTCGAATTAAATATTAATTAAATATATAAATATTTTAATTACAATTAAAATGAAATACCTTGAAAATACCGTCGCGACACTATACATTTTTTTGTGTTGTAGTTACATATGTTTTTTTTTTAATGATGTGAACTAAACAATTACAGAAATAAATGGTATTAAAAAAACAAGATAAAAAAATTTAACGTGTGTGTGTGTGTGATTATATTTTTAAACTAAGAATATTTGGACATATTAATTGTTAGCAATGCATAAAACATGTAATTAACGGTTTCTAATTATAAAGTGTATAAAAGAACAATTACATATTCATATAAGGTGACAATAATAAATCGAAATATAATTTAGATCTGAGTCAAAAAAATTGATCAGCTATTTATTTAAAATACTTGGAAATTCTTTTACTTAAAAAAATTTGAAAATTATAAATTCTTCAAAAATAATGTCAAAATTTATGCTTAAGTAATGGCACAACTTTTATATTGACATTCTCTACCAATTTCAGTTCAATCTATCAATTAGTTTATTAGTTAAGCTTTGAGTTCTCTCAAAAAGTTTGCACATGAAAGACGTAAATGGGTGTACGTTCTCTGAAAATGTGTTTCATGAAAAACAAAATTATCTTCAGAGAACGCACACCCATTTAAATAAATCAATGTATTATATATTGACGTTTACGTCTTTCATGATGTGCAGAATTTTTCAGAGAACGCAATGCTTTACAGCTGTTTGAATATATAATAGAAAAATTTGATGCATTTATGCGCAAATTTTAAATTGACTTGACCGTCTACTTTTTCATCATAGATATAATTAAAAAGACTTAATGGAGGTACATGGTCATAATTGCATAGTTAAGCGCATAAAATGTGTTCATAGTTAATTTTTGGTTCAACCAAATTGTAAAATATATGTTAAAGTATAGGTAACCAGTATATGTAGACAAATTTTATGTGCGATGATCGCCAAAGAACCACTCCACTCCAATATATTCGAATCCATCCACATACAACAATTATTTTCAAACACCCAGAAATTGCTGTGTTATTAAAAAAAACGCATATATTTATTTTATTTACGCAGAAATTTTTATGGTTAAAAGAAAAAAAAAAGATCAAAAGTTCAAATTTAAATTACCACTAAAATTTATAAAGTTAGTTTTATAGTAAACATATAACTCTATAAATACGCAAAGTTAAGTATATATGCGCATAAATATAACCGTGAGATAATTATATAATTATTTGTTAGTGCATATACAATATATTTAACGATGACGACGACATATCATCGTGGCATAAAATTACACTCATTAACTTATGTAATGTTTCATAAAATAACATCGCGTATGTATTTTATTTTATTTCCTATATACATATTTTTCTATAATTTTAGACCAATTATAATAACACTGACAATCCATCAATATATAGAAAATTAAGAAATATAAACTTAAAACAAATTACTATAAATAAAAAAAAATTGTATTTAATATAACGCAGTTGAGAAAACATTGACAAATTTTGTTAAACAAATATATTACTATTTTAGAATTCCGAATAAAAATAAATCAAAGAATTTTCATCCACAAAAGTGGATGTATAGCTTTGGAAAGAAATTTAAGAAATCGCTTATCACATAACAAATGATGAGGAGAGGGCAGGATGTATACATAGCTTCCGCAGTTGCTCGTATACCTAAGATGTTTCGAAATTACAAGAAAAATTATGAAATTTTGTATACTAGAAACTTATATTAAAATTATAATACCGCCAAAGTGATTAAGATTTAATTTTATTTATTTGTTCCCATCGTTTTTTATTTTATCGCTGTCACATACGAAAAGTTGTTTTACTCATACCATATGCAAATTTCTTTCTCAGAAATTATACTTAGTTCGGCAAGTTATTGGGAATTATATTGGGAAAATTTGAAATCGCTAACAAGTAAATTGGTCAACATGAGATATTGACCATGCGCATATATAGAGTTCGAAAAAGCATATTGATGATAAGAGAATACGATTGAGGTAATGTATCCATCATTATACTATAATGTTACATAATATCTAACTAAACATAATAGACGAACTGAGAACTGAGAATAAATTTCGCTACCTTATTTCTGCATATAATTGTCGCCTTGTTGTAGACTGTTCCATCCATAGTGTTAGAATATTTCAAAAAATCATAGATACACATATAGTTTCTATTTTAAATTTAAAAATACTGATGACAAACTATATATTTGTTCATCATATGTTATAAATAAATACAAAGTGTGCTGTATATTTCTTTGTGTGACCATGACCATGATGTTTGCAATATAATATCTTCCATCAATATGTAATATCGTCCGTCGAGCCGCCGGCCGTCTTCTTCACACAATACCACATATAATATATATAACGATCGATTAGCAAAATGTTTTCAATTTAAAATATTAATTTATAAACGAACACTATACAAAAAATAATGATAACTTTATTATTATTGTACATTAAATAAACATGGTGAAAAAATTAAAAATAATCTATTTATAGAAATATTAAATTATTTATAAATAAATTGTATTTATAAATAAATTGTATTTATAAATAAATTGTATTTATAAATATTAAATGTTGAAAAGTATTTTGACCTCTTTCACATACATTTTATTTATTTATAGTATTTTATAATATATACACATTTTTTAACACTAGAACTACCAATCCGTCATTTTGACGGAATTGTATATTTCAAACATATTGTTTTATTATTATTGTAAAAATATTATTTTTCAAATTTATGATGAAAATTTTAATTTGGCACGAAGGTACTACTCACAAATTAACTTTCTCCTTGTTTGTCAACGCTTTAATTTTAGAGAAAAATCTAACATATACCTAAATATACGAATCCGTCAAAATGACGGAAGTAGTAATTTTGATCTTAGGCTAGCCGATGTTCAAAGTAGATATGTACTAAATGGTTTTCCATATTTAGAAAAAGATAATTTACGATCACCATCAACACCTTTACATAAATTTGTGGTTCTAAATCTTGTTGAACCTTATTTAGGTTGCGCAAGAAGTATAACAACTGATAACTTTTTTACTAGTATTCCCTTGGCAAAAACTATTAGCTATTAGCTAAAAAAAACAACATTAGTTAGAACTCTTCGAAACAATAAAAATGTATTACCAAATATAGCAAAAGTAAAAAAAGATAACATGGCTCTATACGATAGCATAATATTAAAATCTGATAGTACAGTTCTCACTATTTACAAATCGAAACCTAAAAAAAAAGTATTACTTCTAAGTTCCAAGCATACGACTGTGTGAAGATTGCCAATAATTATAAACTTTTGCCAGAAACTGTCGAATTCTACAACAAAACCAAGTTCGGAGTAGACGTTATTGACCAAATAGCTCGCACAGATAGTGTAAAGGCAAGTTCTCGTAGATGGCCATTGCAGATATTTTACAATATTTTAGATTTGGAGATTATATAAAATTATATCACCAATGAAAATATAACTAGAAAACAATTTTTATATCAATTATCTGAAGAATTTGCTAATGAAATTACAAGCAACAAAACATCGAAATCTACTCAGTTAGAAAATTGGAATATAGAGAACCATTGATTCGATTTCGAAAAATTCTAAATAGAATACTGATCGAAAATCATGTGTAATTGGATTATGCAATAAAAACAGAACAAATTCTGCTTGCTTCAAATGCACGAAATATATGTGTGGGAAGTGAGTGCACAGCTAAAAAAAATATCAATTTGTAAGAAATGTGCTGCATAAATTCTACTCGTTTTACATTATATATTTTAAAGATTTGTTATTAATTGATTTAAACTGAACGTTTGCCTTTTTTTTTTATTTTGAATTGCAATAAAAATTGAAGTTTATATATTTTGCAATTTTTTTTTATTCCATTTTTCATACATCCGTCAAATTGACGGATTCGTACAACTAGGTATACATAAAATGTTGGTAGTTCTAGTGTTAAATGCATTGTGTTGTGTATAAATAAATTATATTTTTATTATTATATAAAATTGAAAATTGAAAAAAAAAACAATAAAGAAAATGAAAATTGCAATACAATAATTGTAAAAATAAATCGCATTTTTAAAAATAGATTTTCAATTAATAATAATATTATTCGTTTGCATGTACTCTGCGTTACATATACATTTACGCAAATTTATTGTTTATAAATGGACTGGGAACATATATATTTTACATAGTAAAAGTCTATAATATAAAAATCATAATGTGAAACAAATTATTTACATTTTATAAATAAAATTGATATTACATTATTTACATTACAATTTAAATTCCGTATATTTTAATAACATTTCAACATATTTCCATGGTCATTTTATTTTTCATCTTATTTGTATATATATATTGTAGATCGCATACTGTCCGACCAATAATCGATAAATTACTTTTCATAATATATGGGATCTGGTAATAAAACACCATCTATGTGATTGCTGATTGATTTATTGGATTGTTGACCGACGTTAACAAACTGTGTTTCAAAGTTTCATGGCATTACCTTCAGTGGTGATGAGTCGGACAAATATATAATAAATTTATTGGGAGAGTAGTTTAACATTAAATTTGGTAAAAAGGATTTGAAAAAAAATGAAAGATAAATTCAAAATGTGTTCAACATCAATTGACTGAGTGGCACTGAATGAAGTTGAATGTGAAATTTGAGTATGTATATTTCAGTAGTTAAAAGTGAAAATATTTCTAATAAATAAAATTATTGTTATAAATTATTGAAAAATTTACTACTCTTTTTTCCATACAATTCATTTCGGTAATATTTCAGACAGCGAATGCTGCGGCAGTTCAACAGTTTAGTTTATAATTTATATAATAATAAATTATACATTTCATTCATACAAATTTATTTATTCATTTTTTTTTCTTTAAATCAATCAATTTTAATGAACATAACACAAAAACATAATTGTTTGGATATAATAATAATAATAATAATCAAATGTTTATGTTTTGTTTATTTAAAAATTATAAATAATATTTTAAATTAACTTAAAAACACTATATACATTAATATAGTATCGAGTAAATGTACAAGTACGGCAACACTCAACTATTATAAACAATATTATTTACGAAATCAAATATAATTTTAGGGCCGAAAATTGAATGAATAAGAATTTTAGCTGAAATGCCCATGCCCACCAACTAAATTTTCACTAAATTGTTCAGAAGATGTTTAGCGGATTAAAGGTATAAATTACAAAGGCGCTTATAAGTTTTTAAATTTCTTCTAAACAAATAGATTTTATGAATGGTAATTTATTAAAATTAGTTACACAGAAAAAACACACAGAAAAAATTGTAACTCAGATTGGATAGCATTTCATTTCGATTGTGTTGATATTTAATTATAATATTGTATTTGTAGTAAATACCGCCATCGTTATCAGTGGCGAAAGCTGAGAAATAGCATTCAGTTTTCAATATCGCCAAATTTTTCTTAAAAACCTGGGTGAAATTAAATTAAATTATGAAATAAAAAATGTGAGTGTCCGAATTAAATTTTCCGGGAAAATCAACTTTTATGAATTATCATCTTTTTTTAATTACGAGTCATAGTTTTAATACGTTTCCATTTTTGCTTACAGCATTACAAATTATAATCAATTTCCAATCTTGCGTAGAAGAGATTTTAAAAATCGATTCGCCCGTTCAAAAGATATATTTAAAGAAATTTGTGGTATAAAGTATAAAGTTGACAACCGAATAGTACAAAATATTTTTGCAGTACCATTATTTCATACAATATTTCAATGACATCAAATGGAAAATCGGTCATCGCTTTTGAACGTGTCGATCGATTTTAAAAATCTCTTCTATGAAAGATTGCAAATTGATTATAATCTGCAATTCTGTATACAAAACTGGACGTCCGTTAAAACTATGAACAGTAATTAAAAAAAAAATGATAATTCTATTATCCGGAAAATTTAGTAAATGGACATTCTATTTCTTTTCATCTACTTTTCAGTCTACTTTCAACTCGTCCACCAGAAAAATATTTGGATATTGCAATCTAAAAACATTTTTTCACACGTCGCCACTGATCCACTGTTGAGCTTCATTGGCGGATAGTGTGAAATTTGTAAAGTACTCTATCCAAATATTGTGCTAAAACATTCTTTATAAGTCTATAAGTTATAAGATATAATAATGAACAAAGATATTTAATCATTTCCATTATATTTGAAAAAGTATAAATTATCGTATAGAATTTTTCAAATTTCAAACTAAATTATGCGTAAAAGTTTGAAAGCATTTATAACAAAATTTTATGGCGGAGGAAATCCAATGAAAATTAGTGAAATTTTTAAGATTGAAATTACGTGATGGACGTGTACACGATCTAATCCATTTACCCTATACAATCATAATTTATTATTTATAAACTATATATATTAATAACAATAATGTGTGACCGCGTGCGATGGCGAGAGATCATTAAAACATAAATATATTATAAATATAAAATAATAATAAATAATAATTTGCCAAATTGATCTATTATTTCAATTTCAAATATATATTTTATAGAAATATTAATAATATGAAAATTAAGTCAACTCCATCAAATACCACCCAATCATTCATTATACATTTTTGTTTAAGTGTACATTAATAAATAAATATACAAACAAAATAACAACAGAATTAAATTGATGATTTTTGGAGTGGCGCCAATATAAATAAATATTATAATCATTTTTACATATTATTATATTTAATATTATTTAAGAATAAAAAAAAAACAAAGAGTTGATGATAAAATTAACAAGTTAAGAGCTTTTCAATATATAAATAAATAAATAAATAAATAAATAAATAAATAAATAAATAAATAAATCAAATCAAATGAACAGACATGAGACAGTAGCAGTTGTAAATTGTAATATGTACATTTAAAATTACATCGTTGTACATATGTACAAAAATGTTAAAACAATCGATAAATCATGATGAAACACATATTATGCGTCGCCTGATCTTATTATTATTATTATTGATCTCTTTATTTTTATTTATGTGCGTGTGTATGTAATTCGCTTTGTTATATGTTGCGATCATATTATTAATTATTGTAAATGTATGGAAAAGAAAAATGTATTACGTATAGAGCGGTCCACAGCATTACACAAATTATTACGTTTTATTATGATTCTGATGAATGTCAACGTGTTAAATTGTGATTATATCAGTATAAACAGAGATTAAACAGTTGAAACAGTTGACATTTCAACTACATGTTAATTAAAAAATAGTTAAATAATAGTTAAAGTCCAATAAATTCGAAAAAATATTTTCTTCTGATTATTTTATTATACTTTAGCAGCTATACGTAGCTGCTTATAATTACTCTCTGTGTGTGTGTTAACTTTTTATTGATCACTACTCTTAAGTACAATATAATATAATTCGAAAATATTTGTACTTGAAAAATAATGTGAAAAATATACATTTAATTTTTTTTCCGTTTTAATTAATTTTAGCCACCGGGAAAAAAGGAAAAAAGATTACAAGAAAAATTAAAATTAAATTGGACCAATAAATATAAACTTGCAATTATATTTACATATGCACAATTTTTTCGTTGATCTTGGAATTTTTTGCTGTAATAATAAATTTCCAATAAATTGATTTGGTGATTTTATAAAATATGTAAATTACATATAGTAATAAATGTTTCTTTGTATTAATTTTGTACAGGTAACTCTCTCATATATATATAAGTAACAAGGTACTCCTACACATTTTCTATATACACAGCAGTTGCCACATATTATATATATATATGCCACAAAAACGCAGCATCAAAAATTGTACCAATTCCTTACACAAAAATTACGTATTGAATAAAAGATTTTGAAAATTATTAGTACATCAAATACTAACACAAATTATAATAATTTATTTGCTACTTAACACACTAATTTTTTACTATAACCATTTTTACCATTTCAAATATACCTTCAATTTGATCATTTCATAAATAATTTTGATCATATTAAATAGGAAATATATAAGTTGAGAATGGGATTATATCAGATTCTTTAAATCGGAACAACTCTGATCATTTCTCTTTCAAATTCCGTATTTAGATTTTATCCATCAAACCAAGTTGGTAATGTTAGTTTGCGCGGCATTGGTATAACACGTGACAATTCATCATTATTTGAAATGAAAATATTAAAAGTTTAACGTTTCCATCATTTTTTTACATCCACGTTGGTAAATTACTCCGCATGGGAGTATATAACAATTTACCAATTGTACTGTAATTAACGAAAAATAGATGTTTTGAAAATACTATTATTTTTATATGGGTGATTAGCCCATAGTGATGCGTGTGTACAGACATTGTTAATCTTTGAATAGCGTCCAACACCATATTTTCAAAGATATCCGTTTTTCTTTTTATTCCATAAACGAACAAATGGTCACCCAGCTGAAAAATTGTACTATTAAAATAAATACCGAAAAATTTCCTATGAAAAATAGCTGATTTGAACCAGCTATATTTCATGATTAATAATATATATTTCGGCGCTATGCAACTGCGCTACTGAGTGATGATGTGATGTGATGATTATAATATAAACATTGCCTATATAAATATGATGAGTGGATAAAAAATGTTCAAATTTTTATAGTATATTCCTGAAACCTATTTTATTCCAGAGAGAATCATTTCGTAAGCACTTTATAAATATACTATATTTTTATATATCCCAAATTTGATTAACATTGAATGAGAAAAAGACAAATTGTCAAGATTCATATAGTACCTATTCCTAAAAAAAAAAAAACTTATCCTGTGTGTATGATTTGATAGGAATTTTAAGTGTTATCCCATTCTAAACCGAATATAAACATACGAAAATCTCTACTAAATTAAATGAATGAATGATCATTATCTGCAGAAAGTTCATACAACTTTTTCCATAATAGACATATAATCCGTATGTTAAAACTATACACAAATACGAAATTTTCGTTAAAATTTTGATTTGCAGGAAAAACTATACAGTTTCGATTATACTTTCAAATGCACATTATCTTTAAAATATACAACAATTCCAATTAACCGTCGGTGATAGGAGGATCACCTGTACAAATACATAATTTATTGAGTTTATAAAAAAAGTTTAGCCGTTGTTTTTACAATTTTTTTTTTTCATTTTTGTTATTTTATAGAATATATTGTAAATTTTATTAAATGTTAAAATATCTCAATTTATTATTATTCACTTATAAAATTAAGGTGTGGTGGTTTTATTACATTATATATGATTAAAAATACTGATTGCAATTATGACTGACATTATTATTCAATTATAACGATATGATTATAAAATAAATATTATATTTAAAGTTGTAACCTTTTCCATTTTTTTAATATATATTGTAATTATATATTAATTCAAATGCAAAAAACTATAACATTTCAATAAATATTACATTATTGCATTATTACTTTCATTTGTATAAATTAGTGTAAGATCTAATATTAATTTAACCCTTTCTAATTGGTGTATTGTATATATATTTGAACGGAGGTATGGCCTAATATCGTTTATATATATTTACTGAAACAAAAAACATACATAATTTTGGAATTTGTATGGGGGGCAATGGATGGAGAGTGCATCAATCAATTTTTTTAATGGCTTTATCTTTCTTTTTCTATTTAAAAATATTTTAAATTCAATTTCAAATAAATTTTTTTATGGCTATTCCGAATTAATTTCGCATGTTTAATACGGAAGTTACTCTAAGTGGAGCCTAATGCGGAATCTATATCTAACATTAATTACATATATTTTCGCATCGAATCGTCGATGTATATGTTAATTAAAATATTTTTATATGAGTTATTACACATACATTACAGTTGATTAGCTTATGAGATTAATGTGCGAACTTGGCAATGAAGAAAAATCTTCAGTTGTACATAAATTTACATACAAACTGTGAAACTTTGTACGAATATTAAGTAATGTAATGGTAACAGAATAATTTTTAATAGGATTAGTTTATAATAATTATCTAAATGAAGCTGTGCAATTATAATGTGATTTTATTGCAATATTTATTAAATATATCAAATACAGCATATAATAGTTCAAAGTGACGGTAACCGAAATATTCCATTGTATATAAAAAATGTTGAACAAATTCGCTTCCATACAGCATTTCCAACAATATTTTTGATATGAAAATATAATTCAAAACATTGTTATAATACATATAGCAGTTTTATTATCATATTAATTGAATGTAAGGCGTTTTATATTGGATTAAATTTATTATATGCGCGGTAATAGTGTTGTTAAAATTCTGTCTATGATCTCATCTCACGGTATACAACAGATCATATACCGGTTACATTTACATAATATTAAATACAGATAATTTTTTAATTATATCAAATATAAATAATAAATTAATTATTACAAACAAAACATCTCCTCTCTATACGTACAAATATATATAAGAAAATATAAATACATTTCGATAGTTAGTTAGCGGCGGACTGGTGTTAAATATAAGAATCTTTTTGAAAAAAAATATATAACGCAGCCATAACAAGTTTCTTCTTTGAATGTGGGTTATAACCGACAGAATTTTTATAATAATATCAATAAAATTTCTTAAAAATATAATTTTTAATTTTTTTTCTGATTGTGTACTAAATAATTAAATAAATAAATATTCATTTTCATATATATTTATACAATAATTAAATTTTATATATTGTGAATGCACTGCAATGTTTGTGCATATTTTGTTATTATATTTATGTACCACAATATATACTTTAAAAAAAACTCTCAAAATATTGTGATCATATTTATTTACTTTACTCTGCATGAAAAGCAGAAAAAAAAAACAGACAACAACAAAAAATTAATCAAAAAAATTATGTATTATTAAAAAACAAGAAAAAAAATAAAACATGCATCAGAGAAAGTTCAATAAATTAAATTTTATAAATTTATGAACACAAAGTTCGCGCGCGTATCGTAATAATAATAATGAATTTATATTTGGAGATGGTTATTCTGGAAAGAATCATGTATTGAACAGAAAAAAAGTGATAATGAAATATTTTTCATCAATCACCAATCACGAGAATTAAAATTACCATCAACGTACATAAATTTATTGCATTGTTAAAATACTCATCCATTTTCATCAGAATAACCATCGTTATGTTTTTATTCTATCCAATTTTATTGAACAATTTTTATTAATTTTCTATCATCAATACATACGAAAAATAATAAAATATATAAATTGTAATTGATTTTATGAATAATATACATCCTCTGTCCCATAATAAACTGGAATGGCTTTGTAAAATCATATATCGAACACGATTATGTTCTTTGAACGTTCATCAACAAACCGACAACAAAATTACATGACATTACCATTTAGTACAGAAACGAAAATATAACACATAAAGCTACAGCTGTTTTTGTGCATCGATCGAAAAATAACTATAAAAATAACATTAAATTTTATTTTAAAATTTATAAAAATGCTACTCAACCGAATGATTTGCGTAAAATTGCGTATGGTGTGTTAAAAGTACAAGTTTTTAAATGCCATAAATTATTCACAGAATGCAGAGAAGTGTATATAAGTGATGATGAACGTCCAGGGTGATCATCTGAAGGAAGATTTAGTGAAGAAAACATTGAAGAAGTACGTGATTTATCTAAATTGAGCTTGGAATACAGAAAATAATAATTCATCGAATTTTAAGTGGTCCTCGCGATAGGTGAATTCAAAGTTTGTTCCACATCAATTAAATGCGATGATCAAAAATTTCTTTGCTCAATATAATATTCACTTAATTTAACTATGTCTGCGACTAATTTTTATTCCCTATACTCCATTTGGCTCTATGAAAGAAAACCGTTTTACATCACGTGTAGGCATTCAAAAGACGACGACTTGTTGAATGTGTGCAAATTCGATGTATTTCAGTTGATGCGCACATTACTTTCCATATAAATAAAATACTTATTGTAAAAATCTAATATTTATATATTGTGTTTCTGTAATCCATTCCGAAGTATTATGGGACCGATGAGTTTATCTTTATATAATAATAAAAAATAAAGATTTATTATGTTTAATATTTTTTTTTTCTACTATTTTTATGATTTATGACCTAACACATTGATTATTTTTTGATATTGTCAAATAAAAATGTTTTTATTATTAATAAAAATATAAAAAAAAAATATAGGCATTTATTATTATTTATATTTTCAATTTCATTTCTACAATACATAATCATATAAACACAATAATTATTATTTATTACACGCATACCAATAACTATTAGGTGTTTAAATAAATAACTGCCGTGGTATTTTTTTCGCCAATTATTATATTATGATGTCAAGTGAAAGTCATAACATAAAAAATTATTTAATTTAATAATGACAGTTGATTTCATGAGATCGACGATGGTATATATATATTTACCATAAACTCTTCGCAGAGAACTTTTCAACAATTATACGAATAAAGAAGTCGAAAAATTACTTTATTCTTTGGATCCTCACAAAGCCAAAAACAAATTACCAGAAAGATTATTTTTCAACATAAAAATAAATTAAATTAAATGAAAATGAAAAACATCCGGTATTTATTTAAACACCTAATTTTATTGTACTATAATTAAAATTAAAAAGTTATTGTTACGATCGGTATTTTGAATATGGTTTAAAAAAATTTGTCTCTAACAAAATTATAAAATTAAAGATCATTTATTAACTATTTATTGTAAGTAAATATAAAAAAAGTTAATAGATTTATAATTTTTTTACTTTCAATTTTTAAATTTAACAAAACATATTTTTAAAATCAAAAGGATATTAATTAATTTTATTTTCTTCTTATTTTGTTTACCAATTTAATTCATTAATTAAAATTTGTATTGTATATTAAATACATATAAATTAAGAAGAAACTTTCGATTTTATTCGATTTTATTAACAAATGGCCAAAAATATAATTATTATCCCTTCCGCCCATTCTGAAATTACTCATAACATGTGATCATTTTGATTACATTAAAAATCACCACATCAAAATTGTTTCGCCAACATACATTTTTATCGAAGCTACATTTACTCTCAAAGGAATTTCTCGAAATCTGAGATGCATGCTTTAAAAATTACCTATATAATATATTAGGTGAATATTGTTACGAATTTATTTCAAGCGCATATGTACATCGAATTGGAATTGGATTACGATGCAATTAAATTTCCAGACATATGCATATGCAGGTATACACACTTGATGTTCCAACAGAACAATGTTACAATACATATATATATGGTATATTCTGAGTTAATGGTTATATATAGATTTAATTAGAATGGTATAATTGGTATTATGAAACAAAAATGTGCATGCGCCGATGCGTGTACGTTAGTTTAATATATATACGATAAATGAATTGAAGTTTAAAATTAGAAAAGTTTAGACTGCTATTCAATCCACAGAACTGAAATTGTAAATGTAAATAATTCAATGTCTAACATGATATTTAAAGTACATATATATAGTGTGGCATCCAAAGGTCATCAATTGGATTGTAAACAAAATTTGAAACGGCAGTTTGTTTACGCTATGTATAATTAATATTTATTATAATATAAATTCAATGTGGAACAATAATGAATCAAATATATCAATTTCTAACCAAAACAAAAAATTGAATAAATACGAAATATTTTGTAACGTAAGATTCTTATAACTAATTTCTTAAAATTATAGAATTATAGAATATGCGATTAACTTAACAGATATATATAGATTAGAATCTATGGTTAGATTATAAAATAATCTATCAAATTGTGTTCATTGTTTCATAGTGTTAAGTGCGTGTTTCTTATAGTTTTTGTTATTAATATTATAAACGCTAAAAACAACAAATGTTCCAAAATCATAACATAAAATATAATATGAAATAACACAGAACATATTTTTGGAGGCACCTCTCACTATATTTTGGATAACATAATTTAACAAATAACGTGAGTAACACGTAGAAAACACAGTTCCTGGCGAATATCCTTATTCAATGCAATATTTTAAAAAGTAACAATTTCAACAAAATAATGTGTATTTAAAAAATATATCGTATTTATTTTGTATTTTCAAAGTTTATCTTGAATAAAATATTACAAACGACGTCCACACCATACATCGATTAGATATATTCTCTTTTTATAGTAGATTTATTTTATATATATTTTTTATTGTAGATTTACAATATAAACTCTGTTTTTATAATGTTTGAACATTTTTAAATAATGTAAAAATTTAAAATATTAAAAAAATTAATTTATTAAATGTAAAAACTGCAGAGACTATTGTATGCGAACACATATGTTTACTCTTAATTTACATATAAAATACATTATAAAATACGCAAATATTTCCTTATTTATATTTTAAAACCATATTAAATTTCACAATTGTTATAAATACTTATGGTATAAAATAAATATTTGCATATATATCATTTCATTTATTGTAAAAATAAAAAAAAAGGAAATAAAAGTGCATTGGATTCTAAACAATCATAAAATTATTGAAGGTTACCATTTTTATATTACAACGTACATTCACTCTCATCATATAGTACACAATATATATGATGTGGTATAATCTTCAAAAGCATATCGCACTATACAAATATGTGTTGTGTTAAATTGTCATTATTACGATATGCAAGTAATATAAATAATGGATAATAAATTTATACGACTGAATGACTGACTGACTGACTGACTGACTGCATGTTATAACAATATAAACTATATTGATGTACATGTGAAAAATAATAAATTATACTTTTTTAATATACCAACTATAAATATAAAGAAGAAGTTAAAATGCATCATAAACACACACACATATAAATATAGCAAGCAATATGAATTAAAAATAAAATATTCCATCATCCATTTCATCCCATCCCAACCCATCCCATTCATTCCAACATATCATAAAAATTACATTAATTTTAATAAATACAAAATCTGAATAACAAAAAAATAATCAAAATGAAGAAGTCAATATTTAAAACAGAACACATTAAACATTTTAATGTATTATATAGGGAAAAATAAATGATGTGTTAAAAACATTTATATTGTGTAAATATATACAAAATAGAATATTAATGTTATAAACAATTTTTCAAGATCGTCGTAAAACAAAATTGTATATATATTTGTATATGGGGAAAAAAAAACCTTGGACATTAATTACTGTACTGCACCACCATAACGATATCTATCTACTATACCAAAATATATCATATGGATTTGTGCGTTTAACTTTAAATGCGTATATATACGCACATTCCCGAACACATTTATAATATTATTAGAAAAAGGTTTTTATAAAACATATGCAAATGTAACTAAACATAAAAATTTTGTATATATAAATTGAAGTAAACCAGTGCACTTTTTCTGTGTGTTGACCTAAGTCAATGTATAAAAAAAATTTTAAAATAGGATTAACCATAATCGTAAGCCTCACTGCGTAGTAAACAACAAATTTTCTTTTATTTTGGAAATTCGTTTGTTTATCAATGGTAATAAAAAAAAAAAAACGCTAAAGTAATCAATTTTACTTTCTTTTTTATAAATTTTTTTCTCATTTAGTAATAAAATGAAATATTTATAAAGAAAAATAAAAAAAAAATAAGTAACACGATGCGATGCGTATAAGATAAAAGGCTTCAATGGCGAGAGATTAAGTCATTTTTTTCGAATTTGTAAGACTACTGTGTGTATTGTATAAAAAATAAATTATATGTCCCCGAAACTCTTTCAAACTCTCGTCAATATAGCTACAAAGCAATTTGATATATAGAATGTAAATCAATTGCATATATTCACACGGGGTAAAAATTGAAGTGGCCACTTGCATTTAAAATTATGTATTCGTTGCGTTATAAAATTAAATAATTTGAACTTCCTTTTTTCAAGTAAAATTAGCAATTAATAAAATCATTTCTATAATAAAGCTAACGATGGAATATAGTAATTAAAAATTAAACCATATCCTTTATAAATTTCAAAATGAATAATTAATCCTATATTAATTTTATCGCGCGTATATATCGTACCGAGTATAACATAAAATGTTGCTGACAAGTGTATTATAAAAATGTTAATATCTTTATTGCCACAATACAAAAAGATCTATTATAAAATCTGAAATATATATACCTTTAAGAAATTAACAACCCACATAATTATATTGTATTTGTTTGTTCATATAATATTATTATACTATTAAAAATAACTATATTATTATTATTATTATTATTATTAATAATAATATATTAAAAATAAATAAATAAATAGTTTCTCAGTTTGTAAATATACATAATTATAATGCGGAAAAATCAATAATTAAAATACTTATACAATTATCTGCACAAATTTATTAAGTGTATTATTTCTATAATTACATTTATACAATATACAAAATTGCAACCTAATGATTTTGTAATTTTTTGGTTATACTTAAATACTGTACCCGCTGCTCTGTCCGAAAAATAAACCGGAAATACTTTCTAATATATATGCGTCTATGCGGGGTGACGCCGAAGAGTATATACGTGATTTTGTGAAAATTAGCAAGACCTTTTTCAGCTACAGAGATTGAATCATGGAAATAGAAATCGGTATAAATCAAAAATAACAATTCATAAGATTTTAATTGCGCGGCAAATCACTATTCATAATTATACGACCCTATTTAGCTCCTCCATATTTGGCTATATTTTATTCTTGTGCAAATCGTTGATGCGATTTCCTATTGATCGAAAATATTTCGATTAAAAATAAATTAAGTGTTTCGCTTTTTTCTTTTCTTAATCCATTGCTTTGGTTATTGTTCGGACAGAAGGTGTATGTATGATTTGTGAATTTTGTGTGTGTGTGTGTGTGTTTAAAATATGCGTTTAATATTTATTTACACGCATTTATTTTTATATATATTTATATTGCGACATTATATTCTAAATGATCATGTTGAAATACGGAAATTAAAATATAATATATGGTATAAATTTAATATTGATTAAATTGGGAAGGTAAAAGTAAATTATTAAATCTAAAAACAAATAGTTTTTATATTAAATTAAATTTTATTATTTTGTAGGTAAATTAAATTTCATTACAGATAATTCAACGATTGATTTAATTCTATATATGTAGGAGCAACGTTTCGAAATTATGAAACCAAATTATTTTTCCGACATGGTTATTAATTGTGTAGAAGTCATATATATAAGTGTTTTTTTTCGCATTGATCATATCGAAGTGAATAAACCATTAAGTTCTATACGTCTGGTATAGTATCGCATGTTAGAGAAAGACTCTACATGAAAGTCACATTGTCCTGTTGCATAGGCGCTTGAGTCGCCCCCTATTTGATATAGACTGATAGGGTTGCTTATGCAGATCGTCAAGGCGATGAATGATTAATTCAGATTTTGAAAATCGACATAAGAAATACTTTATATATAAGGTTACAAGAATCATATCATTACAATGTATAAGGAAATTGGGGTACAAGAGCAATATTTGGCTTATTATGGTCGTATAAATAGACTTTTTAAAATCATAAATTTTAATCTATTAAATTTATAACTATACAAGAAAAATTATTAAAGATAATTTAAAAATCACAAATTTTTTTACATAATTAAATGAAAAATTAAAGATACTATTACTACTACAATTATAATTTTGGAAAGTTAGTATTTTTAATACGTGTATTTAGATGTTTTTTTTTATATTCAGTATATAGTTATAGATAGCATATTTAACTGTGTGCAAGTATAAATGTTTACTATATTTACACAGAGTACATTGTTTATTTTCCATTATTAATTGTAATTAATGTGTTATTATATTATATGGATATAGCGTAATATCAATATAATACTACTAATATATATGCATGGCATGCACACACGATCCAATATAAATGTACTATAAATAATCAAGATTTATATCTTATTTTAATATTGTATCAGATCGATTCCATTAAATTAATATAACAATTATACCATAAAATTATAAATTATAAATTAAAAAATAATATTTTTATTTCATTATATACTGATCTCCATCTCTAAATTATTCATTTATTATTATTATTACTATTATTATTATAATTTATATACTACACACACACACACACACATAATTGCATATTACTACTACGATTATTATTATTATTATTATTATTATTATAATAACTATTATAGAATTGCAATTAGATTTTCTTTACGACATAAATACGTGGTCAATTATAATTTTTAAAATTCATATCAAATAATATAAATAATAATAATAATAATAATAATACTAATAATAATAATAATAGTAATAATAATAAATAATAATAGTAATTTATGATGTGTATCATCTACTATTCTTTAATTGCACCTACATATAAAAATATAAGACATAATAACATAACAATAATAATTATTATAAGTAAAACTAAAATATTATTATTATTATTATGATTATTTTTATATTAAACCTCATTTATGCAGCACATAATTTTAATAAACCTTTCCTTTCTCAAATATGAATTAGCAGTTTCTGTCTTTTCACACGCCTAAAACATATAATTTAATGTTTGTATAATTGTTATTGCAATTTCACAAAAGATAACCAATAAATATAAAACGATAAGTGATAAACAGTGTGTTTTAAGTGTTTACGAAATAAAGGCGAGATGGGAAAATTGCTTGGAATTTATCGACATGTACTGCTGCTTGTTCGTGGCTTAATTATTCTATACGTTATTACCTATACAATATATTATTTTAAAATGCATTCGTTTTTATAGAATTGGAATTGGTACGATCATCATACAATTTTAATATAATAATGGAGAATAAATAATAATATATTATATAAAAAATAAAATAAAACTTCTAAACATTTTATAATAAATTATATACGATAGAAAAAAAAAAACGTGATATAACAACGAGATGATCAACGAAAGATAGAAAAAAGCTTCTGAATTAGATAACTTGAATTTTTTTATATATCATTATTTTAATAATTACCTTTTCTTCATATTTAAATTTAACAAATATAAGATACATTTTCTATATAAAGTGCGTGTCGTAGAAGTATATTTTTTTGCTGTCCTGATGGTAACGAGATGTATGCACATAACAATAACATATAATAATGATGACAAACATCTATGACTCACTCATATACAGATGATCATCTTATATTCATTTCATATATTTATATACAATATTATACAATAAATTATACTGATGTTGTACTTACTAATAATAGTACAATATATTAGGAATATTCCACACGCATTTATGTTGTATATATGGATGAAGAAGGGCATTAAACTCTAAATAATGCTATTCCGACGATATATTTAAATAATAATCTTACCTGTAATGAAACAAAAAATTGGAAAAGATATTAAATAAATAAATAATATAAAATTGAAATTTTTTATAAATTATGTAATTATTATTTGGTGAAAATAAAAGACAGAGTGTTTTTAGTTATCAAAATAAAAGACAGAGTGTTTTTAGTTATCAATATTTATTTTGTCTTATTTAAAGTCAGAGCTGTCAATACATTTGAAGATATAAATAAACTGAGGTGGGTCAACGTTTAATCCATACAATCATTAAAACTTCACAAGAATATTTCCTACAATTATAGAAAAACTGAAAACGTTATTCAAAATTTCAAAATAGGGAAATTTAAGTGATCATTTAAACATATTCATATTCATTCTAATATTATGGAGAAAATTATAAGCCACAAATGTATATGAACAATACTAAGAGATCAACAAGCTATAGACAATTGGTGATCGCCTATATAACTTCAGAAAAAGTAACGATCTATACAGACGATCTGTAAGAAATTATTATTCGAATATATATTCTTGGTAAAAGTATTATGAAATCATTAAATATATTCCTGAAATGGTGTCCTGGGAATTTACCAAATTTAAAAATCTCAAAATAATTACTTACTTACTTAATTAGGGTTTGTACAACTTTATTATATTAATTTGAAAAAAAAAAGGTAAATACATTTATTTGTCATCAAATTGATTTGTAAAATGGGACAAGTTCATTCATCATCATCATAATTTATAATTAATAAGCCGTTAATTAAATGTCATTAACATTTTGTTAACGGCTTTCACGTTAAATGGTATAGTGCAATATTTTAAAATATATATTTTTTGCGCATTCATCGGAAAATTACATTTTGGTTATGGTTTATGGTATCGCTGTGTATAGAATATTCGATCACAAACGTGTTAATTATATATATATTATATTCTGTATAATCACCCATAAAACCAAATAAGGTTTAATAATATTGTACAATATATGACACACACAGAACACACAAAATTATATGTTCAATTCAAATATTTACATAATAAAATCAGTCACAAAAATACTGTAAATTTTCCTAGAAATTTGCATATACTTGTATAAATTTATAAACAGTGTGCCAAAGAATTCTTAAGACTATACTGGATCGGTAACATGATAATAGAAACAAGTTATTATAATTTTGTTTCGATTTTTATTTAAAATAAGTTCCTCAAGACATTCATACACTTGTTGTTACATCGATCTAATAATGATCTGAATGCAATTCATTTTACAAATTCAACACGCACATCGATTTAAATAAAATTCAATAGTTTTGATTGATTGATTTCCGCACCAGGAATTTTTTATCATGTTTTGTGTTAAATTAAATTACAGATTTTTGTTTAAGCTTTATAATACAATATGTAAACAAAAAAATTTTACTTCTCCAATGAACAGCCGTTTCGAGTTAGTTAAATAAATGTGCAGATCTTTTGAATATTAATCGGCTGGCGCGATCAAACTTTATCACACATGCATAATAAGATTAATGGTACTACTGTGGGTCCACATCTAGTGCAAATGTTACAGATTAATTAACTCACACAGTATATACGAGTATATAATCCATTTTAGTTGATTTTGTGGTTGACACTTAATATGCGTGTTAAAAAGGGTTAATGAACAAATTACAGAATCATTATTTATATACGAAAAATATATATAAATAATTAACACATCATTTTTTGCTTTTATTTAATTACAATATAATTCATGCCTTGTTTTTATTTTATTTGTGTACACACAGGGTGTATCAACTTGTAGATCTTTCTGTGTGCATGTGCATGTAATGTATTCCATATATATGAATTTTTTGTCATAATCACATATTGTAGAAAATAAAGAATTGAAAAAGGCAATGCTTTTTTCGACTTATCGTTCAACGTGTGCGGTTAATATTTGTTAAAAATTGCGTATAGGTACGAATAATTTTATATTAATTTAGAATTATTCATATATGGTATATTAATAATGGCAACAACGACATGGTACATTTTAATACATTCTGTATATATTTTTAGACTGTGGTATATTTTTTATTTAAACTTGATACTTGGAGCTGTTGTGTTGTGTTGTGTATTTGTATATTTTTTTAAAATTATTAATCTTAAGTGTCAAATAGGTTACACATAGAGTTAGTTTTTTTTTATGTTATATATGTTTTTATACAAAACAAAAAAATATATAATATAACTCTTGTGAATTCTCAGAAAGAAATATTATTAAGAGTAATATTTTATTAAGAAATATTTTGCAATTAAACAAATACACATATACTACATGGAAATATAAATAGCAAGTAATAAATACAGTAATTCTTCCTTAATATAGTGTATACACACTCAGGGTTTGCTAATGGCAGTTAAATTTAATATATATCCGTCTCCTGGTATAGTTTTTCAATTTTATTTAATAAGATTGTGGTTATACAAATCTGTATATAGCTTCAGAATTTATATTGTAGCTTTGATAATAATAATTATAAAAAAAAAACCGTTTAAAATTTAACAAATAATTTTTATTTGAAGGTAAGATAAGGTTAAAATCAATTTAAAATTCATAGAAAAATTATTCACTTATTATAATTACATTACAATTTCGCTGTTAAAGTAAATTCAATAAAATGACAATCTTCGCATATGCGAATTATGAACTTGAACAACAGGGAAAATTTTTTTTTGTGAAAACTTTTCGTAAATAAATATAAGAATTTGCTATAACGATTTTGAGACTGCTTTGGAAACGATGCGATAACTTTTAATTCTAGAATGTATCGAGTTTTCATGCTCTCGTAATTGCAAATATTACATATTATATCAATTGACATATTATTCTTAATTTCTTTACAATTTACGAGATGTTATTTTAGACATTCTATTTCAAAAGTCAATAAGACAGAGTATAGCTAACAATTTATTCCATAATGTATTTTTATTATATATATAACTCATTTTGCACATTTATGTGTGTGAATCTTTGAAATTGTTATTAATTTTTATGCACAACAAAACAGCAACAAAGGAATATCGATGAATTTTTGTGTTAAAAATGAAACAAAAGGATTATTAAAGCAACAGAATTAATATATAATTAATTATTAAATGTTACATTATATTTACAAATAAAATTCTTAATAATACCATTAAAAATTAATTTATGGATGAGTTTTATGCTTGAGTGCACAGAAATAAAAAAAAAATGTCAGGTGTAGAAGGATCGAATTTAAAAAAAAAAAAAAATTACTAAAAAGGTAAATATAATATTTATACAATGGTTCAGGCACAAAAAATAATATATCTAAAATACAACCTGAAAAAAAATAGTTTTCTCAATATATTATGTGATCGCGGCGGGCATATATTATATATTTCACTAAATTGAAGCTTTTTTCAAAATCCATGCCCATAATTTATTGTTAATTGAAGAATCTATATATACAATATATAGAATTCGAAAGTATTCTCCAAAAATTATACCGTTTTTAGTTCAAGGGTAAAATTGAAAATGTCCCATAGGGACAAAAAATTATTTCTAAATAACACACATCAACGAACAAAGTGTGAATGAATTTTTTTATTTCTCAGAACATGTTTTGCATACATGAATAATTTCTTGGAATTAGAACCATATGTTCTTTGATGGTGCGCTGTAAACTCATTTATCAAGTTTAATTATGCGATTTGTTTTTATTTATTACAGATTAACGATTCAACCCATCATCATAATTGCTTAAAATTCTCTATATAAATAGTTTCAAATACAGACTAAATAAGAGTACACTATACATTACGGATTGAATAGTTCTATACCAAACTTATAAGCTATAATATGAAAGCTAAAACAGCTTGACAGACATAAATGAATGACAGACATCTAAATGCTCGTTTTATTTACTGTAAAAAAAATTGCATAAAATAAATTTAAATAATTTGTAATCGAACGATAGAAAACAATAAGAATAGTGGAAAAAAATCTTCTTTGACCTAGATGCTAACAGAAAGTTTTCTTCTCTTACAGAAGCAGAAATTCTGGTATTACAATAAACACTGTTTTAAGTGGGCGACAGATTGAATATACATAACATTATAGTTATTGTTGAATATATAAAAATTCTATTTATTACAGATCAATTTATTCTTCACACAAAGGAAGATATAACAAATTATAATATTATAATAAGCAGAAATAAAAGGTGGTAAATTTGAAACAGAAATTTTTGCCATTACACAAACAATTAATATTGAATTCCAATCACAAGTAAACATTTAATTTAATTTCGATAACAATTTTTTTACCATATGTTTATTTGATTGGAATAAATTATTATAAAGTCCAATATGGGAAAATTTCAAATTTACCGAACATAGACTCTCAGTTGTAACACGTGCATGTGATATGTTATTACAATATATGAGAAAAATCGTTCCAAATTATATAAATTACATATTGAGTGTTACATAATATTAATAAAATTCTTATAAAATGTTAATTCCATATAATATAAAAAAAAGCAAATTAGTTCGAATTTGTTGAAGAACAACTCACACGTTTTTTTTTTTTATTCTTATTCCTATTCCGTATTAACATATAAAATAAACGTATACGTATACGGAATAGAACATCCTACACTAAACATACGCACGCAGTAACAAAACGCCATATAAATTTACACATAATTTTATCTATTATTTTATATCCATATAATCTAACATAGTATCGATTCAATATAGACACAATTTTATTAACTATATAGTACTAGTACCCTCATTTTTCACAACATAATAACATTCAATATAAAATTATGACATATTCTATCAAAACGATTTTAGAATACGTAATTAATTTATACATTATATTTTCTATTTCTGTCAAATACAAACGACACATAATTGGCATTATATTTGACATAATTTTTCTCTCTCTGTGTGTAAAACAAACGTAAGAATAGAATCGATTGCCTATATATAATTAATTAAATTAATTCCCTTTGTATAAAATATATCATCAGTTATTCATCGCATAGTTAAAATAATATCTGTGCGTATTAAGATATGCAAATATAATAGAAAATATACCATGACCATACGAACGCTTATATAATGTTATAATATAGTAATAATTAATACTCTATTAGTTTTATAATAAATACGATTTATTATTATTTAGTTAAATTTCTAATTTATTATGACAGAGCCAATGCGTTGATTTATGTATTTATAATTTAAAATTAATATAATGAATACTGCAATTGAAATCTGTTTTAATAATTCTTCAACAATATTAATAATATTACAATATTATTTTAGAGATTTTAATTTTATAAATTCTATACCGCACACACATTAATAAAAAGTTAAATTTTATTATTACAGTAAAATGGCTATGAATAGTGATACCATTCAAGGCACGTTTAATTTAAATTATATAATATTATGTTTAATTGATGTCTATACGTAATATTAGCGCGTAAAACACAATGGTTCAGCAGTTAATTTCTCTTAAAAAAAATTGGATTAAGCTTATTGATTACGCAACAGTAGTTATAACAAATTTTGACATATATCAACTAATTTTTATGAAATTTAATATGAAGATGTAAAATGAGATTACAATAAAAACGATTCCTATAATGATGTTCTGTGCAAAATCATCATAACTATTTTTCAGACCATTTTAGGTGGAAATTAGTATAAAGATGTAAAATATGTTTATATAAAAACGGTTTCCAATAATGAATACTCGATTACTGATAATAACCCTAGTAACAATTTGTCGGTACTTTGAAAAAAGAGGAATATTTCCGTGGCAAAAAATCCACATATTTTCTATGGAAAAAATATATTGGAATTTGTCATAGATTTTTCACTTAATATAACAGTATTTTATTTAGGTCAATAGAAATCTTTGGATTGTCAGGGTAATATGTCGAATATAAGTCCGCGCGGTATTGTATTTATAATTTATTTTACCAATTATCCAAGACAGTGGTTCAAATTTTGTATATTTCACTTATCTAGATATAATCCTCAGTAGTTTTAATTTATTTTCATAATTTTTAAAACAACCGCAGCAACTCAAATTGATTTATTTCCGAGGAATTTTGTAAGACTTTTCATGGATTTTATCCGCGGTTTTTTTTTTCTCTTGTTTATTACAAAAAAAAATGCACAATTGATGAATTTATGCCATCGTTCGGGTAACATATTCATTCCGTGCTCATTGAACTTCTGGCCTATCGGTAAAAAAAAACTACAATTTGGTATCGCATCGTCATAAGAAAATTTATTCTGCTAATACGAACGGATTCACGAGTATTACTTGCCAAAATACATGTGCAAACCAAAGATATTTTTGTCAAACTTCGTGGATCTGCTTACAAAAAATATGAATATAAATACAATGGATATTATGTGAAATAATAACAACGAGAAATATTTCTAAGCAGAATCCGTAGAAATTATCATCGCAAATATACGAATAATCCAAGGATATTTATTATAAAAATCCATGGACAGCGTTGCACTGATCATATAAAATTCCAGTGGACATTCGTATAAAAAAACTATAGATATTTCCTCGGACTAAAACTACGGACTACTACATATAATGCGGAAATTTTACGGACAAACTGCGGACAGTGTTACTAGGGAAGAAGCATTTTCCACATCAGGTTCTATACGAATCTAACAAAGTTGAATATTTCTAAGTGCGTGAAGTGGTATTACTAATAAATAGAAAACAGTGCGATAGTCATTTATGCAATGATTTTACAGGAAATTAATTTGTTAATTTTTTTCAATGGTAGCAAAATATCAGGTTTTTTGAAGAGCGATCACATCAACAATTATCGAGCACTGCATACAAAAGTCCACAAGAACTATTTTAAAAATTGAATATTAAAAATTTTGTCACTTTCCAATAAAACCAATGAACTGCGCAAAATTTCAGTATATTAGAATTTTTTTAATCCAATTTTACACCCGCATTTTAAATTTCACATAATTTGAAATATATCCAAATTTATCTGAATACTGCAGTCAGGCAAATTGTTCTTGTTATCAGTGATACAGAATTTTATTATATAGAAATCATTCATATAATCGAATACCATATTATATTATACTAACTTACTAAAATCCACAAAAATTGGTTTAGAAATGATCAAATTTGTATGGTTTCTTCAAAATTTGACCAGCATTTCATCTTATTGGAAATCGGTATTCATTTATACAATATTCAGTATGGTATAATTACCAAAATATACTAATTTACCCCCAAATTGCTTGAAAATTTAATAAATATCCAAAAGTTCTTGATTTCTATCAATGGATCTGTCCATATAAAAGCTTCGGTGGCTTTTATTGTAACGTTATTGTTATGAATTTTAAAGCAATTACCTTACAGGAATTCATATGAAACAAATAATCTATAGCATTATTAAAAATTGCAGGTATAAAATAAATTGTAAATAAGATACAATATGTGTAACATTGTCTCTGGCAGTATTAGTGATGATGATTCTATTCTATCTACATATTGATATTGTCCCTTTAAATTATATACAATGTATTTATGGAGGAGGCGTTCGTCATTATTTATATGTTTTATCGTTGTTATTATAATAATAAATAAATCACTTGGCGTGTACATATAAAAAATTATTCTCATATTAACAAATTGATTATATTTTAATTTTATATAATTAGTATATAGAGATCGAAACATACGCATATCCATACCTATACACATAATAATAATATTTCTATATATATTTACATTGTAAACAATTGATGTTAGATATACGTTTGATGAATATTAAATAATAATAATAATAATTTTCAAATTTAAAATCAATTATATATATTTTTTATGTAATAATATTATCTGCGTAACGTATTCACAATAAAAATATAATGGAAACAATAATAGAGTGAAATCCTATTAAAAATTAATAATATATATAAAAAATATTAAATATGGTATAAATTGTCAGTGAATCTGCGTTGTGATGTGGTGTGGTGTGTTATTATTATTATTATTATTATTATTATAATATTAACGACTAATGATTTATTAAATATTATTTTATCTATATAAATCATATATGTGAACTCTATATTATTAACAATATGTTGTAATAATTATAATGATCAAGAAAGCAAAAATAAATAAAATAATAATAATAATAATAATAATCTATTTTATGGATGATGGGTTTTTTTTTCATAAACCATTTTTATAAAGCTTTTTTTCTTTTTCATTTTAATAATAGATTATTAACGCGATTTGCTGTTAATCGTTTTTACATGGCTTATATAAAAATGTAAGAAAAAATGTTTCAAACAAAACCACCAAGTACATTAACACTATATATTTATAAAAAAAAAATATAAATATAATAAAATAAGATTATAAGATGGACCTATAAAATGTTTGAAAATTATAATATAAAATCTATCGCATATATCTGTAAAACTAATTTCATTTCGTAATTTCATTTAAAATTACGTTGTCTTTTCTTTTGCAGCAAATGGAATGGAAATGTGTAAACATTCTTAAAGTAATAATCTACTGTGCGTGTATATAGTATACCAATACTGGCACCAGTGGCTATCTAGATGAACATTCGTATTGGGTATAAGCAGATTAAATTGCAGAAAGTAATGGAAGCGATAAATAAATCCATTCACATATTATAGAGTGGACAAAACAATGGTTAAAACTGAAAATTTGTGGTATTAAAGTACTAAAAGATCTATTGTACCTTACTCCTTGTTATCGTAATTTCCATCTCTTTACAATATATACAATAGAACTGCCTCTGCATGGCCACCCAAGGCAGTATTTCAGGTTCTCTACTTCTAAAAATACAGTTTTTGAGTATAGTTGTTCTGGGGTTTCTTGCCCAATTTTGTCTATTCACTTCTTCAATTCCGTATTATAAATATTTTTTTTTCACTTTTGTGTATGTTGTGCAAAATACATAATTGTTGAATTTGTTATATAAAAATTAGAAAATTGTTTGGGCAACAGTGCTTACCCTGCTGCTGCTGCTGTGGATCGTTCGCCACTGTTCACCACCTATGCAATATAATATATAATTAAAAAAAAAAAAAAACGTATAAACCAGCACGAACAGTTCAGCCAACGACCTTGAATGCCGTTTTACACCGTTGTTTGATTGTTTTTTTCACTTCTGTATAAATAAACCATAATAATAGGAGTCTTCCACCAATACACGTATATTTTTTTTTGCCATCGTTCGTTTTTCTTTTCTCAAAGAGATCATATGATGCGATAGTAATTTCTGTTGTAAAATGATTGTTGATTGTTTTTTTTTTTCTTCTTTTCTTATATTTATCTATTTATTTTGGAACTTCGTTAGCTGACTGGTTTTTGGTTTTTTATATTTATTTTATTTTTTTCCATTTCATACAATATACACAAATATTTTTCGTTTTGATATTTTACTATATGTAATGAAAAGAACAACGCAGACCAACAGAGCGAATCGCAATTTAAAAAATGTATTGCTTTTATATTTATTTATTGTATAAATATGTGTTTAACAATATGTGTGTAAAATTATAATAAATGTAAAAGTGTAATAATAAGTAATAATAAATAAATACACCCTGTGTCCGATAATAAAACGGAATGGTAATAAATAATGGAGATGTGGTAAAATCATATATTACGGCTACTAAATGATTTATGTATTGTGAATGGATCCAAATCTTAACTGTTACAGTTTCATATATAGCATTATACTTTAAGTAAATAAGTTAAAATAGCATAAAATCCATTGGGTGATAGTAGTGCTGTTGATTGCCAATTATATAAAGAGATAGCATTAAGTATTAAAATTGATAAAAATGCTATCGAAACACATTGAAATATGTTTAAAATCGCTTGTGATAGTTGTTTATAAAAAAACGCAATCATTTGAATTGCACCGAGCGATACAAAGACGGTACAGAAGATGTCTAGTTCGTCGATCATTAATAACGATTACCGATAAGAAAACATGCTAGTGATTTCGTTAAAGTTATAGCAAGAATTGTTTAGATAAAATCGAGGAAATGGAACTTGGTATATAAAAAAAAAAACAAACAAAAATACAATTTATGAGATTTTAACTGGAAAAAATTATTCCAAAATAGGTGAACACATCAAATTACTGATGGTCAAAAATTGAAACGCAGCGATCTGATGCGCAGCGATCTGATATCATTAAAACCATTGAAAGTGTCGATAATTTCTTAAAAACTATATAATGATGGTAAACAAGGTATTTGAAGTAGAAACTAAGCGTTAATGTACCGAAAAAATGTAGCTAAGAATTTGTTCCAAATTGTATAATACAACATTTAATGTTTTACATTATGTTTGAACTAAACAGTATTTGGATCGTGTTCATTCTAAATTTTTCGGACAATGGTTGGTATATAATTATACAAAGTTTTATTATTGCAGAAATGTTTATAAAAAATATAAAAAGACTCGCAGCGCAGCACCGCTCAAACGTTATATGTGTATCATATTTGTGGAAAGATGAAAAAGAAAGAAGTTGATTGTTTTTCTTATTTTTTATTTCCTTTCTTACGAATTACATGTTTTACTTAAAAACAAACAAAAAATAACCAAATAATTGTTACAACATTTTAATGTTGTAAAAATAATATGTAATTAATCATTTCTTTTTTACAGATTAATATTATATTATATTTGTAAATTATTTTATTTTATAATTTTAATGTATATGATGACGATGAGTGAGTGAGTGTTTTTAACGGTTTTTTGTAGTAAAGGATTTTTTTTTAATCTATTTATTTTCTTAAAAATACGAGCGAGCGAGCGATTCGATGAAGAACTTTTATTTGAATTTCTAACTAAATTGTATTGTTTGATTTTTTTATAATTATATATTTTGTTCTCTATATTGTCTAATAGACAATATCAAATATATTTTATTTGGGCCTTTTTTGAATTACGACCGCATTGAAGAAAGACAAAGAAGGTATGTTGTTACTTGTTGATGAATTGCGTTCAACTTAGGTGGATTATAAACCGATCGTTATCAATGGTAGTAAACGAACGTTGACGAGGTTTTTGTATTTCTGTAGCATTTAGTTCAGTTTTAAAATTAGAAAATTAACATGCTCAAATTTCTTTTGTACAATAAGAGAAAGAATTTTAAAAGGAGAGGATAAAAGGACAAATACTTTTCCTTGTAGTGCAACGGTATATATGGACAATATACAAGTTTTTGTTTTAGTTCACAACAAAAATATATATACATTTTATTGCCGAATTTGCATCTTATACGCCGTTTTATTAGAATATCTATCCTTGTTTGTTTGTGCTCTACGTCCAAAGATCCCCATCACCAATTATTTCAGTTGCAAAATTGCAATTGAATAAAATTCTATAGCATTCAAATCAAACTTATCGATACTTATATTAAATAAAATATTGTGTGGTGTATGACAATTGATATATTGTTATTTAAAAACAACTTTGCATCAACACTAAAATATAGAAACAAATGACTTTTAAGGTGGTACATAAAAAAAAATAATAGAATTTTAAGTGTCTGTTAAAAAAAAAATTATCTGATTTTCAAATTATCGTGGGGACAGATGACAAACGATATAAAATTTTTACATTATATACAATTCAAAATTAAAATACCACATTAATACTTGTATAAATTAGAATACATAAAAATACTTTACCACCATAAAACAATTGCTGTGATTCAGCAGACTATATATTTTACATTAACATTTTGCATATAATAATAGTAAATTAACATAACTTTGGTGATGCAAACCAATTATTACAAATAAAAAAAATGCTAATAATTAGTAAATGTATCAAAAATGTAGACAAACATTCATCATATAATTAGGATACAGCAAATAAATAATAATAAATTTTACATCACGTAAAGTAAACTCCCATCATAATTAACAAATCATTTAATTTTTAAAAACAAATAAATTGTATAAATTTTATAGAAAACAATTGATTTTTAAAATATATAAATATGCAATATAATTGGCGCCCATAGCAATAACATTTATACACACAATTCAATGTAAAATATAATAAAATAACTATAATATTTAATTTAAAAAAACAATAACCATTATTAATTTTTGTAGTTATTTATATTATTATTATTATTATTATTATTATTAGTAGTAAAATAATAATTGTCATGATGATGACAATAATTATAATTATTAAATGTATAGATGTTTAGAGGTATCCCAAAACAGAGCAGCCACCATATTACTAAAATTTACACCTATTTATTAAATCATTTTTGTGTTTATATAAACAATATAAGTAACAAGAATTTTTTAATTTTTATCTGTTTGTAATACTCGTACAAAAATTAAAACAATCAACTCCTTGACATTAATTGATTTAAAATCAATAAATACATTATATTATTATGTATTTTATTTATTTACAGTATAAATAATAAGATATACACGTTTTTCATTTGTATATTAAACGATAATATGAAAAATATATATTTATTTAACAATGTTTTTTTATTTTATTTATAATACATTGAATTTAAAGTATGGAAAAAAAATAATAAAATACAAAATCCGAATCACCTACACAAAATTATTATTTAATTTAATAATAAATATTTATTTATTTTTTCACATATATATTTATATGGAAAAAAAAAGGGTCAAGTTTGTAATTTATTTTAAGAAAAAAAACCTAAAGAGTCCATAACTTTGCTGAACGATATCACTCATTTACTAATCGGTTAACGAAAAAAAACCGTTAATTTAAAAATAAACCACATTCATTTAATTTAAATTTTAAAAATAAATATATACCTTCTTTCTTATAACCGTTAAACTACAGATGAAACAGTGGTATTTATATTTTATCACACTTAATAAATATAATAATAGTGTGATAAAATATTATAAAAATACCGCTCTTAACAAATAAAATGGTATTGACTGTCGGAAAAAAATTCAAAAACAAACAAATACACAAACCATACCGAAACATTAAATAATTATAGCTTCCTTATTTTACGTTGTCACCGGGTCTATAACACTGCGGATGATGATTGTCATCTTGTCATTCTATTAATATTTATAAAATATATTGTATACAGTAGTAAGCACGGTACACTGCAATGACATTGATTAAATTAAAACATCATTATTATGCTAAATCAGGTAAAATAAATTGTCATCTACTTCTTCTCCACATTATAATATTATAAATAAATAAATAAATAAATAGTTCTATAATTGTTGGCTACGATGTTTGTTATGCGTTCCACATGTGATTTTTCATATGTAACCTTTTTTTTTTATTTTCATTTTTATTTCTTTTCTATTTTTCGAATAAAAATGTTTTTTTTTCTCTTTACTCGTCGTTACGTTTTCATTTTGCATTCCAATTGATGATATCAAAAAATAATATTATAACAAAATATAATAATTCACCAAGAATGTAACAGAATAAAGTCGCATAAAACGTTCGTCTTTTTTTTCCTTTGTATAGTAAACCTGAGATGTTAAATAACAATTCTAAGACTATGTATAAATATTCAATGAAAAGAAAAGGAAATATCTTAGATGAACACACAGATTCATTATTTCTGCTACAATTTGACAGCATAAGAATTTCTAATCTTATTTGCAGTAGAAACAATCATCAAATTTATAGTGACTGAAAGTTCAGCAAATATAAATAATATTTAAATAATGATTACAGTACAATTGGTAAATTGTTATATACTTCGATGCGGAGTAGTATGTTGTATGTTGTTAGATATCATATATGGTAAGCTCCATCTTGGAGTAATATGAATTGTTTATACATAACTCCACACAATATAACATTTTAATATTATAATTTTATTAATTTTAAGAAAACATCTGCATAACTTTTATGCTGAAATGGTAAAACCGATACAATTGATAATAAAAATGGTACTGCTATAAACGCGCAGAATAAATTATATCTGATGTATATCAGCAGAGTTTTTGCTATAATTCATTCTAATTATAACATTTTCATGTACATCGATACTGTGCTTATTTTATTTCAGTTTTGGTAATTGATTTTTTATATTAAATTACTGGTGTCATATAGAGTGTTGTCACAATTTGCAGGTGTTATGATACAGAGGAAATCAATTGCGAGGAGTGGTATGCGATTACTCTTCTGATCGGAACATTATAATAAAAATAATTGTGCACAAAATTTAAAGTAATATTTATTGGAAATATTTTTTAGGATTTATGCAAGGTCTATGAAGAATTTTGAAAAAAAAAACATAAATCAACGTTTTCATGTAAATCGAGAGATCCTTTTATATATCGATACGACACAAAATCCTTGAATGTAAAGTAAGAAATTCCAGAGAAGTTAATATAATGAAAAAAAAAAACATTCCCAAAATTCTCATCATTCTATTATTTGCAAAATAATAAACTGTATTTGCGTAATACAAACAAATGGATGATGCATATACATCAAACGTGTATATAATAAACAAATATATTTCAATAATACAATGACCCTACAGGTGACCAATAAATATAGACCCGAACATGGACCCAAACCATATATATTACAATAAATTATATTTTTAAAAATAATATACGTGTACTCGTAACGTATTCTGCGTCAATGTAATTAACTTTTGTTTCTTTTTTCCCACCCATTACGTAATATTTTAAAACTTACATTAGAATTCTTAATGATGATTTAGTATATAATTAAAAATTATAATTATTTAATAAATTCATCAATATTTCGAATTACATATGGTTAAAAAACAATCTTTACAATAGAAATAAAATATTTATTGATACTCGTATTTAAGTTGTTAAACGTAGAAAAAATGGATATAATATACACAGAATACACAGTCACAGTCAGTAGTGAGTGATGACATGCATTAAAAAAAATTAATAAAATCATTAATAAAATATTAATGTGAGTGTGTTTGTACAGTTTTTTATTTTTTTTTCCTATACACAAATTGAATAATAATTCTTCAATTTTATTGCAAAATAACTTTACTATTTTATACAAATAATAATAATAAACATAATAATATATTGTAATATTAAGATTTATAATAATAATAATAAATTTATAATGAACTATTATTGGTTAATATTTGATTATGTTTTAGTTTTTTATTACAATATTTATGCATAAGTAAAGAAATTTATTTGCAAATTTTATAAAAAATTTAATAATATAATAATATCTGAAAAATATATAAAGACAAACACACACACACACACACATGGACAGAGAGACGTGAATAAAATTTAATTATTTTTTTATTCTGTATAAAGTCAAAAAACGGGATTTCGATTTCAGTATAAAATAATAATTAAGTTTTAATTGTATAAATTATGTAACAAACAAAATAGTAACGTAAAATTTTAAAAAAGAATATATAAATTTATGTAAATATATGAGAAAAATATATATTTGAGGATGATGAACAGCAGCCAGCAGCAGCAGCAGCAGCAGCAGCAGCAGCAGTTGCGAACGGTTTTAACATTTGTATATTATTGCGTAAGCAAAATAATAATAAATTCATTCACAAATTAAGAATTTTTAATATCTAATGCTGCTGTACATAAAGATAAACAACATTTATAGCTAAATCTGAAAATTTATCTTCTGATATAGGATTCTTCCATGTATTGAGTAAGTTTTTAAATTAGATTATCATAAACTGCGTACAGTATAAATAAATAATACTGCATACGATCTAAAAGATTTATTGTAACCTACGTTCTGTACAGTATTTTTTCTCCATACATGGCTACCTTAATGAATGAACGCAGAATATGAAGCGGGTACTATGATGACTCAGTTTATCTCTATACTTAAGCAGATAAGAGCTCCACAGTAAATATATATTCTGAGGCTATTACTGCATATTTGCAATATCTGCTTTTATCATTCATATTCTCAGATCGTCAGCTAGGTGAAGTTTTCTTAAACTTCAGTGTACTGTATAAGTATTCATGTCAGAATCATAAAACCAGTTTATATTTATTTTCAAGGTAGAATTTTATCCTTTTTGGATGAAGCTTCACAAAAGATTATTTGATTGTTTTAAGATTGGATATTGGTTTTATAGCTTAGATCATTCAGTATTAAGTTTTTCAGCCTTTATCAGATATTGTTATACGCAACAGCAACTTATGTGAAAGGTGTTAGTGATCCCGTTCTTGCTAGACTATCCATTCCTTCATTCTCCATCGTTATGATGACCTTATGCGTAAGCATCCAGAGTCTATATAATGTAATTTTTTTGTTGTTTGCTATATAACCAACCAAAAATTTTATTATTAATGTGCTAATATTTATATTATTCTCAAAGTAAATATAATAAATTATTAAGAGACAATGCAAAAATGTTTACAAAAAAAAAATAATGTCGTTATAATTTTTGTTAGTTTTTTTTATAAACGTGTGTGTGTGTGTGTGTATTAAACATTATTGCTTTATATATAATAAAATTAAAAATTTGGTAATCACAAATTATTGTCACGTTTTATTATTGAAATTGAATTGATATTTTTTTATTTTATTCATTATTAATTCTTTTTAAAATTACATTATATTATTTATAAGAGGTTTACGTTTTTTTTTCTTATATTGGTATATTTAGTTATTATTGTACAATAATTTGTTCCTCATATGCTTAAGATATTTGTGGTCGTTGTTACAGTGTTGAAATAACCGTTAATTTGAAGAAAAAAAAAAAAGGTTTATTTATATTTCATACGAACACGGAATTAAATTATTTCTTTTTATAACGTGTGTAATGTAATTTTTATAAGACTCTGTTGTTTTGTGAATTATTATTATTATTATTATTATTAATAAATTGTTGTTAAAAGTTAATAGTTTATAATATTATTATTAATTTCTCGTCTTTTTTTGTTTGTCCATATAAAAAAATTAAAATAACGTGATTTAAAATTTAATGTGTAATTTATGTGTCCAAAATAATGAAAAACTATAAAACAAATCCAAAGTTTTATTGCTTTATTGAATTTATGAGAAATTTTATTTATAATTATTAATAATTTATTACAAATTTTTGCGATATCGTTTTATTAATTCGCTTAAAATGATTATCAAATAAATGTTCTGAAATTGTAAAAATTGCGAAAATTTTATGCAAAAACATACAGGAGGAAATTTCACGACTAGTATACAAGAAAGTAACATGATTTCATACAAAAAAATTAAATGACATATGATATTCAATGGAAAATCGGTGATTATATCTATTTTAAAAACCTCTTCTATGCTATGAATATATTGATTGAATTTATAATAACTATTCGGCATGTAATTAAAAAAAAAAGTTGAAACAGGCAATTTTCCGGTAATAACGTTTTTTTTTTCAAAATTTTCTTACCAGAATAATTTAGTCATTTCATTCATACTTTTTAAAACCTTCCCTATAAATTTTCTTACAACTCTTAACTCCACCGGGCAACGTTCCTACCATTCCTTCAGCTTCTATCACGTCTTCTGAAAACTTCTCATCCGTTTTACTCTATCCACACAGGAATGGCGTCAGTATCATAATCGAACATAATTTTATAAATTTTTAAAAATTTTTAAAAATTTTTTAAAAAAAATAAATTCTTTAGTAATTCCGATGAAAATGGTATTAATATTCTAGAAATCTATATAGAAATTCAGTTCAGAAAGTTCAAATTTGCAACCCGATAACTAAATAATCGAGTTATTTAAATAATCTGTTTTGTCAGCGATATACAGAGTCATCGGATTAGGTTCATATTCAATCTATTCCTATATATAATAAAATAAATAGTATTCCGAAATTTCAGCAAAATCAATTAAACCATTCATTCATATACTACAAATTACTGCATGATTTGTTTGAAAGATGCTTAAAACTGAAAATATTGTAAAAATGTATGTTTCGATTAAACGAAAATGCATAGCGTTCGACTCACACATCAAGTGTTTTTTGAAATATATTCCACTAAATACTTAGCATTGGTTCGACCACCTCAAATATTCACAAGTTATTTTGGAGCATTTTAAAAAAAAAGGATCAATCGGTTATAAGCACTAATTTTATATTAGATGCGTATAATTTATAAATATGATAAAATAAATAATGACTAAAAATCATTCGTCTCACACATATTAAATTATACGGACAAATAGTAAAATTTATATAAATGCAAATGTTTTAACCAAATTTCATGTCACTCACAAAACCGTCGAAACGTTTCACAAATACAAAAAAAACCAAAAAAACCATGACTTCTATAAAACATTAAATATTGTGAATGAGTGAATGCGCAAAATAATAAGTTCACATGCATCAGATAAATATAAAAAATAAATAAATACAAATGTTTGTATTTAAATTACAAATTATTGTATATTTTTATTTATTAGTTCTATGTGAAAGAAGAAAAAAATAACTATATATTTTTTATTAACTTTTATTTTTCAAATCATATGTTCAAAGGCAATTGTTAACTACTTACGACTTACAGTCACACCGTTAAACGTGCGAATGTAAATATATTATTTTTTTTATATTACACGTAAATATGTTAGATTATAATAACGTATGAAGGTCGTACGCATAAATTTACTCATTAATGTATTTCTTTAAATAATTTGTATTACTATTGAATATGCAAAAACAAAAATAAAAATGCAATAATAACAAAAATACTTTATACAATCAATTATTACTTTACATTTACACGCTGTGTAACTCTAAATATATTAATATTTTCGCATTCTTATAATTATAATAATATATCTACCCACACCATGTCCAATATATATTCTGATCCCATATACGCACGAATATGTTAGACAAAACAAAAAATTCGAAAGGATTAATATTTATATTAGATTTGAATGCAACTCCTTTTATTATAAATGCCAACGGTATAGCAAACGGCCGACCATAAACATGAACGAATCTACCATAATATTTTATAAGACATATTTGCAGTTCTCTAGATAATTCTCAATCGAAAGAAACCAACCAACCTAGCATTGCCATGAGCATTCACCAACACACTATGTGCTATTGCAAATGCTGATGTCTTTATAAAACCACCGTAACGGTTTTGTATATACTTTTAAAATATTGGCTGCAGATCATATTTTTAAATCATCTGTAAATTTTCGTACTGGAAAAATTATGTTTTTGTCGAAATCACGCAACTTTAATCATAGATTTTATTTTTACTATGATTTAGGGGTCGATAAATCTCTGCCATATATAATATCTAATGGTTTCGGGGTAAACAAAATATCTACGATTGATGTACATCAAGCCATTCCAACGGTTTAAAAATGCTACCAATTGGAATAGTTCAAAAAAATTAAACATTCAATACTTTTTAAGATTTTATTGAATCTAAAAACGATCCATATCTTATGCCGACCTCAAAACTTCCCAAATAAAACAAATATTCATAAAATGAAATTTCTTCTGGATTAATTTAATCAATTTGTTATGATATCTCATACGAATTAATTTGAAATTAAAGAATTAACATCTTACGAAATTGTAGTGGCCTATTTTAAAACCGAATAAAATCTTATATAAACGAAATAAATTCAATCGATAGTACTTCTAAATTATATTATCGAAGGTAGATTACTTCAAATTAAATACTATTATTTCGTTTATTATAGAAACAATACCTGTTAAAACTTCGCAACATTGCCTTTTTTAGCTCAACTCTACTTGCAAATCCACACGATTGTAAAAAGAGCATCTATACATGGTAACAGATGCGTGCATATACTAAACAGAGAAGATCAAAAATTTACTCCATACTCCACAACTGCAACTTTATCCAAAATACCAGTTATAGGAGTATGAAGTGAGCCGCTGCCAATAAATGGCTGTACTTATATTAGTAATTGTGAAACAGCCTTAATGCGATATTTTTTTTATTGTTTTGACATCTATCAACAACATTCCATTTGTAATACAACAACATAAAATTTTATCGTGTTAAAAATGTCTAATTTTGTGCCTTCAACAAACGATTTGCGGGTATCATTAGTATTTTGTTATCATTTAAAGATAAGCGCAGCTGAATCTCAACGAATGTTTGTAGAAGCTTTTGGTGATCATGCTCTATCATTAGCAACATGCAAAAGATGGTTTCAACAATTTAGAGACAAAGATTTTGATTTGAGAAATGAAAAACGTGGAAGTCGACCAAAAAAGTTTGAAGACAGTGAATTGCAAGCATTGTTGGACGAAGATGATATACAAACTCAAAAACAACTTGCAGAAGCCTTAAATGTAGATCAAAAAACAATTTCTAATCGTTTAAAAGCAATGGGAAAGATTCAAAAGTGTGGAAAATGGGTTCCACATGAATTGACTGAAAGGCAACAAGAAAATCGAAAAACCATTTGTGAATTGCACCTTCAACAATACAAAAGGAAGTCTTTTTTGCATCGAATCGTGACTGGTGATGAAAAGTGGATATATTTTGAGAATCCTAAACGCAAAAAAATTATGGATTACACCAGGTAAAGCAGCAACATCGACTGCAAAACCAAAACGTTTCGGTAAGAAGAGAATGCTTTGTGTTTGGTGGGATCAGGAAGGTGTGGTGTATCATGAACTTCAGAAACTGTGTGGTGAAACTGTTAATACGGTTCGCTACCAACAACAAATAATCGATTTGAACCATGCATTATTAGATTACCGACCAGAATGGTCAGAAAGAAAGAAAAAATCTGTTAAGATAATTTTGCAACATGATAATGCACCAGCACACAAAGCAAAACCAGTTCAGGATACGATAAAGTCGCTTGGATGGGAGCTGTTACCACACCCGCCCGATTCACCAGACTTGGCTCCTTCGGACTACCATTTGTTTTCATCGATGGGACATGCTTTGAAAGAACAGCACTTCAAAGCATCTGAAGAAGTTGAAAATTGGCTATCTGAATGGTTATCGTCCAAAGCAACACCATTTTTTCGACGTGGTATACGAAAATTGCCTGAAAGGTGGTTAAAATGTGTAGAAAGCGATGGAAGTTATTTTGAATAAAATATTTTTGATTTTTCTACGCTAAATAATGTGTTTTTCTTCCTTTAAAAAAGGCTCATTTCATACTCCTATACCTGGTATACAATTTAATAATAGAAAAAAAAAAACCACAACCATTAAAATAATATTACCATTGGAGAATTTGTAATACCTGAATTAAAATGGCTATAAATACCTAAGGTGGGGATCATTACGGCGCAACTCTTATAATTAATAATGTTATACAATTAACTATTTGCCTCTTGTCTGACATTTAATCCTGTTATGGTTATGTATATAAATAATGTAAAAAAAAAACCTAATTCAACCTCAACTTTGACAACATATTATAATTTTTTTAATTAAAAACCATATAAAGTTAAAGTCGTAAAATAAAATGTCATCTTCAGATGAGGTTAAAATTGAATTGTCCATTGTGTTTTCACAAACACAGAAGATTAATTAATTTAACGCTCGTTCGTATATAGTTATTATTTAGTGTCAATTTCGCGTTTGTTCCTTTATAGTTTATAATGCACATAATTTATTTTATCGCACACACACACACACATTTATTCATAAATAAAATTAATAAAATATTTATTGAAAAAAGAAGAAAAATTAATATTTAAAATAAATATTAATATATCTTTAATTTATTTTACATGCGTATTTTTTGTTTATTTTCAGATTATTCTTATATTGTTTATTGTTTTGTTATTTTATTACAATAAAATTTTATTTATTTATTTATTTCTCTTGGTCATCGCGCATAAATAATAAATATGCGACAATGTATGTTTTTATTTTTTTGGCGTCATCCAATATAACAAAAACCATATTATTTATTTTAATTATTCATCCATTTGTCAGATGACATTTGCAAAAAAAAAATAAATAAATAAATAAAATAAATTGATATACGTTTAATCTAGTATTATAGACGAAGAATATATATATTGGAAGTGGCAGTGGTTAGGTACTAACAAAAAAAAAATATTCAAATTATACCATATATTTATTACTGAATTTCCATATAAAAATATATTATATTTTTCAATTTTTGGTAAATAAATAAATGTGTAATAATTTTTTTAAATATACAGATGATGAGCAAAATGTGCAAGGTTTTTTAACCACTCATTTAACGTTTACATATATATTTTGTATAGATTACACAGTATAGTAGTAAAAAAAAAAAAAATTACAAATAGGGAAATTAATTAGTGAAACAATTGGAGGCGTTTCACAAATAAAATAAACATATTTTTATTTATATAACCTTTTCAAATAATAAAATAAAACTTTGAAATGAATTTATAGTTATAGTTACAGCAATGACGACTTTTAACAAACCAGCGCCAAACTAAAAATTATATTATTATTAAATTTAAATTTTAAATATATACACACACACACACACATTTAATTCAAGACATGAAATAATTTAGTGAAAAACGACAAAACGAAGAAAAATTCATTATGGAAATGCGTTTGAAGGTCGTTGTTGTTGCGCATCCAAAAAACTAATGAATAAAAGATTTTGTTTCGTTTTCGTTTTTAATTTCTTACTAATTAAATATTCCCATAAAATTGTATTTTTTTAAATAAATTATAATAATATAATAATTTAAGTGGATATGTATTTTAAAAAATATACGTCGCATTGATAGATAGATATAGCATTTAAAAATAATATGTGATTGAGATAGGTAAAGGTCTTTTAGTCATCTATACATAAATAAATTAACTAAAATAATGATAAATTTTAAAAAAATATTAATTAATTATTAGTTTTTTTTCCATTTTATTAATATAAAATATTGTGTTATATAGAAATTTATGATTAAAAAAAGTAAAATTTATTTATTGTTGGAGAAATTTTATTTTAGGTTCATTAATTATTTTAAATAATTAATTAATACATAATATTAATTAATACTGTCTTTTATAATAATTGATTTGAGAAATGCATTATCGTTATTATGGGTACAGAGTTAGCATTCGTAGTTCAGGTCAGACTAACTTCCTACTGGTTTGTATATGTATTTTACTTATTATATTAGTTTCCTCAAAGTATAAACAATTATAATTCTCATTTTTTACGTGCTATTACAATTTAATGATAATTTTTATTTGTTTATATGTACATCAGTGTTTCATTATCAATTATTTGAGTTCAAACGAAGTTGATTCTTAAAGGGAATTCGGTTACAAAGACTCAAACAGCTCAACTGTTATTACAATTCTGATATATATAATAAAACACTGTGTTGACGATGTTTGAATAAAAATTTGCTACGTTAAGAGTGACTCTGAACAACCTCCACATATTATTTAGTATAAGAATATTAAATACAAATAAAAAGTGTTCTACTTTGTATATAGACCTTTTCGTACTCGTAATATCAGTTACTGTCTTATTTTACCAACGCAAAAGAAATCATCCAGACACCTCCTTAAATATTGTATCATTCAATTTTATCTGAAATGTAATCGAAATAACTTTTTTGTTGAAAAATTCTTTAACTTTAACATTCAGTATATTCAGAAAGATTCAGAAATTTAACACAATCATTGCTAAGGTAAATCGAAGGTATTTCGGCTAGATTACTAAACTGGGATCAGGCGATCTATACCAATATAAACACGTTATTTTTCGGTTAAATACTATTTCGCCTGATATCACTATAGGCACTGCGATGTTAACGACATGTATAGTTACCACTGCCTTCCAAATAAGCCATCGGCACTGATCACATTACAAACTGAATTGGTAATTCATAGTACATTGCTGACTGACAGGTCAGTCTATATGCCTATACGATCCAAGTAAATCAATATTGCACATCATATTATAAGGTGACTGCCACGCAAAACGTTCAGGATTAATTATTTCGCTTGATATCCAATCAGAGCAGCATTATTTGTATCACTTTTCGTTCTATTACCTAACGAATTATATCACGTGGGTAAATTATAATAAGTGTTAATATGTGACTATATACAACAATATTCTAATTCGAACAGATGGTTATTTAACAATTAGAATCACTTTACTTTGTACCATATAGCAGTTCGATGAAGTTAATTATTACGAATAAATTATACAATAAAAAAATTGATCAAGAAACTGGTGTGGTAAAAAGAAATTTTTTTGTCAAATAAAAACGATCCATTAATTTATCATCCCAACTGAAAAAAAAATAGAGAAAAAAGCTCCTATATTTTGATCCATTTTTAAAAATCCCTACGTACTTCTTAGTAGTTATTCTACTAAAACATTACTATACGCATACAAACATTAAGATTAAATGGAAATACATAATTTTTTTGTAATCAAATTATTCGATTTAAAAAGGATAATAAAGAAAATGTAGTCGATGATGTAACCACATAAAAAATATGAGTAATCTTAATTTAAAATTCATTTAGTTTTTAGTGTAATTTGATGTTTGTTGATGGCGAATCGAATTTAAAATAGGTTGAGGTTTTTTTTTTGTTTTTGCATTTCATTTATTCAACGAACATTTAAATAACCTGTAAAATTCAAATTGTATGATTCATCAAGTGGTATAAAAAAATAAGACTTATAAAACTATGCCTTTTTATATTCTACAATATATTAAAAATATAATTATATATATTTTCATAAATTATAAAATATCATCAATCAAAATATATTAAAATTAAAATTTAATTTATTCATATTCTTCTGTGTTAAGTGAAAATAATGATAATGCTCGGAATGATGATGAATATATTTTAAGAGTATTATTATATTAATACAATAAATTTCGAAATGGAAACCAAACTGTGTGTGTAAAATTAAATGAAATGTCAAAATTTTTAATACGATATGGAAATGTAATACCTTGGCAATTATAAATCCACTATAAAAATAATATTATAAATATGCAAATGAGAATCTATCTATTATTAATATATATTTTATATGCAAATATATATTTATTATTTATTATTTGTATATATATAAATGGATATGTAACCGTAAACACTATATGTATGAGATGATTTTGTTTGTTTGCTTCTGAGATGATAGGCATATGATGATAAATTTATTTCTATATATATAATATATATATATACATCGTATAGGATAGGTATAAGATGCATTTATGTATAAATTCGCACAATATGCCTATTAAGAAAATATATTAATAAGAATTTTTAATATGCAAAATTTAACTATATATATACTTAAATAATGAAGTTTTTAAATTAATTCTTAAATCACGAATTTCAATTTCACGTATACCATATATTGCAATGTATACGAGTATTGTATATTATTTATGGCGGTCATCAAACATACAGTCTACGTTATGAAAATAAATACGTCTATATGATGGTTATTGGTTATGTATTGTGTTGCATATATATATATATATGTATAGGAATATAAAAAATCATATAATACATAATACATAAAATCATAAATCTTATCCATATATAGCATAAATTATTCTTTATATTCTATATCTATTTTTAGAATTTTCCACAATAAATCAACAGCGAAAAACCACTTTGTTATTATTATTATTATTATTATTATTATTATTATTATTATTATTATTATTATTATTATTATTGTTATTATTATTATTATTATTATTATTATTATTATTATTATTATTACTATTATTATTATTATTATTACTATTTATTTATATAATAACATAATAAACATATACAGTCATGTGCATGAGAGTAGCGGTGGTGGACTACTTGCTTAGTTCCAATTTCAGTCTTATTAAGACATTAACCCTACTCATGAACGGTTTTTTTCTGCGATCTTACATCCTTTTAAATTATCTTATAGGAGACGTCGTGGCAGCTTATAGTTTGACGTTATCCAAGGTTTCATCAACTTCAACAGCTGAATATATACATTGAAATATGGACAATTTTTCGATTCAATTTAGACGTTTCTTGGCATTTCCTCCCCCTATTCATTATTTTGTATTTTATGCCTTGGTCTTCAGCGTTGAATATATAGTATATTTTGCTCTGTATATATTTAGAACATTTAACTTTTTATGTATTGTATTAGGATGTGTGTGTCTATCCATTTTGAACGCAGATGTATCAGATCTATCTACCATATTTATATTTATAAAAATAAATATTGTGTAATGAAATGAGTAGTGAAATATGATGGAAAAAAAAAGAGCATTTAACAAACAAAATAAAAAAAAAATAAAGAATCTTAAATACTTCTTCTTCATCATTTTTGTTCTTTCCATAGACATCATCATATTTCAACATATTTTCTCCATTATACACAACACAACACAGAGTAATAATAATAATAATAATAATAATAATAATAATAATAATAATAATAATATGGAAATGAAATATATGCACAACCATTTATTTTAGTACTTTTTTTCTGTAATATTCTATACATGACTTATTTAATAACGCCACACAAATATCGTTACAAAAAAACAACCAACTCGAATATATGGTTATTAGATATTCTGATATAATGTATAGACATCATACAGATGTCAGATTAATTTCAATAATTATATTCATATTCAAATAAATTGCAATAATGTTGATATCTTATAATATATGTATTCGAATTTTATTAGTTAAATGTTTCAATTAACAAAATCATATGATTCTTTATTTATAATTTATTTCATCAACATCATGTGCATCATCATCATCATCATCATCATAAAGTTATATGTTAATCTACATCTACATCTACAAGATATTCACATTACATCAAAGAGATGGAAAATATATTAATATGTATATGCTGTGCCGCATCGATCTGATTATTTCTTTCTCATGGGATTTCGACAATATTTTCAAGTTAATCCTTTCACAGAACATATTCAGTCAATTTCCACTAATACTTTTTCTTTTACATATACTTGAAAACATTAAGTGTTTTTATAATTTATATAAAATTAATTAACGAATGTAAATTGAAGATTGTTAAACTTTCGGTTCGAAAAATAATTTACTTTTTTCTTAACAATAATTATAAATACTTTACTTTTTAATCCATATTTTGTCGGACAGAGTGTGTAGAATCGAGTAAGGGATGCGTGTGCGTTTTTTAAGACACCAACCGAACACAACAAATAGACGGTATTTTTTCAAGGAGTGTCAATGAAATTTTGCTATCTAATCAAATTAATTTTGAATGAATTTTTCAAATCACCTGCCAGTCAACTTGATAAATAGATAATTTCTCAACTATATAATTTCGATGATAATATTTGTATACGTATATGTTAAATGTCAGATTATACAAAACTGGAAATGCGAATACGTTTATGGTCTAAGTTTTTTAATGATCGCTTTCTTGACAATTGAATGATTTGATATAGCAACGAAATTTTCTAATCTACTAAAAAGTGCATTTATATCAACAGTTCATAATGTAATCGTGGAACAACTGGAACAACCCGTAGACAGTTTTTCTGACCATTCCATGGATATAACGCCTGATAGTAACAGTAAACACTGATCAGAAAAACTGGCATGAACTGTAATTTGAACTATATGTACATGTTCATGTAATCTTATTTGTAACATATTTAACATACAAAATTCCATTAAAATTGATTGTAAAATAATAAACGAAAAAATATGAAGTTAACTTCTACACAGCATCCATTTGGATGTCAATTATTCAGATATTTAATTAAAAGAGCTGCTGCAAAATTATTTTTAAAATATATTCCAAAATGTATCATTGACACTCCACAAATAAATACCATAACAATATTTTGAATCCATTTTAAAATGATTAAAAACAGTAGTACTTTCTTGGTGCATTAATACGATTGTAAAAGATATTATTTAAGATAACTCCTATTTTTTTTTTTTGCTTCATTAAAACTATACACTGGAAAAATACGTGAAATCAATTAAAAAGTAACGTCAAAATAATGAAATAATAATTAATTTTTACTCCAAGGAACATGGTTTTTTTGGTTAAAATGAAATAAAATTTATTAAAATCAAGGAATAATTCATTAAAACATAATAACGAAAATGAATTTTTTTCAATGAATCACTTTTCGTTGGTTTACGAAATTGTATAATTGTTTTGATGAATATTATCCATTTTTTCAACATGTTCTGTTTATTAACTTATATTATTCTGAACATTAATTAAATAATTATCGCGAATTCATTCAATCAATGAACAATAATAACGTTAAGATAATTTTTAAAAACGAAATGATATTAATGAATTATTCATTGAAACAATGAAAAATGGGGTTATGAAGGGTATTCATTGAAATTATGTAGAAATTTATTTTCAATGCAGTCAGCAACTAAAAGGTTCAAGCTATTAAATAAATAAATTTGTTTCTGTCACATTCAGTTCGAAATTAATATAGAATCGCACTTAATAAATATTTTAAAAATTACATTTTAATTTAATTGAAAACTAATTTTAAAAGTTTTTAAAAATGGGCAAATTATTTTTATGTATTCTAGAAATAATATATAACTTTTGATCTGGTTAATGAAAACATGGTGTATAATAAGTTTTTGAAATGGAAAAATTAATATGAATGAGATTTTTTTCGGACAGATTCTTTTTTCACTATAATTCTAGGTCCTACATCTCGTCCTTTTTTTTTTTGCAATTTACATTACACTGCGAAATTCTATATTGAAATTATGATAATATTTATAAAAATTGCATATTATCTGATTTAATTCAATTTTTAAATTTAAGCATAAAAATGCATTCTCTGTTCACATAGAAATCATTTCATTAAAATATATCATATGATCGTAAATGTGTACCGTACGGCAATGTAATGCGTTGAGGTTCTCTCACATAGGTTTTTCAATGTGTTTGTTGTAATATATTTATTATTATTATCCCATAAATCGTCATATGTATTACATATGAGTACGTGTATAAGAAAAAAAATAAATAAAATTCTTTAATGTATACACATTTATATCGAACGCGGCAAGGTCGAGGTCTTTTCTATAACCAGAGTTATTTTTTATTATTATATCAACTTTTTTGCGTGCATATTTATTAATGTACCCAAGTACAAGAACTAACATTATAATCATCATCATCCATCTATCTATTTATAGCTCACATAATATATACCATATATTTTCAATAAAATTTTATTATTATGTACACACGCAAATACATGAAAGATAAATCTATATTTTTATAAACATTGAATATATATATAAACATGAAATAATATAATAATAATAATAATAATAATAACAACATAGAGTGTGGTGTGGTGTGGTGGATGATGTGTTTGAGAAAATTATGATTATGATTAAATAATTAATAATTTTCTTTTAATAAATAAAAACTCGTATATGTGTATAAATAAATACATGAATGTGTACATATATTATAAAAGATAAATAACTTCCTTATGATGTAATCTTATGCTTTATATGCTGCTTAGTTCGAATTGTGTTGTGTTACATATAATTACAAAAAAATGTATATGTAAATTATTATTTTTATATACCCTTTTTTCAATATATTGTAATATAACAAAATATATTTCATATAGCATTTATGGTATATAAAAACGATGAGAATATAAATAAATTTTATTTGTAATAAGGAAAGTAATTAAATGTGACACCCAACACCCAACACAAACACACACACAAATTTTAATAATATTATAAAATCCCTGCAGGAAAGAAAACTAGTTCTACTACTAGTAGAACAACTAGTTACAAAGTAAATAGTACAGATTCCACGCTAAACCCCTTTTACATGTGGCGAACTGTTTCTTTTTACATTGAGATGTCCAACAAAAAGACAATTGTCCACATCTGCATTACTTTTCAACTAGTCGAAGAACTAGTTAATTTGTAACCAATTATTGAACTAGTTCAAATGTAAACACTTAAGCACTAGTACTAGTTCTTCTGCAACTATAATTACTGAACTGGTTAATTTTAATTTGAATTAGATTATGTATTCTTTCACCAGTACTAGTAAGTAGTTGTTTTTAAAAAAAAAAAGTTGTATTTAATTTTAAAAAAAAAACGTAGGCAATATATTTTAATTAAACATGAAATTGTTTATTATATTTTTAATACAAAATAATAATTTACTTCATATTTAAAAAATTTGATAAATTATGTGCAACTGGTGCTTCATAGTTTATCACCTTTTCTTAAATTACATCAGTTCCACTTTAATTTTACGTGCTACATCTAAGTTTTCCTTGTGTAAAATAAAACGCAATTCTTCAAAATATTTACAGAATGGTTTATTCCTAATATATAGCAATCGATTAATTTCTCTTGAGAAAATATTTTTGGTAGCGATTCGTTTTCCAAAATATCCATATTGTTGAAATAATCTTCGGCCACAAAGTTCTCGTTAGATACAATGTGCATGTCTTCTTCCAGTGCACTAAAATTGTTGGATATTTTGGATGGTAATTTACTCAAATAAACTTCTTTTTTCACTTCACAACTTCACTATACGTGTTTTTAATACGAAATTCATTATACTATTAAAAATAAAATAAAAGCAGTGTCTAAAAACAGCACATATATTTCTATAAATTAGTATAACAGTGCAAAAACGTTTTTGTTTCTCGTCGTTTCGTCATATATTTGTATTATTGCGTATTCAAAATAGTTGCTATCTGCATTACTTTAGTAATAGTTCTGTAACTAATTCTTTTTACACTAGTTGAAGAAGTAGTTTTTATACGGAACTAGTTTCAACATTTACTGCAGGGATATATATATATTGTATAAATAATATTTAAAAAAGGATGTAATTTTAATTTATTACATAATTTTTTGATCACACCATATCATTTAATAGCTGCAGTACAAATTTTATATAATAAATTTAAAATTATATATGAAAAGAATTGATATATACATTTTTTTTTCTGTTGTTTTTTTGTTGTTATGGTGTTGTGGAATTTCAAGGATTTTAAATTAAATAAAAAATTAAAAATAATATAACAACAACAGCAACCAAACAAAATAAGATATGACAAACCATTGTATATATAGGTTTTGTTTGTGGTGTGTGTTGTATAACATTTATTTAAACAACTAATTATTTATTATTATTATTATTATTATGTTTTTTTTTCATTTAATAATAATAATAATATGTATAAAAAATAACTATAACAATATATAAATTGCACAATATTCCATTATGTTAAAGTTAATTGTAATGCATTGTTTTGTACTGTATATATTAGTTATATAATAATTCATTATATGATTAAATTACAACGAGAATTTTTACTACAAAAACAGTTATATAGTAATACTATATAACTAGTTGAACACTCCATAAAAAAATTCTAGAACCACTACTGCCTGCAAATTAAAGATATCTTGGACAAATTGTATAATAATTTATCCAAAACACTTCAATTTAACTAATCTTGAACAACGTACTATTACCATAGAATATATTTTATAATGTTATTAATTAATTTATATATTATTGTATCAAATTTCATCATATTATATGAATATTTTTTAAATAGAATAATATTGAATTGAATTAAACATATTTGAAAATTGTATATAGGGTCTTACTAGTTGGAAGGTTTAGTATTTTGGAATAAGGAAGAATATTTTCAAGTTTTGCAAATTCCAATATAATGTGTGAATGTATTTTATTGTTTATTGCATAGAGATTTTACTGTATATATATATAACATTTGATATATGATCTTTATTTTATTATTATAATAAGTATATAATGTTGATATAATGGAAATTAGATTGTAATCTCATCTTGCGAAAAAAAATAAACAACATAATATAACATTTATTTGTCTAGTTCTAATTTGTGCGGTGTATTCATTTGTGTATTTTTAATACAAAAATATGTAAATACGTATAATTTATGAGATTAGATAAATTTATCGATTATTGTTTAAAATAATTAATAATTAGATATATATTGGTCTTTGAAGGTATAAAAATGTTATGTTCTATAAAACTTATGGTTTTATGTTTGCAGAAATTACGTAAAACGTTAAACGTATACATTTGAATTGGTTTGCGGTTGGCTCAAATGATATGAAAAAAAAATTGTATTGTATGTCAAAGAGTTATAATGACAACATAAATTACACCTTTGGCAAAAAATGGTCCATTTAGTATCTATAGAAATTTTAAACATATGATTAACACATCATTTCGCATATGCATCTGAATTGCTTCAGAGCAGTTATGTTGACTCGAATCGATGTAATCATTTGGTCAATTCAATATACACATTATTATTATTATTATTATTACTATTAAGTCATTCTAAGTGGACAATAGATGCGATCATTCAGTTATGCAATCTGATCTATACTCATTAATTAATTTCATGAAGTAATTTTTAAGTAATTTATTAGGAACTGCTATTAAAATTTTAATATAAACTCGTCCACAGCATTTCAATCAAAAAACTGAATGGGCAGTTCCAGTCAGTTCAGCAATTGTTTATTTTTTAGGAACTATTGATATCTATATAAAAATTTAATGAGAATTAACAAAATCTCTATGTTACTGTAGAAACGAGGCTAAGAAAACACTTAATATATCTGTATTGATTTTTGCAATATTTCCGTCATATCCGATTATAAAACTGAGTATTAAATTTCATCAAAAATTGACCAAATAAATTGTAATATTTAAACTTTAAACGAAACTGGTAAAGAAATAATTTTGTCAAAACTATGATATAGGAAATATTCATATAATTATGTAGTACAAAAAATGTTATCAAAATTGAGCGAGTATAATTTCCGGATTTATAGAAATGTGATCAAGAAAACTAAATACGATTTTCCAGAATTTTCTTATAAACAATGTACGTACAAATGTATGTAAAATTGGCAAAAATATCGAAAATTTCAATCATAATTATGTATTAAGTATGGCATGGGGTCCAAAAATGTAGGAAGATAGGCACATTAACAATATTGGAAAATTACTCTCCATCTATCATTTAATCACAGAACCTCTTCAAGAATATTGAACGAAAATATTTTTCTAGTTATTTGTATACAGAATTTCATGATAGGAAAAACAGATTTTTACAGAAAATTTAATCAAAATCGAAAAAACCATTTCCAACATTCAAATGCAAACACATTTATTTAGATTTATTGTTTAAACCTTATTCGTTATACAAAATTAATATTTAATTTATTTATATATGTATAAATATGTTCCAATAATGCAATAGAAATAACGAAAGGGTTATATAAAAATGAATGAACATGCGAGCGGTTAAAAGTTAATATATATATGTATGTTAGAGATGTGAAGCTGTAGGAGTTGGTAGAAAAATGATGGTAGTTCGATCTCTGGGTTGTGTCTGCATTTGTCAAATTAATGCTGTACAACTTTTACGGATGTTTCGTCTAATGATTGGTCAGACAACAAAGTTATTAATTTGTTTACTTTATTTAACAATAGAAACGGAATCGGATTTCAAAGGCAGCTGTTTTCTGTTCTTGTGTTAAAAAATTTCCATGATACATTGATGTATTTGCTTTCAATGATTTCCTATCGCTTCGTTGCTACAGGCAAATTTATTCAATAATGTCAACCGAATCACAGTATTATTTTTTTGTCACTGTCATGTGTCGCATGCACGATGTCAAAATATTTTACAGGAATTTAAGGTGCCATACAGCAATTCCAATATTTTCAATGTGATATTTTCTGTATATAGAGATTGAAATGGTCATTTATATCGATGACTTCTATAGGAAGATAGTTGGATATAAACACCATTGGTTTGGATCATAATAACATCAAAGCTCACAAACACAATTATATTATGGGAGAAGTTAGATGTAAAGCTTAGATGCATTAGAAGAAATTGTCTATAGAATTACTATTTATTTATGTGAGAAATGCTATTGTAATTATACCACAACCATTAATTTAATTGTAATTTTATGTCTGCATTTGTGTTGATGTTATTTTCTGGTATCGTGAACACTATTAAGTGCGCTACTTTACGCACAGAGATTAGTAATTTGTTGGAATAAAAGAAAAAGTTAAAATGCAACAGCTGCGCGTATACATTCATTATTTATTGTATTTAATTTTGTAAAATATTTAAATATTTTATATAATTTTTTAAAAGTAAATCAATTATGAAAAATGTTTATTATTGTTTTTTTTTTATATAAAAAGCAGAAATGATTGCATTATCACGCATTTCTATAACATAGAATTTACTTAACAAAACATTTTTTAAACGTATGTGTAATAGTTTTGACCCTTTACTATTTAATTAATTTATTAAATATATAATTGATATTATTACACATAAAAATAAATATATATATTAAATTATTTTTAATAAATCTTTTAATGGCATAAATTACAAAACTTTTCAATTAACTAATTTTTAGGTCAACTTTAATTTTGTATATTTATATTTTTTATAACTATAACTAACTAACACACAATCTAATAATATTATAATAAATAAATATATAAATAATTCCACGTGCCATATCCACCGCAATTATAATTTATTTATAATAATATAATAAACATAAAAAAATTTAAATAAATTACAATTATACAACAACGTTGTTGTTATTATAAAAATTATTGTAATAATTTTATTTTTATTTTAGTACACATTTAAAACTAAAAAAAATTGCATTAATAATCATTAAATTTTTTTTCAAAACTTTATACCAAATATGCGCGCTACAATTTTAAAAAGTCTAAATATTGTAATAAAATTTGTTCAAGTCGTATTGAATTAAAAAAAAAAAAAAAAGTCCATGAAATTTAACATTTTTACATTACTCTGCGTTAGCATTTATTTATTTTTAAAAAATTATATTCTTTTATTTTCTATTTTTGTTTGCATATAATATAAATTAAAAATATACGCACTATAATTATTATTAAATAAATATTAATATTTTTAATGAACATTTTAAATAAATAATGACCTTTCGCATGTACGGTTAAATAAACACACACACACACATTTGCGTATATAATGCGTAAATTTTTATCAATTAATTAATCATATAAATGCATACGCATTGCACCGCAAAATAATTAAGATTTTCACTAATTAAATTTAGTCATAAAGAAGAGATTTGTTTTTGTGTATTAAGAATCGTGTGTTAACACCATTTTATTAAAATAAGACATAAATTACAATATATGGATAGCCGCAAGGACGCCTTCATAATTAAGGTAAAATTTTATATTTCAAATAATCACATCGAACATAAAGATCACTTTAAAATTTTCAAACAGCCCTGCTAATTAATTATGTTTTCACAGCTAATGAGAAAGGAAAAATAACATCAAAACCATCACAACGAACTATAGACTGCATCAATAAAATATTATTCATAATTGGTTTACTGAATTTGATCGGAAATGTTGTATAGGCGTATATTAGGTTGTCAACTATCTCCCTTCCGCCTTTTTGCTCTTTATTCAATGCTTTATAAAAAGTGTTACAGTAATCGGATTTAGTTCAAATATGCGCCGTTTTGTTCGATAATCTGTTTCCATCTAGACTGCAACTTCATAATACCTCCCTCGTAGAAGCCCCCCTCCTTATTTGCGAAGAACTCGGACAGCCACTTTTCACAAGCCTCTTTTGAGATCAACTTTACACCACCAAGGGCGTTCGCCATGGACAGGAACAGGTGGTAATCACTTGGCGCTATGTCCGGACTATATGGTGGATGCGATAAAACCTCCCATCCGAGCTCCCGTAGCTTCTGACGAGTCATCAACGAAGTGTGTGGTCTGGCGTTGTCCTGGTGGAACACTACACCCTTCCTTTTGGCCAATTCTGGACGCTTCTGGTCGATCGCCTGCTTCAAGCGGTCCAGTTGTTCGCAGTAGATGGTAGAATTAAGCGTCTGGCCATATGGGAGTAGCTCATAGTGGATGATTGCCTTCCAATCCCACCAAACACACAGCAAAACCTTCCTGGCCGTCAATCCCGGCTTGGCCACTGTTTGGGACGATTCACCGGCCTGCGACCACGACCGTTTTCGCTTGATATTGTCGTATGTGATCCATTTTTCGTCGCCAGTCACCATCCGCTTCAAGAATGGGTCGAGTTCGTTCCGTTTCAGCAGCATTTCGCAAATGGAAATTCGGTCCATTAGATTTTTCACTGTTAATTCATGTGGCACCCAAACATCAAGCTTTTTTTTGTATCCAGCCTTCTGCAGATGGTTTAAAATGGTTTGGTGACTAACTCCCATCTCCTGGGCGATGTCACGAGATGCCACATGCCGGTCTAACTCGATGTATTCCATGATTTGATCGGTATTTATCGTCACAGGTCTTCCGCCGGCTGGCTTATCCATGGTGTCGTTTTCACCGGCTCTGAATCGTCGAAACCATTCCTCCGCGGTTCGAAGTGATAGAGTACCATCCCCCAAAACACCATTAATCTCACGGAACGTTTCTCTAGCGGATTTGCCTTTAACGAAGGAAAACTTTAAAATAGCGCGAATTTCGGCGTTAGTGAACTCCATGTTTACACGTCTATAACTGTTGAACGCAATATCCAAACTAATCATACATAGCGTCGTTTTGTTTGTTATGTCAAGAGCTTTCAAATTATGTACAGTGTTGCCAGATACGAGCTCTGTAGCGCTTTGTACATAGCCGCGAAATTAAAAAGACAAAAAGGCGGAAGGGAGATATTTGACAACCTTATATATTGAATTTGGCAGAGGAAACGTTATACCAATGACAGCAAATCAGTTAGTTATCATAATGACAATTGTTACTCGATGTACTAATCATTGAGTATTTAAAAAAATTGAAAATCAATAATCGGTGCTGTGCATATTTAACACGTTAATCGCCATGTCAGTCATATGTGTCTGACGCTAAGAAGTTCTACATGAGCCATGTCAAACATATATGTGTGACGTACGCGATTTGGTAGGAGGCCACGTCAATCACAGATGTCCGACGCAAACGATACATTTGCATTATGTTTCGAAAGCTGGCCTATCGGGAACAAAACCTGAAAATTTCTTGGCTTACTACTACAAACAATAAAATGAAATATGGCAAAAAAAAATTTTTTCTGTGATACATTAAGTTTCATTGATACATTTTTAACTACATTATCTAATAAAGTTACCATGGCCCATGTGAAAATTTTTCTGATATTATCGTGGCGATTAACGTGCTAAACAACTAATAATAATTATTGAAAAAACGTATACATTTAAAAATAAGAATTTATCTATAATATTTTATTTTCTTTAAAACATCAATCAATAACTCGTCGACAGGAAGTCATTGTATATGGCGGTGAATTTGTTTGCAGGAAATTATTTTGCAGCATATACTTCAATTGTATACTATATAGCCGCCGTAAAGTGACTGCATTAAATAATGCGAAACAAATGATTAACAAAAGAATACTCCTATGAAATTTTAACGAAAAGTTCGATTAATCTTTTCATCTATAACATCTCAATAATTGCGCTCATGTGTTTGCGAGTAAAATTCGAAGGAAGTCAGAATTTTACGCAAAAACCCACCATTCATCATTCAAAACACCTAAGGTTAAACTAATATTTCTTTGAATCCATATACATTTGAAAAAAAAAAACAATCTTCTTTGTTATATTTACGGTACGAATTAATTATAGTAAAAGAAAACATTTTTAATTCTTCAAAAATATATAATTTTTCAATGTTATTAAATGTTTATTATATATACGTTAAATTAAATTAAACACTATATTATTAATAATAATTAAAATAATATTATTTAATTTATTTATATTCAAATATTTGGAAGAAAAAAAAAATAATACTGAAAAAAACACACATTAACTATTAAATAAATAATTAATTTTATTTATTTTATGGAAAATTAATATGTTTGTTTTATAATTTATTTGTAATTATTATTATTATTATTATTATTATTATTATTATTATAAATACTACTTATTATAATGGAACACGTAGGAGGGGAAGTGGAAAAAAAAGAACAATGAACCACTTTTGTTTTTCTTTCATCACATAATAATACAAATATTATTTATTTACACAGCAAATTCCTTTAATTTTAATCGTATTTTAGATAACACATCATTATCATCATCAGCATCACATTATATAACTTTACAAGGTATAATACATTTTATAGATATTTATTTTAAAAATAATTAGAAAAACTATATATTTCTGTCCGAAAAATAACCAAAATACATAATGTATTATATGGTCATATGGGCTGCCTGATTGACACACGTGATTTTTGACCTAACAACGTTTCATAATAATTCCATTCAGTGTGTACCATAAGTTAAAATACAAACGTAAATTTTGTTCATCGATCGAAAATGTTAATATATTGTACAAAGAACAAAGAACCTTTTTTAAATTGATAAAAAAATGCTACCGTAACGCTTAAAATGCTTGGCCGATAATTGTTTATCCAATGTACAAGTTGATTTTGGATATGACATCGGACGATTCACGATGTATTTTGCAGATGACGGAGAATAAGTTTTTCTTTATAATTTATTTCGATTTTTTTTCCGCACAAAGGTATGTCTATTTTAATTATAATAAATATATAGTAAATATTGTTGTATCATTAATATTATAATAAATCAAGAATAAATATCAATAATATACCGCCACATATATAGAGACAAAGAGACGATAAAAGATTCATTAGAAAAGTTTTCAGAATATTATTTTTGTAACAGCGAATTTATAGGTAACGTAACAACAAAATTACTACAAATTATTTTCCATATGATATAAATTTACAAAAATACGTTTTATGTCTGCGAGACACTGGAATTTTCTATATTTCAAATAATGCGCAAACATTATAATTATTTATTTTTACTATATTTATTATAACAAAAAAAAAACCATTCTATTGCACTAATTTTTATTTGATTAGTAACTAAAACAATAAATAATCATGTGGTGGTATAATCATTTTATTTAACTATAAATGCGCGCCTTTATATAGAAATTTAACCGCAATTTATTTAATAAATGTACAATATATAGTAATTAAAGGTGAATGATAATAAACGACAACAGTTTAACTTAACAAAAGAGGTGAATAAAAATACATTAAATTTATTGTTTATTTATTAATTTTATAATTATTTTTTTTTTTCACGTACAACTAAAAAAACACGATCTAATCATTATTTTTTTTTAAGTAACTCGAAAGTATAATTTATTGTTTATATTTATAAATATTTTATTGTATTACAAACAAATACAACAAATGCATTTATAAATTGCAATTGCAAATTGCAAAATTTAATATTTTATGGTATATATATGTGACTTTTAATTGAAATTAATATTATTTACAATTTTATATTAAAAATTTTATAATAAATATGTGAAGAGGAATAGTTCGTATACAGAAATTTTTAAAATAAAATAATAATATAGAGTTGATTGATAAAAACAAGCATTAAGTTAACATTTTTCGTACAGACGAATTAGCTTCGATTTAAATAAAATTTCTTATTAGTATAATATAGACGCAGAAATAATACATCACTTCATTCTTTTTAGCTTTACACTTGATTGTTTGCTTACTCACTTCTAAATAAAGGCGACAGAGGCATATGTAGTTTTTACCTTCAATTTAAGCAACAATTTTATGATAATAACTATAATAATAATAATAATAATGATAAGTTAAGTCGAGTTTTATATTTATGTTAGGTATTACATATCGATAATATTTTGAAAAAGCTCAAATTAACAATTTCTATATATTATTGCATTGTAGAATCGCTAATTCAAGGATTAAGGACTTGGGAAGGAAATTTTTTTAAATTTTGAATATGATATTTAGTATTTTAATTTACCTATGAAACAGTATAAAACAAGAATTCGAATAGAATTGATGTTTCAAAGATTAAGGACATTTCACGGATCTTATATTATAATATAAAAAGTTCATAACTGGTTGTTTTTCCGAAGTTGGTAGTTACGTCCAACCTACTGAATCATTCTGTAAATTCGTAGGGTCACTTATATTTGATATAAAGATCCTTAAAATTCGGGATTGGAAGACATTAAGTGCGGATAGGTCAGGTTGGAAAAGCGTGTTGGAGAAGGCTAAAACCGCAACCGAGTTGTAACGCCATGGAGTATAAGAGTAAGTAAGTATATTATATTATATTATTTGAAATTGTGTTAATCCAAGGATTCAAGTGTAGAATTAGTGTTTACTTGTGTTTTCTATATTTTGATGATTATCTATTATAAACAATTCTGACAAAATTTCATTGAAATCACAGGCGAATGCAATATTCATACAATTCGTTAAAAAGTATATATTTGCAGTTGTTCACTAACTAATGAACCTTGACTGCTGTATATATAAACCGCGACGGACAAACAATCATATATACCCATCGAACCGAGCCCCGAGGACATTTTAATTATTTTATATAGAGTTATATATTACTATTAAATTGGAAAGCTATAATGAGTTGCATATTTCAACAATTTCAATTATATATAAATATTTATTCACATAACAATTTCACATATAATATTTTTTTTCGTATATGTCACGCATATGTCACCTTCGTATATATGCCCTTTGCCATCATACATGACTTATAAGCACGATAAAATTGCAATATCAGTTATAACACACAACGGATGAGTGTGTGTGTGTGTGTGTGACATAGTACACAATAATGGAAAAGGATTAAATTTAATTTAAAAATAAATAATAAAAGATTTATAATGAAACCATTTTTTTGCGTTCATATTTATACAAATTAATTATAAATTATATACGAAATGTTATTTTATTGTATTTGTATGTGTATAATAAATTAATGCGAAATTCTTTTCACTTATTGATTGGAAAACATTAATATTTTTATTGCATTTTATATGTAATTACTGCTACAAAGAAAACAGTATCGCTAAAAAAAAAAGAGTATTCATTCAAAAACCAATTTTGAAAATGAAAAATTGATCGATTTCTTATACAAAGAGATATTTATACGAATTAATATGAAATAATAAATTTAAAATACATTAATTAACTAAAACGACATCGAATTATTTATAGTCATTTCATCATTAGCAAAATATATATGTTTTTTTAATTTTTTATTGTACATTATTTCAACATAAAAGTTACAAAAAAATATTGTTATAAAACACTGAGAAATTTCCATATTTGTCTGTTGTATAGATGAGAATAATATTCTTTATAATTATGTGATGATGGAGATTATTATACGGGTTAACCATATTCATATAAAAATTAATGGAATATTCAGGAAAGATTTATATTTATTTTGATAATTGCACACACTCACACACCGCCATCGGTATGAATTGTTATATAAACCCTCATATGTGCAATGAGTTTTGCAATTACGACTGTAATTAATTATTGATATTTATGTCATTTATTACTCCACTTGTGGTAAAACTAAAGTATTGAGAAATATTTTGTCTTGTCGTTTCATTATTATCGATATTTCAAAACCGTCTTATTTAACCAATAAAAATTTAAATTTTTAAAAATAATAAAAAATTCATAAATGAAAAATTACCAAATTTTATATAAAATTCCAATAAATGTAACAAAATTATGTGAGTGATTTTTCCACTTACCTGAAAATAAATAGAAAAATAAAATTACAATTATTATTATAATTAAATTAAATAGATTATTTATAAAGAAATTAAAAAACTAGTAAATTATTATATTGTGAGCAATTGTTTAATTTAATACAAGTGTAAATTTATTAAAGTAACGGGCAAAACCGCACAAGTCTTATAAAACACGTTCCATTTCATCATATTGCACTATTATTATAATTATATAATAATATTTATATGTAATAAAATTGTGTATTTCATATATATAAACCATAAACCATAAATTTCAATTGAAACATAATTAAGTTTTCGTTATTATTAAATTAAAATAAATAATTTATGAATTTAATGTGTCAGATGAAAATGATAAAAGAAAAAATAAAAAACCAACAAAACAAGGAAATTATTATAATACAAAATTATATTAATAAAATAAACCACATTTAATTTTGTTCAGAATATAATTGTGTTAACAACTAATACACAAGGCACGCACACGTTGTACCAAATTGTAAATAATAATAATAATAATAATAAGATAGAGAATAATGGAATAATTATTTTGGTTGATTATATACAGAGTACTGGTGGCTAATATTATGGTGGTCACACTTCAATCGTTTAAGTCAGTCCGGTCAATTGGTTTATATAGGAAATTAATTTTGTAAAGATAATTTAACTTTGACTTTAACTTTTTTTCGATTACTCGATTGATTGTGTCAAAATTGATCAATAATAAAAATAATGAAAATAAAATTATTAATTTCAAATATTATTTGACTTAAAAATTTTTTGCGCTTATATATTTATGCGATGGGCATTTTAAGAAAAGCTATATCATAAAATTGAGTGTATACGTCGCTGTAAAGTGATAATTAAATGCAATTTTATTTAAAACATGGCGTTGCATATAGAAACGCTGATTCAAGGATTAAGGACTCTTCAAGGATATTTTTTCAAATTCTGCATGTGATACCTCTGATGAAACAAAATTAAACAAGGATTTGAGGAGAATAGATGTTTCAAGATTCAAGGACATTTCAAGAACATATAGGATATTTTTATAGAATTGTGAATACGTGACAACTTATGTTACACAGTAGAATTTGTGTTTCAAGGATCGCACAAGCATTATTTTTGTGTGTGATTACTATTAATGCGTGTAAAGTGAAATAAGGCAATATGAATCAAATGACCGAAGACTGTAGACAGTACCTTATATATGTATACATTATACTGCCATATCATTTATAATAATATAAAACAATCATATGGCATCAATATTATTATTAAATTAATCGCCATCAACAACATGATAATAATAATTGATATCAACATTTTGAAAGAGTAAAAATAAAAGAAATGTATTATTTATTACACACACACACAGTTGAAGAGCTAAATAATTTTAATTTATATACCAATTTTATACCATTTTTTGTTATGGTATTCAAAAAACGATTCGTATTATAATTGTATAGAATGAAAATAATAGAATGAATTTTATTATTTAATTTTTATAGAATACGCTGCGTATAGTGAGATACATTTGAGTTTCGATAAAAGTATATAATTGTCTCCGTATAATTGTAATTATATCATTTGTGTTCGTGTACAATTATAAATCGGTTAACACATTGACTGCCATGGCTATCATTTTTGATATCCACACTTATGTTTTCATGAGGGCCGCGGCTATCACTTTTGATACATGAAAACGCAGCTGCTGGTCAGCTGCGGGAAACATGATCAAAATATATTTGGCAGTCACAATGTGTTAAAAACTATATAAAATATATAATATGAATACAAAATTTTTTTTTTCTTAAATAGAAATATCATATACCAAAATTAAAGCATCAAATGAACAATTAAAATTTTTTTGTAATTTCTTTTCCATTAAAATAATTATAATAAATTAAATAAAGTACGTACACATAAAGTAATAATAATAATAATAATAATAATAATAATAATAATAATAATAATAATAATAATGATATAATAAAAATTACAATTGTAATAAAATAAAAACGAAAAGATATGTATCTTAAAAAATAAAAATAATAATATAATACCGGCTATTTTCTTTTTAATGTCTCATTGAGTACATTATTTTCAGAAAGATGAAAAATGATAAATAAAAAGTGTTTTTTTTTCCTGAAAATAACAATAACAATATAATAACAATAATAATAATAATAATACACGCGACATATAATTACATTTGACATAAAGTGTACACACACGAACGATGTTCGAACGTGTGTGTTTGTGTGTACGTTTCTTTTTATTGTTATGATTGACAGTAATTAAGATGAAAAGAAGAAAAAAAAAATTAAATAACTCTTAAATAAATAAAACAGCATCTTAACTTTTACTTTATTTATTGTATTTTTGTGACAGTTGTCATTCATTAAAAAGTTCCATAAATATAAACGTAAATCATAAAAAAATTTTATTTTATTATTACTCGTACCACAATACAAATTTTTCCATTAAAAACATTCCAAATTAACATTAAATAAATAATATGAGTTATATAAAAATAATTTAATTTTTACATTAATTACATACGGCCAATTGTTATTGTTATTATAACATCGAAAAATAATTTTTTATATTGTTTATAAGCAAAAAAATGATGTAATTTTTTTGAAAAATGATTGAATTTATAACGAATAAATTGAGAAAATTCAATTATGTATTCATAAATTGAATTAAATTTTCAATGACTTTCATTGTCAGTAACATCTTAGTAACATCTTGTGAAAGGGTTCAAACAAACGTTTATGCGAAATTTTCATCAGTTTTAATATTTCTTTGTTTATACAGAATATGATCACCGCAAAACATTTAAAAATTTGTAAAATATTTCATTTTTAAAATTTCAAGTAAATCGAACGATTTCTTAGTAATTCTAAGACGTAGACCACATGGTATAAACCGAACGAACAAACAGAATAAAAATGTTTGTACATATTTTTAGATTAATAACATTTTTGTATCACTATTCACATTGATACAAAATAATTTAAAATAATAATATCCTTTTAGAATCCTTCAAAAAAATATTATCTAAAATTATTAAGGATTCGTTAACATTTTTATACGGTTTTTTCATTCAGCGTTAATATCGCATCTGCGCCTCTTCCAATAGACTTTAGTATTTATCATTAAATTATTATCATTATTTATATTATTTATTATTATTATTTATATTAATTCAAAAATTATAAGAAACTCAGATAAATGGTTTTGTAGAAATTCTAATAAAAATATATGAGAGCTCCGAGTAATGTCATCCACATGCACTGAACCTTTTATTAATAAAGTTTAAAATTTCAAGGAAATCGAATAAATTGTAATTTAGTAATTTTAATGGGATTCTTAAGAATGTATGTGAACCGCCGCAGAAGTATCACACCCATCTCCATCTCCAAATCTAAGAACATTTAATTAAACATTTATGCATAGAAAATTTCAAGAAAAACGAAAAAATTATGCAGGTTATACGAGAAGTGGTGCCGGAATTATGGAGTCTAGCAAAATAATGGATAATCTTATTTTTATAGATATAAAACTGTAAAACTATGCTCAAGTTATTACTAAAATACATATGCTAGTGGCCCCACAGCCGGTAAATTACAATTAAGTGAATATATATGGAAAAATTTAAAAATATTGGATATATGAAGTTGAAATTTTGAGTTTTATGATATTTTTCGTTGGTTTTTGGTGTTGTAACTATAAATATATATGATTAAAATAACTAACCAAAGACAATCTTTTTAAAGTATGTTATCCTTTGACAGGTATTTGATCTAACGGATAGTAAATATTGTTCACGAAAACAATGATCTTGGAAACTTAGATATCCTCCGTGCCAAAAAACACCAAGACATTCTTTTGTTCACTTATTCTACACATTCATCAACGCATGTTTGACCCCAAACAATAAGACTATATAAATAATACCACGATTAAACGCATATAGCACACAGAATCAACGAATATAGCGTTCAATTGTCGACCACTTAACTAATTTCTATCCATTGATTTTAGCTATTTTTACAATAGAGTCAATTAAATATTTTCTTCTGGAAAGATTATTTTCTTCTGGAAACATTATTTATTTATGTTGAAATATAATGATTCATTATTTTATTTTATTAGATTTTTAAAGAAGTGGTCGACATTTGGGATCGGTCGCCATAGGGCCATTTTAAGTGATCATAAATTGGGACACTTTATGTGATCATAAATTATACAGTTGTTGTTGTATATATAATATATCGAAAAACTAGATATCTATATAAAGAATATTATTTTAATTAAATACGACACAAGATTCTTTTCATCTTTAAATTTATTTTATCTATAATTTACGCATACAATATAAAATACATACGCCGCAAAACATTAAGTGATTTCTATTATTAATCATTCTATAATAAAACATCTTCTTTTTTTATAACTATTATAATATAGATAGAATTTAGCTAATATTTCACAATTTCTTTACAATAATAAATAAATAGTTGTGCAACACACTGTGGTACACTTTTACCTTTTTTGGTTTGACTACAAACAATTCAAATTCAAATAATTAAATTATAATATATTAAATGATGTGGTATATGCATGCAACTTTCATTTCTATATGAATTGTGTATTCACTTATTATGGGAGACCCCAACAATATAAGTAATAAGTAGTAAGTATAGTAACTTAATAATATAATCGTTAAACTATATAGCAAATCATCAGTTTAATAGTTTTTAAATATAAATTCTATAAATTGTATAAAATGAATAACAACTCTTATTATAAGTTAAAGAAAGAAAAAACTTATACAGATATTATACAATTGATTTTTAAAGTATATATATGAACATAAATATGTGCATTGTTAACAATATAAAATAGCAGCATATAATATTATATTAAATATATAAATGTGTGTACTCGTCGTATATCCATATTATTTTGTATGTTATATGCAAATAATAACATTATTACATAAAAATAAATATAAAAGAACAGTAAAATACATATTACATAAATATTATGTTATAAATTTTGTATACAATGAAAAGTTAATCCGTAAATTTATTATGTAAATAACATATGATTTTAGTAAGTTGTTTTTGTTTGCATACATAAATATATACACAATAATAATTCTTATAAAAAGAAAATACAATAATAAATTTTTCTGTTAAATAAATACTGATTAAAAGAATATTATTTATGTGGTGTTACATTATTTATATGTGAGATGTACGGCGAGAAATGGGAAACTTGTTACAACACCCAGATACAACTATAGTACAGTAGCTACGGTACACATCTGTTCAATTAGTATTTTGTTAGTAATTCACAAATATACGGGCACAAGCAAAACATTAAATTAAATGCTAAGCGATTTCATATTTGAAACAACACTTTTGTTTTACAGGAAACAATTATATGGTGATGCCGATTGTTAAATGTGTCCCATTTCACCCTATAAAAAAACCAATCATACACAATTGATAATGTGTGAATTTATTGAGAATATGTATAATGATGATGAAATTAATCTTATATTACACGTACATATATGAAAATTGGATACATTTATACAGAAGTTATTAAATGATCATCTGCGTCGTCATTTCATTTCTATATATACGCAATGCATTATTATAAACGTTATTATGTTTACAGTCATTATATAATACATAAATTACATTTACAACAAATTACAATTAATTATTATTATAAATTATTGGAAGACATTTGAATAGACAAATACTTGAATATATATACCCGCCGTTAAAATATATGTACAGTGACAACGTAACACTTAATAAATTTTAATGTATTATAGACAGACGCCATAAAGAGACATTATACATTTATCAAAAAATTATATAATTTATTTGCAATCAATTTAAATTTAAATAATATAAGAAAATGTTTTAACATAATGCTCATCGGACATTGTGATGTGAGTCCGACTGATTAAATATTGTTAAATATTTTTGTTATAAATAAATAATGGAGTATCGATTATTATTGATTGTATCTATCGTACAGCTATTGAACAATAAAATGTTCAAAACATATATTACGGTGCGTAAGAGATTCGATAATCAATACAAGCAATGCGTTTTATAAAAAATAATAATATTACCATTTTTATTGTATATTCAATGAGTTGCGATAAAGTTTTTGTATCACCGATGATTGAAAATGTGTTTTTGATATAAAATAGGATTATAATAATGAGCAGTTTCTTTAAACAAGTTGTGAAAAATTTATATTGAGAACAGATCTAGAAAAATATACTAATTAATTTCCTAATTTCTAATATAATTTTAATGCAATTTATTACATGCAGATGTAAAATTGGATTATATGATGGTATTTTCTAACGAATGTATGGAAAACAGATACAATATGGGTGCAGTTAGATTGTTTTTAAGCTTATGGAAACGAAAAACATTTTATCATATACGTAATTTATTGTCATTACTTAAAGTTACGCAACTGTTCAGTATCTAATTTCCGTTCCCATATGGACAATATTTTGTAAACACATTAAATGTTGAACAATCAGTCAATTCTGAAAAGTTTTTGTATCAGGTTGATTGAAAATGTGTTTTGATGCAATTTAGTTTATGCAGTAGTAAAATGGGATTATAATAATGAGCAGTTCTTTTAAGCAAGTTGTGAAACATTGATATTGAGGTCAGTTATATCTGGTCTAGAAAAATATACTGTCTAATTTGTTAATTCCTTAAGTAACTTTAATGCAATTTAGTATCAGCAGGTGTAAAATGGGATTGCATGATGGTATTTTCTACGGAAGGTATGGAAAACAAATGGCATGAGGGTGCGATTAGATTGTTTTTAAGTTTATGGAAACGAAAAACATTTTATCATATACGTAATTTATTATCATTACTTAAAGTTACGCAGCTGTAATTCCCGTCCACATAAAAGCGACAATATTTTGTAAACACATTAAATGTTGAACCATCAGTCATTTCTGTGCGCGTTTACACGTGACGAGAAAGATACATCGAATTGTGATTGCAAAAAAGAATACTAGAGTATACAACCATGACCATCGCAAAAAGAAGTGATTAATCTTGCGATTTTTGTATAATCTATCAACAAACAAAATATAAAAAACTAAACTTAGGGAACATCTGTCAACAAAAAATTGGAAAAACTAAAGTAAAAGATATGTTACACCCAATCGTCTGCATTTCAGCAGACATTATTTCTTCTGATAATCCAATTGTTACTATCGATGTCATCCTACAATTTTCTGCGACAAAACAATTTCAATCTATTGAAATAGTTGATGAAAGATATCCGTGCAATTATCTCACTTCATTTGTATTTATTTATACGTTAATAGTTCGTTATATATTTCGTTATAGTGAAATTATTACGTGAAATTATTGTAAATAAATAATAATAAGGATTTACTATTATAGCTTATTTTGCCAACTACGTTTAAATTCATAGATTGCTAGTAGAGCAAAAACTATCCCAGGGTATATTATGTCACGTAACTTCTAGAATCTGGATCAGGATTTTTCGAAATAAAATAAAATTACAATTAGAACAAATTTTTGTTTTATTTTATATTATAGTAACACGTGAAATTGATAAGAAATGATGTTAATATTACACAAACTAATCTGCTTTTCTGTACAATATTGAAAAAGAGGTCGCACATAAAAATTCTTTAGTAATGAATTTATTGCAAAATGTGTGACAAATGATAAAAAATATATTATTATATAGAAAATTTTCCATAATTACACGAATTCGTTGTTTTTTTTTCGTTCGCTGTTCAAGATATTTTTACTACGTAATAATTGTTTTTGTTGTTATAAATATATATTGTAGTTAATTTATATATAAATATTGCAATATAAACAAATAATAATAATAATAATAATAATAATAAAATAATAATAATAATAATTAAAATATGATGCTATACATATTTCTTTTTGCTGAACTCTATATTTTATACAAGGAAATTCTTGACATATTTTTATGATCATTGACACGACGACGACGACGTCGTCGACGATGATGATGATTATTATATATTGTGTATTTATAATAGTAAAATAGTATAATAAATAGCAAAACAGAAGAAAAAAAAGAGACCGTCTCTAATATAATATATGGAAGACGACAAGTATAAAACAATGTAATTCTAACTATACTACAATATATTAAATCAACTAACTAAATCTCAACATTGATAATATATAGCGCCATGTTGACGATAATTACTATTGTATGCATTTTTTTTTTTTTTCTTTTGCTAACTATATATTAAATTGCATACTTAAACTAAAAACTATGTGTACATGGGATTGTATTAAGTTAAAAATAATATAAAACATTATTATATACCATCATAAAGTACTACTACTTTGATCAAAAATTGATCGGAAGTAGTGCAATTTTTTTATTCTTTCAATTGTTACGATTCTCATTCACAAAATTTTAATGTAATGTGTTTTTGAACAGTGATCAGACAAAATTTGTAAAAAAAAAACGAAATTAATAGCTTTAACAACTGAAATGTTAATAAAAATATAGATGAATTGCGACGTGCGGTGATTGCAATTGAAAACAACAAACACATGTGAATGATATAAACATTTTAAAATTTGACTTAAAATCAATTAAACAATTGACTCCATCAACATAGAAAATTATGATGAATATGTGAAACAAATTATAATAGTGAAAACATTTGAGAAAAAAAAACAACTCATGGATTTTCGTATTATACGATAATTCACCACACCTTCAACATTTACCATTCACCAGATTTCGCATCGGCGGCGATGTTCAATCAACTAAAAAAAAATTACATCCAATGAAAACATTTTGCTATAGCTTATTATGAATTGATTAAAGAAATTACTTTGTCATTTATCCCACAAAATTGGATTATTTTTGATCACACACTATAGAGTATCCGCATAGAAATGTTAAACATGACATGATCATAATTATATAATGTTACCAACAATACGTTTATTTTTTTGTCATATATATAAAATGTTTAATTAAAATGAAATATTTTAAGAATTCATATATAATTATTTTAAAATCGTATTTAATTAATGTAATTAATAAATACACACACACAAACATCATTTGGCATCATTTTTTTGTTTGCATATTTTGACCATTATCATATATTATTAGCTGGTGCATAACAAATTGATTATAAATAAAATAATAATAATTGTGCGATGTGTCAGTTTTTTTAGAAAAATGCTTTTTATATAGTAATATATATTTTATGAAATTAAGTTATGTGTCGCGGGAGGCGACAAAAAGCATAACCATAAAAATTAAGTTATTTTCATTAAATTTTTGACGCAGTACATATTGAATTTATGTTATTAACGAGTACACCACACCGCATTATACCACTGCAATTCATATATCGTCGCGGCTCAACGACGTATATTCACAAACATTAGACTTGTATCAAAGTACTCCCCACATTATTCATTACTAATACACTTTATACTAACAATTTACAATTAATCTTAATATAATATTTATACTAATTAGTAATCACAATATAATTATATCAATAATAAATTAATTAAAATAATATAATATTGAATTTTATATGCGTTAACGCATATATTGTATGATGATAAAAAATTAAAATATACTTTCCATTCCTTTTTTTTTATGGTGATGCTTATTTTTGCACATTATCAATGTACTTTCACTTTAAAAAGTAAAGAATTTCATGTGTGTAAATTTTTCCACATACCCATAAATTTATGTAACTATACTTAAAATTTTTATATACCTATACTTAACCCACAACTATACACAAAATATATTTATCAAATCAAATCAAACAAAAATAAATATTATATATAAATAATATGTAATTGTATTATAGACCATAAATAGACAGCAGAAGCTCGGTCTAGATGCGGATGCCACATTTTGAAAAACCGAACGAACGTGGTTCATATGTAAAAAAGTATACATTAATTTTTAATACTCGCTGTAGGCACATAAATTAATCACTTGTTTATGCCACCCCAAACAAATAACAAAGAAAATGTTAGTGCATCGGAATGGAGAATTAAATTAATTGTTTACCTGATCGGCTGACTGGTTCACGTACTATATTACTGTGAGTTTCCATCATAGACTGTATATTTTATAAAATACAATCATCATTAAAGAATTTATATATTCTTCAAAAATAGAAAAAAAAATTAATAATTTAAATATTATATAAATATTTTGGTATTTTATGATGAGAGATATAGGTTCGCATATAAACACACTATACCACACACATATAAGCTGCTTCAAATATAAATGTTTTATAACACCTTGTAAAAAAAATTATTAATAATAAATTATATGCATTTTAGAATAACACTACAAAATTTTATAGCCGTAGAAACCATAACCAGCAATAATTTCTTATATACCACCGGTGGTATACTGCGGCAATCACAATACAATGATAATTATTTTTGAAAAAATTTACTCTAAAAATTTCAGTTGATATACGGTGAGTAAAATTATATTTTTATATTAAAAAGTATGTCGACTGTACTATATGATCACTAGGCATCCGCCAAAAAAAAAATTCATTACAATTCAAGTTGCGATAAATTACTCCAACTAATCGATCTGTTAGTTATGAACAAAAGATAAATATTTTTGTTTAATTGCCTAATTTTTATATGACTATATATTTTTAAAGATATAGTTCAAGATTGATTAACATCTGCGTATGGTGGTTGTTGAGGAAATAACTTGACCATATTGTTAATTTTAAATATAATGCAGCCGCATCTAGTATTTTTAAACATGCATAAATTCATAAATGTGTAATATATTTATTGAAATAATACTGTAATAAATAAGATTTTGTATTTGTAAACTCATTTAAAATAAGGACACATAAAATTACAAAATTTAATTTTATCGATTTATTGGTCGGTCTAATTTTTTTTTCTATGTGTGTTCCAATATTTAGATAAACTTTTAAATGTCAAAATAATTTATTATCTTTTGGTATCGGTAGTATATTGACATTTAAAAATAAAACTTAAATGACAGTATGGCATTGAAAAAAATAAGAATCGCAGCGATGCGTAACGTAAAGGATTCAAACAATAAATATTCTTTAGCATATAAATAACTGAAAATTGATAACACAATTTATTTGGAAAAGAATAAGAAATTTGAAGATAGCCCATATATACCACCATTTCATATAAAGAGTCAATCATAATATGAGGTGTAATTTAAATTTTAAAATCCATTAAATAGCTGATAACTTTTAATACAACCTGTCTGCACAAAATAAATGAATAACGAATATTCAACGGTTTTTATTATAAAACATAATAATAATAATAATAATAATAATAATACTCGTAATAATAATAATAAAAACATAACATTATGGTTTTAAAATTGTATATATTGTAATATTTATAAATATTATAAGAAGGTAAAAATGAATGATGTCATATTTAAGGTATTTCAATTAAATAACACGCAGCAGCAATGGAAAACAAAAACAGAAAAAAAGAAAGAAAAAATAGCAAGTTAAAGAAAAAAAAAAAATAAGAATAAGAAAAATGGAATTTACCTTTTCAGATACAATAAATAATATATTAAGTATTATTTATAAATTAAAAAAAATAGTGAGAGTTTTTAATTTCTTCTTCATAGGTTCATATTGGATTTATAATTAATTAAATATATGTTAATTTATTTTCCGTATTTTGTTTTAATTTAATTTTTTATTTATTTTCATAAATATTTAATTTAAATAAAAAATCAATTTAATATCATTTTCATCCGCCTACGCAAACAATTTTTTTAAATGTTTAAAATTTACAGAAAAACTGTTAGGCCGCCATCGTTTCGTAGTAGTAAATTGTATAACGACGTAATGATAAAATAAAGAATGATATTTTCATGTGACGTATTATTTTATATAAGAATTATGATTGTTACAATGTTATCATTTGACATAATATAAATTTAAATTTTGTATAAATCAGAAATTGGAACAATATACAATTTCCCACATGCCAAACAAAATCATTTCACTATGGATTTCAATATATTTTAAGACACTTAAATCTTTTTAAAAATGCAGGTCGTTTTCAATGCTTTCTTTTGCAATAAAATATACCTTATTATAATAGGCGATCTGAATGTTTCTTGCACCGATTGTTCACTCTTTCACTGCATACATTGAAATATCAAAAATAGTTACGATTTTATATTAGAACGTGTACTAATGCGTATATGAAGGTGATCCGATCTTTCCGATGCTAACCGCACCGCCCCAGCCATACAAATGTACCTCCTTCTTTGCTATAAAATTAAATCAAAGATTACTCGGATAACGGATCATTCAAAATAATTGAAATTTTCATTGTAACGATCAAATCATTTTAGATATGTGCAAATAATACACGAATAAGAAATTTTTTTTAGAAACTTAAGATTTTTTAACATATTTTCCAAATATGTTAAGATAGGATGTGGAGCAGGAATGGTATATATCTATAGTTGTTGTCAAAAATCAGAGCACGTGTTGGGAGAATGTTGCAATCTATCTAAATACAAACAGATAAGATATTCGCTTTCAAAAAATACGAATTTTAATGCAATTTCTATTGGAAATTTGTATATGAAGTTTTATCGACACTTTAATTTCTATAACTTATAATGTGTGATTATGGAATCATTAAGCGTTATCCGGTTTCTTAATAATTTAATCATTTCTTATTCAATTTTGATGGAATTTATAGTATTAGTCTTTTACAGTATATAGGATAATATATTCCAAGATAATTCTGAAAAATCGATACCCACAGAGATATGATGATGAGCAGTATGATTATCACTTCAATTCATTATTTAAAAGTGAGTTTACAATTTCAATTTCAAAAACAATATAGATTTCTAATAATTTCCCTCAAAATTGAGTATATACGCAGAAACGATCTTTATACTGTTACACTTGAATGAAATTTTGTAATACCAGGTTTCGAATAGAATTATAAGTTCTAACAAATGTCGTAGAACATTTATACACCGGGTATAGTCCTGGAAACTCGAAACACTGTGCAGCTTTACGAAATTCTTTCAAATCTTATATATTTAAAGGTGTGTGTGTGTGTTATGAAACATCGATACCCACCACACAGTGAGTGAAATTTTATATTTATACATTAAAATTTTATAACTTCTTTCCCGCTAATTATTATTAGTTCCTTCAACAGAGTAGATTATATTTAAATATGATCTATATACTGTCACATATGAATGGAATTGGAAATACGGGTTAAAAAAAAAAGGATTACAAGATCATTTTCGAATAAATTTAAAGAAAATGTCATATACATCCTGAGTAGTTTTAAGAACTCGAATCACTTATTTACGGAATTCCTTCAATTTGAATATTCGAATGGGTGAGTGTTTGTGTGCTTGTGTGTGTATTCTCTAAAATCGATAAACAAAAACGTTTATACTGATCTGAATTGCAGAACTATCTAAAATACTATTTAATATTTGTATATGAAATTTTGTCAACATGAGTTTATTATACGATGAAATTTTGTGAGATTGGTTTACTAATAAATTCAAATTGAATATTTAGAATATAAAGAAGATTAAATAATTGATGATGATATTGGGTATATTAGTTTAGATTATAAGTTAAAAGTAGTTCGGGAAACAAGATACAACTTGATCCTTTTTTTACGAAATTTTTTCATAATTTGGGTATAAATGTATAAATGTGCACACGTGATTTTATATTCAAGTGACAATGAAAATATCGCATTCATATATGCAATTTACATCAACAGAACCGATCAAATAAGGTACACATGTGTGATAATAAGACAGACAGGTGTGTATACAATAAATATATATCCGTCTGATAAATTTCCCGTAATCGTATAACAAGTATTTGCAATTTCATTATTCAATGTTTTATATTTATATCATCATGTACAAACAAAATGTAGATCATCTGTAACTTAAAGTTACAGTTACATAAATTTAAAAATGATCACATATCACACGCATTATAAAAGAAGGGACAAAAAAACGACAGGAAGTAGAAAATTATCTATTTATATTAATATATCCAACAACATGTTTTTCATGTTTTTTCCGTTTTTATTTTTAACACACGCATAATTAATGCGTTTTGAACGACATTGCAATTTTGAAAAAAAAACTTGCAAAAGAAAAATTATCTATATATACTTTGTGAGTTGATTAAATATTTTTATATATAAATACCTAGACTTGTTACACCAATACACACCGCAGTACACCAGGTACGTTAAGTATATATAAAAAAAAAATATTTTATAATAAATATAATTACAAAAAAATTATCGGATTAATTTTATTTTACTCTAAATAAAATATATATAATTTTGTATTATTATTATTTGTTTTTAACTTTTGATTAAGTAAAGTCCTATATGGCTATTAATAATAATAATAATAATAATAAATAAATAAATAAATAAAAATAAAAACAACAAATAATGAAACAATAAAAATAATTAACTATCCCAAGAGAGTAATAAAAAAAAAATTACTTGTTTTAATTTTTATGTTTTTATTTTACTTTATTTTACTTTATTTTACTTTGCCATTTTTTTGCTGTTTGTTTGCAACAATAACGCTGAGCATTGGTCAAGGTAAACATTCTTTGGCTTATCATCATGCTTGCTCGCCCGTCATTTAACATGTCATCGCATCATTGACGTTGTTATTATTATAATTTTTAAACGTTTATACTATCTATATAGAGCAGCAGCAGGTATACTTATTATTTATGTTTACACACACATTTTTAAATGCATATAGTGTAAAAAAATAATAATAAAAAATGAATTAAAAATAAGAGCAAAATTCTATAGTCGTTGTCAACGTGTGTGTGTGTATGTGTGTGCGTTTTATAAAAATTTTAATATATTGATAAACATATGAATTGTATTAAATATACCGGCAATAAGAAGAGCATCTATTTGTTTATCAATAAATAAATTTTAATATTATCTATTGTATATTATTGAAGTTGATAAATTAAATACAGATATTCTTTCTTCTGACGATCTGATGGAAAGTCGATTAAATATTGTTAAATACAATTACAGGATATAGTTATTTAAATTAAATTATTATTAGATAGAATTACTACGATATGGATTAAATATAATTATTGTATAAAAATAACAACACTAAAATTATATTTATATTTAATAATAACCTTGCATTTGTGTGTTGGCATTGAAAATTAAATTATCTGCACCAAAATGACTTATATGTATACAACAATTTGATAATGAATGTATTAATATCTGTGCTGCCACACCTAAATATTGCAAATTTTATATTAACTATAACGCGTACAATATTCAATATATTATATTAATTAATCTCTCAATCTAACAATAATTATATGATTTGAATTAATTACACCAATTTAGGTGGCTTTCTTTCAAAATAACAAAATTTATATTATTATAATATAAACTACAAAAGTGTTTATATAATATTTGAAAATTAATTTAAATTATTAAAATATAAAATAATTAACAATGAATGCCACACAACAGACTTTAGAATTAATAATCTTTCATATTCAATGATTTAAAAATTATATGCAGCAATCTATCGCTCTAACTAAAATCCCGAATGGTTTTAGATCGTATGTAATTCTTTTGTAATTACAAGTTAAATTTAAAATAAAAAATAAAAAATAACTCTTCCGAAACCTAGTTACATAAGTTTTCGTACAACCCTTTATTTCTGCACCTAGACACACTAAACACGTTTTAATTTGTGTGAAAGTCTTAAAATAAATGTTCACCATTTGTTATAACAGAGGGTGGTGGTCGTAGGAAAGAAGATATTAACAAATTTAGACAATACCCTGATTTTTTTTGGCTAAATACATCTTAAAGCTCAAAATTGTAAAAATATGGGATTGAAATAATTCGAATTACGCTAGTTTTCGATTTTACACCCACGATTATAATTTTGTATATGGGATGGTTATTTTTTGTTTTAATTTAAAACCCAATAAGTTGCATTCCTTGCATCTTAGCGAATACATTAAAAATTATATAAGCCCTCTCATATATAATGGGGAATAAATATATAATAATAAAAATAAGGTACATTTGTTTGCGATGGACCAATGTGTAGCAGAAAAATTCTCTAGAAATTCATTATCCAACCAAATTACGAATATAATCGATAATTGAAATAAATTAAATTGGGAAGAGAAATTCGGAAATTCGGAATCAGAGGGTGTTGCGGACTAAGGACTGGACAGATTATGATAGCAATTTATCCATAATTATGAAATTCAATTTCTGGCATAAAATTGTATTACGCAAAACAACTATATTTATTTAAACATATTTCCAAGGATTCGTGTTAATATATAAATACCAAATATCCGCAGTGTGTAAATTAATTTGCAAATTAATTTTCAACATCCCCGACTGTGAAAATATTATTCCATGGAATGTTTGAAATAATCAAATTTTTTGAGGTAACTCGCTATGTATCCAATATTTATTTTTATTACAAAGGAATTAAATTGTATATAAAACGGCGATTGTCACACAATGAATCCCACGCCGCAGTTCAAGTGTGGTCCTTGCACTTTTTTTTTCGTTTGTAATTTGAGAGATTCTCGAAAGTCACTCAAATAAACTACGTTATACATATTGTTTAACCAGAACATACACAAACACATAAAAATAAAATACATACACATATACATAAATATTAACTGATCCATTGTATAATATTACTCTTAGATAAAATAACACATATAATATTGTAACAAACATGTATTACAAAATGTCATTTTAAAGAACAAAACAACAACTACGACAACAACTACAACATAAAAAAAAATAGGTACTTATATAAGCGGCATCTTTAAGTATATTTTTCATTCTTCCATGCGACTATTTTACTTCCTATATACAATTTATGTACATATATGCAGACACAATAGTATACGCCTGATAGGGTGTCAATGGGTTCTTAGGACTGCGGATATATTTTTATTCAAAATAAATTTCAATTGTACAATTGTTACATCGATTTAATACAGTTTCTAATGTCTAATGGCTGGGTCAAAGTAATTTGATTAAAATATATCATCAAAATAACACACAAGTTTTAATATTAAGTTTTGGGAATAAAAATTGTTTAACACACATAAACTAAAACTTAAAATGTACGTACGTAAGTGATGGTGTGATTTACAAAGATCAACTGTTTTCATACCGATATGCTTCATGCAAACATCATTCGCAATGAATCACTTGACACGAAATTATGAACTTCTTCAATAAGATGATGAACTTGATCTCTTGTTATTTTTGCTTGTGCGATCTTCTAACGTATCTTTGCCGTACAAAAAAAAACGTTTGCCGTACATTTAAAAAACACTTTTACTAAAAGTGAACAATATTACGTATATGCGCCATTATACTGATGGTATACTGATACTGATTGGAATTACATCTAGCGTCCGGCTTAAAATTAATTGACACACTGTGTCTTCAAAACTAATTTATTTATATTCCTTTTTAAACATCTTAAAAATCTTTATACATTTTTTTGTAATATTATCCCGGGTAAAAGTATTTTTATTATTAATTTTTTTTATTTTACACATTAACATTTTGATTTATTTATCAATAGATTTTAAAAGATTAAAACGATCGTTTATTATAAATAAATAAATAAATAAATAAATAAATAAATAAATAAATAAATAAATAAATAAATAAATAAATAAATGATTTAAATTGTTATAAATATAATAAAATATGAAATTTGTATAGAGAAAAATTGTTAAATGGTGATCCTTTTTATTCATATTCGAATGACTATATGGAGACGCTGACTGTACCAATAACCAGCATGTGCCACTAACTAAACTTATATATATTTATGAATATAAATAACGTATTGGTGGGAGTTAAATCTTATTGTTGTTGGTGTAATTATTATTTTATTATTATTATTATTATTATTATTATTATTGATATTATAAATTTTAGCAAATTGCAATTTCAACATTTTATTTACTTGCGCGCATACATAAACATAACATATTTTCAAGCAATTTGATATCTGCACATAGAATTGATAAGATAAAATACATTTTATTATCTTATGCACATATGAATTAGGTAAGTAAAACGTATATAAATTATGTATAAATAAAATTGAATAATATTATAATAGTAGAATTGCATGTTATTATTTTGCCTTCTGTAATAAAATACGGTTGTTACTTGTTTCGTTGTATTTTATAATATTAAAATTATTATTATTATTATTATACCAATAATATTTATTTTACAAATGTTAATAAAATATGCACTCGTTGTATAATTTATGCTCAACTATATGCAAAACTACATACTACATCAAATTCATCTTATTTAAATGTTGCAAATACATTATAAGTAATTATATAAGAGATATATGAGATGTGTGCACTCCTCTCACAGCATGCAAATAATTATTCATTCATTTTGTAGATTATTAATTTATTATGAAAATGCATAATTTATTATTATTATTTGTTTGTTTGTATCAAAAGAAATATTTATTATAATATTATTTTTTTTTATAATAATATACAATATAAGAAAAAAAAACGCGGTAGTTATATAAAAAATGTATGGAAAAAATGTTAAAACAATTTATAGAAATACACAATATAAAATCACAAAGTGGTTATATAATATTATATTAGATATGTATTTGTATACGGACTAATTTGGACAGTGGTGTTGTGTTCATGTAAAGAAGGTTAATAGTTTTGTATCAATGTTTTTGAGACTGACTGTATTTTTTTTCCATCAAATTCAAAAATCCTTAATGATTAATATGGAATAAAATTATGTAGTACAGATTAATTTGATTGTGTACGTGTACGTTTACTTTCCGTACAGTAGGGGATGCGTTATTATAGCATAAGTATATTTTTATATATTTGCATATTAGATTTACTTGCGTATAGATAGGGGTCATATATATGTAGATACATGATATATATACAGATAAACATAATTTGTGTTGTAATTTTAATACGTAAAATTTGTGCAAGTATATTCATTATATGTTTTGTATAAATATTTTAAATTTTAAATAAATATTATTTTTTAATCATTAATTCTATTGTTATAAAATTGTATTTCGTAAAAGTTTACCAAATTAATATTATTGTTCTATATTTTGTGTATCCGAAAATTGTAAATGCAACGAAATGAGCAAAAATATTCTGCAAAGTCGTAAAAAAAAATTCATACCAACACACAGATAAATTCTACAGAATTGAGCAGATCCTTTATTCTTGTGAGCAGACTATTCTGTGTTACAACAAAATTTAATTTCAGCGCAAACATCAAAATTGAGGCTGCATTTTAAGCAGATTTTTTGACCGCACGCATATATGACAAAGAATCTGCGTTTAGAGCATATGATATTTACATAATTTTATAACATGAAAAGGATGATAACTTGAAAACTAATTTAAGTGCATACGGGGGGGGGGAGGCTATATCATCCAAACCAGCCAAATCTTTAGAGGCACATAGTCATAAAATGTTTAAATTCAAAATATTTAGAGATCACAGTAATAAATTAAAACATATAAATTAAAAATGTAAAAGAACATAAATTGATGATTTTAAAGTTATTTTAATTACAATATTTTAAGAAAATTTACCCTATTTTGGAGGACTTCTGGAAGAAATGGAATAAATCGGTTTTAGCACTTTATATCTATTATCAATTAGCGCAGTAAAGATGAAAATATTTATAGAATCGATATATTACTTAAACATTGTATTGCATAACAAACCCATTTATACAAATAATCGTATCGTATATAGACCGCCGCCGTTCCTAAGATGATGATAATCTTCGTCTTCATACCCCATATCTATAAGATTTTGTATATATCAATAAAATTTTATAATATAAATTGATTTATGCATAAGAGTAGCAATTTATTTGCTATATCAATTATTTTATCATTTTATTTACATATATTTAAAATTCGTTAAAATTACGGTATAGAAAATATATGTTATAGTCAAAGGTTAACACACATAAGCTGCGTTGTTGTACTAACATAAAACATATATAACATAACCCGTATAATTTCCGTAGATATAATACCATAACATAATAACCACTTTTCTCTTTATTTAGATATAAATTTAGCTATTGGGTGGTTACATTGAAAATTTGCTTTTAATTTTTGTGTCAACAAATCAATTTTTATTTTGAGTAAACAATATGCTATAGGTATTTTATAGAAATTTATAGTGGCAGCATCGTTTGCCTATTTTTTCGTCAATAAACGAGTTTTGCAAAATAAGAAAATATTATTTCTTTGATATATACGATCCAAGAATCGAAACATTTTTTTAAATTCTGATCTAAGAACAAGTTGTTGTGTTGAAAATAAATATTTATCAAATTTTTAGCATATTTTTATGGCATTAAATTGTTGTTGACAGTCGACAGTACTCAATATTGATAATTTTGTTAAATGTACAAAATATAAGTTACCGACCATTAATCGTTTTGTCAATGATGTACTTATAGGTACCCGGTTCATGACGGCATATAGAACTTATGTTGGCAGTAATTTCTTCAAAATGGAGCTAATTTTTAATGTTAAGATCCAATATATACCTATTTTATTACTCCACATGTTTATCTTCTCTATGCGGAATATAGATATAAAATTTACACACAAAAACACAACACACTCTCTCTCCAACTAAATACTAAACATTATATTAACATCGCATGAATGACCATATTATATTATCATCGCATTTACCAATAATAAAATAAAATCGTGAATAATTTACATTAAAAATCAATTAAAGTATCGATTATTATAATTTAAAAATTTTAATTCTATAATAATATTTAATTTCAATTTAGAAATGTTTGTATGCGCTCGCAAATCGCTTTGTTTTATGTAATCAGCACGATTTTTTGTTGTTGTTGTTGTTGTTGTTGTTAACTAAAGTTTTGTGTTATCTTTTTTTTTAATATAGGTATACTATTTAAATTATTAATAAATTTAATCAAAACTAAACGAATAAAATTTTATTTATACAAAATAATTTGCATAACACATATTTTTGTACATAATATCAATCTCATGCACACTTAAATTTTTTTTTTATCCATATTACAAAAACTATGCGTCGTACCGCTTTCACATCAGTATCTTATATTTTATTATATAATTTAAATAAATTTATTTATTTATTTATTTATTTATTTAATTAGTTAGTGGTGGTTAAAATAAAAAGTGAATAACATAAAAATTGGCACAAAAAACAATAAATGTTTGACATTGTTTTTATGTGACAAAAACAATTTGACTAAAAAATTATAAAAATATAACAAAAAATTAAAATATTTTTAACATTAAGTTGACCTTCTTTAGATAGTCGTTTTTTGCCAAAAGTTGTAAAAATTATTATTATATTAAATAATACATTAATAACAATAATAATAAAAAAATAATAATAATTTGTTTATAGATTTTGTTGCGTTGATATGCGAGATAATATAAATTTCATTTAAAAGAATATATAGATTTTTTCTCATCTTATAATTACATGAATATTTAATTTGGAGCGCACACAAATGAACTAAACTCTAAAGAACAAACTGGTGGTGGTCTGATGATGTTTACCTATTTATTCTTTGGTTATAGTAGTCCAATTTAAATTCCATATTTGATTTACTATAACACATAATTTGACTTTCTAACATTATCACATTGATTTTTATTCTGACTCGTGAATTTCTCATCATGATTCCCCATGTTGGAATAATTGAATTAATAAATCATCTATCGAAACATAATTGAAGACTTGTGGATACGGAGTAATTTACCATTTAGACATGAGCGGAGAATGACTAGACCGTATATATCGCTGAGTAATCAACTCCATAGATGTACAATTGATCGTTTAGATCTTTGTCGTATATAGCGAAAGTAAAATAGATTTGGTTTTGCTGAGCCTTAGTTATCTAATATCCCTATAATATCCTTTAAATATCAAATTTAAAAAAATCAAACTCTTCAATTTTCTGTTTAATTCTTTTTAAACATTATATGATACGCGCAACATGGTTATTTGAAAAATATCCTTATATTGTCCTTGATCCTTGAAACATAAAAAACATATTGTGTGGGCTGTAAAAATTTCTCTGCAAAAATGTTACATTTTCTCAATTTGAAAATTTCTCTGGTCTCACTGCATAGTCTGTATAGAATTCATTAAAATCGAAAAATCTACCTTACGGAGGGGTGTTGCACGTGAAACATATAAAATGATTACATTTCTATATATTTCTTAATAAAAAATACAAAATAATACAAAATATTATTCGTTATAAATTCATTGCACGATACGATAAAAACGAAAAGAAACGCATCCAGATTGTAATTTTGGGATATATATATAAATAATATAAAAACGTTATCAAATCAACATCAGTGCCGCGCCACGACACGTTCCTATTCTCATATATTATAAAATTCTTATTAACATTTTTCATTATTTTATTATACGTGTACGGGTCCGCGCGTATATATTTTATTTTTAAATTACATTAAATTTATTTCATTAAAATATATATTTTCGTGTATTTTTTGAAACTATATAAATTTTGCAATAATATAAATAAAAAATGTATAATTTTAATGTGGTGGTGGTACATTTTCGGTAATATAATTCAAATAAATTAAGAAAGAAAAACGAACGGAATGTTCATTGTTTCATTGGATTTTGTTGCATATTTTTGCAGTACCAGCAGCTGCAGCTGTACGCGTATAAAACATGTGATGTTTTGTGGTGCATATAATAAATATTATAAATATATTTAATTTATATAATTTAATTTGAAAATGAAAAATTGATTGTATTTTACATTTTATTAACGGTAAAAAAGCGTTGGCACATAAGTTGTGTAACGGGACTATAGCAGGACATATAGGACTAACTCGAAAAGCTTACAAAATTTTTAAATGCAGAAATAGTTTTCGGAAAAATGCATAAGGATTTATTTACTTTCACGAAGTATATTGTAATGCCGTAGAAGACGAAGAGCTTAAGCAAATTAGAGTGTACAAAACCGTGTTAGCGAAATCGCGTATTGTCTCATATTCGACTCAAAACATGAACGAAAATGTTTATTTTTTTGTTATTTTCAAAACCAATACACAATACTTTATGTTTGCCAAATAAAGAATAAAAAGAAGATTAATGTTAGTTATTTTTAATGTAATATATTATTGCAAAAAAAATAAAAAAAAATTACAAAATATTGTGGGTAATTTAAAACCAGAAATAACCTTTTTTATATTTGTGCATCACGATCACTAAATTTTTGGGATGTATATTCGTATAATGTATAGAGTAACAGTGCTGCACATGTTCGTCATATGATATCGCTATCTGTATCAAAATTTTACAAGGTAAATATTGTTTCGATAAAAGTTATTATCATTGATAATCTCAAAATATTACCTAATTGTCAAAAATATACTTATTCCATATATGCATAAATGAATAATGGTAATTCGCAGTTCAGGAAGAGATTAAGACATAAATGATGCATTCTAATAAGTGGTTCGTTATAAATTATAGTTGCGCGTAGTCACATGCGTTACTCTACATAAATTTTTAAATATAAATTATTGCATGTAAATGGTATTTTTATGTGTGCATGTGCTGCAATTCAAAGTTTATGCGCTATATGTTATTTTATTGGTTGAGTTAATTTGATTTTTAAAAATGATCGTATTTTCTTTTTAACTCTGAATTCCAAATAACATTTAAAGCTATATATATTAAATACTTTAAATTAAAAATATGTATAAAACATGTACTTAAAATACTTATGGACGGGGAAAATTTTTCCAATTATTTCTTAATTTATTCGAATATATTATTATGGGACGGGCATAGAGCTGAGGGCTGTTTGAAAAAATGCATTTTGTTAAAGTTATAGCAGAACAACTTTTAATATAAAATTTTATAATTTATTGTAAGGCAATTATTTATTTCTTAAATTTTAAATTAAATAATGTCAAGTGTTGTGTTTGATAAATTAACTGAAAAATATTGTAAAATCGATAATAGATGTTGTGTGATCAGTAGTTATACTTAATTCCTCAATTACACAAACACACACGCTATTCTGTATCCGCGCACATATGGTAAAAATAGAAATAAACACAAAAGAATCCTTATCCGGGGTTTTTTGCCGCAAAATAAATAATAAAAAAGAATGTTTGAAAGCAAGTGTTATTGACGGTATTTTTAATCTAATATTCAAATATATGTATGATCCATTTACTTAAAAAAATTTAAATTTATTATATAGAAAGAAAAATACACATGTCCACAATATAATCAAATGTAACAGTGATAAGATTATTATCATGTGATTCAAATAAATTCATATAAAATTATATTAAATTTTATACGCAAGATAATCTTCTTTTCAATTTAATTTCCAATTAATTTCTAAAGATAAAAATGTTATTGTATAAAATATTATAAATACTATATGCACAGGGTGTTCACCCATATAGCGTTTTCATAAAATTTTGTTACTATTTCTATAACCATTTTATTTATGACTTATGGCATAATTGTATTATAGTTTTATTCAGAAATAATCGTTGTTATTAAGGTTTTGCAGCTTATATTGATGCATTACAAAACCGATTTTCGTGTGTTTTATATATAATCATCGCACTATTTATTTTACTGCAATGGAAAATTAACTAATAATTTTGGCCAAAAAAAAGCATATACTGAAGATTTTTAACAATGATCGTAACACGCTATTAAGCAAAATGTACAATAAAGAGTGTGCACAGTATTTAGTTGGAATTGAGAATTTATTATTTTGTCGTAGCAGTAAACTTTCTTCACAAATCCATATGGTGTTGAATTAATTTCTATAATTAATCGGGCATTAAAAATTTAGTGTGATTGGTAATATTCAAATTTAATAGCTCATTTCGTGAACGATGATGTTAGATTTTTTTTTTTTTATCAACAAAGACAATATTCGAGCTATTTGTTTATGCTGGCCATTGTTTTTTTTTCTTTCAATAAACTTGTTAAACTAAAATCGATTTTCAAAAAATATATAAACTATAAAAATTTGACATACATATTAAAATAAATTGAGCATAGAATAACTTTTTAGATTAAAATCAAAAGGTGTTCCGCGATGCAACACCATTTACGGTACAGGTATTTACAGTGCCCATTTAATTTTTCATATAGCAAATAAATTATAATGTTAATTTATTAATATTATTATTATTATTGTACAAATATAATAAGATAATTTTACACTTTGTTATATTGTGTCATTTAAAGTTTACTAAATAAGGTAAGTGTTTGATAAAACAGCACATATATTTTTATTAAAATATTTACATAAAAAGTTAAGGATATTATATTTATTTTATTTTACTCATTTACACATTTGTAAAATTAAAAAGATAAATGCTTGCGATTTATTAAATAATATACGAACGATATAGTGTCTATATAACAACAATATAATATATTTATTGATTTTTATAATAAATGTTGTTATAATTGCTTCTACCTATAAAATTGAAAATCGGTATTCATTAAGCATCTATAATAATCTAAGGTGGGAGCACTGTTTTTCAAATAATGTCATCGATATATTAATAGATGTTCCATATAGGCAATTTAAAAGGATATTTTTAGTGCGTCTATGAGGACTAGGTTTATGGCATAAGAAGCATAACACGTAGAGTAAGGGCAATTAATATAATAATTATTGTTATACATATAATATATCAATTTTATTCTCAATAAAATGTGAAACAAAAAGTAGTGGATCAGGTGCCATAATATTTGTAGATCTCCCACCCAGGCAATAAATAAAAACATTTCTAATAATTGGTAAGGTATTATTAATAATCTCTATAGCTACAGTCAATAGTTTATTTATTCCTATTAATATGGTATGCAATTGTGTGGAAAAAACAACATAAATAATGTAATGTAATGTGTCGTGCTAAAATAACTAACAGTAAATATATATTGTTGTGTGTTTGGTAAATATTTCGTACAACAAACTAAGGAACTGATACTACACATGATTTTAGCTGTTCGTTAAAAATTCCTTACACCGAAATCAAAATTTGCATTGTAACATTAAGCCACTGAATATATCGACAGAGTAACAGAAAGAATAAAATAACCTCTTACACCCAAAATCTACACAATCTCCATAATTTAATAAAATATGATAATATTTAATTCAAGTCATCATCAACAATTATTTTACCAAAAAAAAAGGCGTGTGAGCATGTGTTTGTGTGTATGAAATCTGTCTGCAACTGTACAATGTCCATTAAAAATATTTAATAAAAATAAATCTATGAAATTGAAAACAAAAATCAATCGAACAAAATTATTAACAACAAATAAATATAAAATGAAACAAAATATATTATTATAGATAGAAACAAGAAAAAATCAATAAAATATCTAACCTTTGAGTGAGTGTGGATTTGCGCAAGTGTGCGCGGTTGCGAATATGAATTTGAATTTATTAGTGGCATTGCACACATTACATACAATGCAACAATGGCAAAGTAATAGTATTTCGCGACTTTTATTTTACACACACACACTACGAAAATACCAGATTGCCAATTTGCGCAGACAAAGAACTCTCATACACATAATCAAATGTTCATATAAAAAAAATACAATAATTGAAAATTTAATGAAACACTTTTACACAATTTCAAATAAAAAGAAAAACACTCACTAAATAATTTAATTTAATTTAAAAACTAAAAACTTATTTAATTCTATAGATAATACTTAAAAATTGGCAATTTCTTTTTATTATTAATGTATTTATTAAGAAAAATAGAAGACGCGATACACGATGTATAAAAAAAACAAATAAATAGGAACAAAATGCACGACCGTCCCGAATATTCTCTTTTCTACACTAACATTTATTGAATAATTCATTTTAGTTGGTGATGGCGATAATGATGGACACATAAACGAAGAAAGTAAAACGGAAGAGGTAAGAGGATACAACGATAAAGATGGAAAGGAATTATATTTATATATAGCGTTCTTTTTTTTATGTCTATGCGCGTTGCAATAAATTAGTTTTTTATTCAATTTTTGTCATATTTTTGCAGTAATAAATAAAGACTTTTTAGCTAGTCAACTGTGTCAGTATAGGTAAATTTTAAATACGGCAACCATAGGCATAATTTATGGTAGAGATCGTGTACAATATGTTCGAATATGTGTATATGATTCCTACGTGATCATACATTGGCAGATGTCGCTGATACAACTTAATATGAATTAAAAACCATAATTTTCGTCGAAATTAATTTTTCTACCCATAAAATTTAAAATCGGTATTCATTAAGTATCTATAATAATCGAAGCCCGATCGCATTGATTTTTAAATAATGTCATCGATATATATTTTTAGTAGATGTTCCATATAAGTAATTTAAAAGGATATTTTTAGTGCGTCTATGAAGACTAGGTTTATGGAATAAGAAGTATAATACGTAGAGACGGGTGATTAATATAAATATTATTGTTGAATACAATTTTTAATACTCAACAAAATGTGAAACAAAAAGTAGTGGATCAGTAGCCATAATATTTGTAGCTCTGCGACTCAGGTTATAAATAAAAACATTTCTAATAATTGGTAAAATATGGTGTGATACTACATTATTATTAATCTCTATAGCTGCAGTCAATAGTTTAATTAATAGTAATGATTTGATATACAATTGTGTTGAAAAAACGACATAAATAATGTAATGTAATGTGTCGTGTTAAAATAATTATCAGTAAACATATATGTTTGTGTGTGTGTTTGTGGTAAATATATGCGGTACAACCAACTACAAAATTAATACTATGTATGATTTTAGCTGTTCGTTGTAAATTCCTTACACCGAAATCAAAATTTGCAATGTTACATTAAGCCACTGAAAGATGGACAGAGTAACAGAGAGAATAAAACAACCTCTTACACCCAAAATCTACACAATCTCCATAATTTAATAAAATATGATAACATTTAATTTAAGTCATCATCATCAATTATTTTACCAAAAAAAAAAAAAAAAGGGGTGTGAGTGTGTGTTTTTCTGTATGAAAGTCTAATAATTTGTCTGTCTGTAACTGTACATTAACATTAACATTAACATTAATTCCAACAATAAATAAATATGGTATAAAAAGAAACAAATTGCTATTATATATAAACAAAAAAATAAAATATCTAACCTTTGAATGAGTGTGTATTTGTGCAAGTGTGCGCGGTTGCGAAAATGAATGTGGATTTACAGGTAGCATCGCAAAGTACATATGTTACAATGCAAAACCAAAAACAAATACTACGTTGCTGTCTTCTGCAAAGTTACGAAACGCATACGAACGAACGATAGAAAAAATAATTGAAATGGTACGGTAATTGTATTTCGCGACTTTTATTTCGCACACATACAAACGAAAAAACCCGATTGCCAATTTGCACAAACAAAGAACTATATAATCACATAAAAAAAATAATTGAAAATTTAATGAAACACTTTTACACAATTTCAAATAAAAAGAAAAACACTCACTAAATAATTTAATTTAATTTAAAAACTAAAAACTTATTTAATTCTATAGATAATACTTAAAAATTGGCAATTTCTTTTTATTATTAATGTATTTAATAAGGAAAAATAGAAGACGCGATACACGACATATAAAAAAAACAAAAAAATAGGAACAAAATGCACGACCGTCGCGAATATTTTCTTTTCTACACTAACATTTATTGAATAATTCATTTCATTTGATGATGGCGATAATGATGGACACATAAACGAAGAAAGTAAAAAGGAAGAGGTAAGAGGATACAACGATAAAGATGGAAAGGAATTATATTTATATATAGCGTTCTTTTTTTGTGTCTATGCGCGTAGCAATAAATTAGTTTTTTTCAATTTTTGTCATATTTTTGCAGTAATAAATAAAGACTTTTTAGCTAGTCAAATGTGTCAGTATAGGTAAATTTTAAATATGACAACCATAGGCATAATTTATGGTAGAGATCGTGTACAATATGTTCCTATATGTGTATATGATTCCTACGTAATCATACATTGGCAGATGTCGCTGATACCACTTATTATGTATTAAAAACCATAATTTTCGTCGAAATTTATTCTTCTAACCAACTAAACTAATACATCAACACACACACATATATTATACATATAAAGATCCATATTAATATAATTTGCAAAAACTAAGTGCATATTTAGTTAATGGAATAATTTATTTAAAAATTGTCATTATATAGTTGTGCATACTGTACGGGGGAATTTTCTGGAATTTGTTTTTGTCGACAGTTGTACGATATATATATTATTAGCTAATAGCACATTTTAATTGATTGTGAAGTGTACCCGAGCGCAGTATATAATGTTTTATTATCTAATCAATTTTCTTTGTCTGTACTGAAATTATTTGGAAACATATCGAATACTTAAATATCGAATACATAAATATCGAATACATACATATCGAATACATAAAGAAATTTGAACATTTGGATTATAATTGTTTTTGATGATATTGGTGGTTGGTGTTGGCAACTATTTAGTTCTTGTATATAAATAAAAAAATTAAAATTGGTTCGATACACGAATATTTAGATATTTTATTTTTTTACGCATTTAATAATGGGTGTTACGCAGTGTCTGCAGGCGATCTTAGAGAGTCCTGAAAAATCACCAATAAAGTGAAAATGTACACATTAACACAGAAACCCATAATATAGATTTGTTTCTAATTTTTAGTTTACAATGTGTTTCCGAAATTTCTTAGTATATTTTTAGAGATAATATTACGCAGATACAAATATTTTCCATATTTCTGTTATGGATGATGATATCTTGTATCTGAAATTGTGAAATACATTTTTTGTTGAAGTATCTAAGTGTCTTAACTATAAACTAAACTTGAAGAAAAAAAAAAGTATATCATATAGTTTGATGAAAACAAATGGGAATATATATTATCTCTAAATTACCTTAAGATATTTCATCTGTTTCATAGGTATATCTGTTATTTGCTGTTTTTCCAAGAAATTTAGATTATTTTTTAAAAAATTATCTTTATCTTATCTATATAGAGAATTTATCTATTTCCAACATTGAATGGTAATACACACAAAAAATAAATACAAGTATAGTTTATTTACAAAACAAAGTGTTTCCATGAAAATGATTATTGTATGTTTTCCATCAAGAACTGATCATGTACAGCTTTCCTTTCCTGTATTTTAGTTTTCGCAGCATCACTCACATAAAATATACACAAATCGTTTTCACACATATAAAGGATAAAAATATAAATAAAGAAAATAAGGAAGTTAATTGTAATGTATTGTGAATTGTTAACCGAAAATGAGAAATGTGACAAAATAATGAATCTATAGATATTTATAATAGAAATTAATTTAATTAATATTGATGATGTCATGTGAATCACACATTCACATCTTTTAAAATATCGTATTTATAATTAAAAGAAAAATTGTGAATCATATCGATCGCATTATAATTTCAATTAAATATTATAAGTATAAAAATATATTTTATTGTTATTAAATTAGCATTTGAATAAACAAAACATTCCTTTCGCGTTAATTATTATTGCGTTATTATTAAACTACATATTTATTTACACATTTGTCATCTATAAATAATTCAATTATTATTTTGTAATATTTATTTTAATGCATAATATGAATAAGATAAAAAAATTAAAATAAATATATCTTTTTATGAATATGATCTATATCCATTTAAAGAAAATTGTATAATTTTAATATATATAATGTGTATTCCCCAGTGGGACTTTATGTATGTGGTTCCAATTTTACCAATGAATGCATACATAAAATTGTAAGTGTACTTCCAATTTCGCATGAATGAATTCACATTCAATGAAGAACTCATTAATTAATTCATCAAAATATTCATCAAACAATTTATCTGTAAATTTATAAGTAGTTTTGATTTCATAAATAATTTAACTAGCGAATTTGTTGAATTTTTTCTGTACACATAAAAAATCATCCAATTCCGAACCCATGAGTATTGTTAAAGCGAGTATAATATCCCACTGACCGTATACTTTAGTCATCGGCATTTTTTTAAAGTGAACAGTAATTGTATTTAGGTTAAATTATGTTTTTTATTATTTATGATAATGATAAATAATTTTGAAAATTATAATTTTTCTAAATTACTTATAATGCGGGAACCGGGAATGTATATCTGTTGAAACCCAACTGAACCGGAGGCAATAAGGTTCACGAACGTGGTTGTACACTTTTTTTTTTGTAAAATTATATATTTTCAATATTTTTATCTAATATTTTATCTTTCAATTATTTCAAACGCATTTTATCCAGTTTGAAATATGCATAAATTAAGTAGAAATTTTGTGTGATCATTTTATTATTAAGAAATATTAAAAAATTATTAAATTTCCTTAATAAATTCATAAAAAACTGATCATTATTAACATTTTGACTTTATAATTCCCAAATACTATACATCAAAATAACGTATATAGAAAAAAGTTAAATTTTTCGTATTTTTGGTATAAAACTATAGTTTAAGTTTACAAAAGTGATTAAGTTTACGTATTTACCACACACCATCATCAAATGTACGTAGTGGTTCAGTGTTTTTGTAATTATATAAAAAATGATAAAAATTGTTAAAAAAAAATTCAAAAATTGATGTGTCATGTGCGTTTTGTTTGGTGTCAATAAATAAAAATTTAATATTATAAAATCGGTGTAGAAATATGAAACGATCGCCGCTTATTTCGGCTGATATTTATTTCTCACTAAATATCTCTTTATCATTCAGTTTGTGTGTTCTCTTACTAGCTAAAGTTTTGGTTTTTATGAGCCCGCATTCCGCAGCCCACACTTCGGAAATGTGGATTTGTCAAAAATAATGTGAATATTTTTATATAGTTGCGAACTGTGCGGTCATAAAAAAATTCTCTCTTGCGCATCAATATGTTCAAAATGTGTTTCGTTAATTTCTGTTTGCGGCGTGGTCAAAGCATCACATACGTATAAAATATGACATTTCGTTGCTATAAAATTATGGTGGTGCAAATTTCAAAGTCCGTATAACAGAAACCTGTTATGGCTGTTATTAACCCGGGCACAGAATGAGAAAAATTATAAATGCGGTTTGTACAATGCGGAGTCATAAAAAATCAAAAGTGTAAACAACATAGTTTTACACAACAATACAATTCTCTCCCGCATGTCGCAAAACCAGTCATAGAAATGTTTATTAACCAAATGTTGCTCCATCAGATTATCACTTCTTGTTCAAATCATTCAATTCCAATGAAATTCTACAAAAAGACTTATCCAAGAAAAAAATCACCCAATCCGATTCCATGACAAAATACATTTGTTCTGTACACATTAAAAACTCATCCATTCCGAATCCATGAACAACTCATCTAGAGAAGACACGTAGTTACCACCAATGACATCTCTGTACAAAAGTAATCTAGAAAGTATTGAAAGAATGAAGTGGTGTTGACTAGTAGTAAGAGGGCAATCATCGATGTTATCATATATACCGATCCCACTGGGTTAATACATATATTATAAATTATATTGTATAATATATGAAGATTGGATATTATATAATTAATACCAACAGTACCGCATTTTTGAGTTTTACTGGTTTAGTAAAATTGTTATAGGCAATATATTAATTGATAAATATTCTACATATCATCAAATTCCAATCTGCGGATGTGTTATATATCCGAAAACTATATACAACTATGGGTGTTATTAAAATAATACCGAAATTGATATTTTTAACAACACAAACCAAACGCAACGACATCAGATTTATTCAAAATTTTGTTTAAGAAAACAATAACTTTAATGTTGAGAAATGGAATTGGGATTATTTGTGCAACAATAATTAGAAAAGAATAACACAGAGATTTATTGACGCACGTCTGGCGATTCATAAATAAAGAATTGTATAAAATTAAATACGGTACTGCGTAATATATATTTTAAATTTAATTAAATTAAATTACAATTATATTCTATATTAGTTAATCGATAGTTAGATAATTATAAAATACATTAATTTAACTTTATATGATATTTTCTGTTTAAAAACGTTTATATTTATTTAGTTTTAGACATTATACGCAGACACTGCGCAATTTCAATTAATTTTAAATTAAAATTAAAAGATCATGGAAATTTATGGGGAAAAAAAAACAGAAATATTAATATTTTAAATTGAAATATTATTACGTTGTAAATCTATGTTGCCATTAAAAACAAATTTCTAACAAAATAGTAAATGATTTCCTCCCGCCAAATATAGAAAATTAACTAAATTTAGAATTTAATATTTTTGTATAAATTTTAAACGCAATTTTCTTAAAAATTATGATCAGTGTTTTTATATAAATATATAATGGTTACAATTCAAATTTTTCAGGTTGTAGCATCCCTCTCTCCGATCCTCAATCACTTCAAAATAACCTGGTGGTCCTAGTGTGGTGCTCTAAATGATATACACCTAAACGTGGATAAATGCAATTGTGTTTTTTTCCATCGAAAGTCAATTCCGATTGTTTTTAATTTGAATCAATTTGGAATCTTTAAAACATATGGGCGTGAAATGTGGCTGATGTTTAATGGGAATGATGCGCCAAAATTGCTATCACTTATTGATTTTAGCGTATCTAATGGGAGTGTGTTCGTGCTTCCATGCTTCTTGCGTATGAACCATCATCAAAACAAACCGCATGGAAAATATGGTTCATTAAACAATATATCACCATTATTTAATTATTGTATTATTCGAGTGTTTTGGATTTTGGTTTGTCCCGTGATTGTCTTTATAGGGGCAATATCAAATCTATGGGTTTTTGACGGAAAATTAAGTATACGTCGCCTGTTTGATAGTTTGTTTTACTTTTTTGTTTAATTATTATTTATTTTAATTTTTAAATATTATTTTTTTTAAATCTTGGATATTAATTTATTTGTACTGTTTTTAATTTTTAACTTTTATTGTAAAAGTCATTTTTATAATATTTTTTTTAATTTAATGTGTATTTCTGCGTCATTGTGATAATAATTTAATTTTTGTATTGGATTGTAATTATAATTTGTGGTCAGTAGGGTACATTGAAGCCCGTTGGCCAGTAAATAAATAAATAAATAAATAAATATTGAGGTACGAAAATTCAAAGCTGAAAATTCTAATAAGTTTTTTCACATCATATTCAACACAGAAACCTGCAATAATTAAACCTTACTCATAAAACGTTTGTGTATAAATGCGTGCGAACGGATTATTAGATTATTATTGAATAAATATATTATATTCTCACGAAGGGTATTTTTAAAAAATTCAATTTAGTTTAAGGAAATGATTAACGTTTCTGATATAACATGAAGGATCAGCTTCTATAGATGGATTGTAATTTTTTGTATTTGTACAATGTTTTAGGCAATTATTCGGTTTAGTAATTAGAATGTTATAAAAAAAAATGGTTAACTCTTTAGCAGGCACACTAATTTTTTGTTATATCTTTCCAAAAAAATCCCATTTTATTTATAGATTATAATCATTTGAAACAGCAAATTAAATCTCTGCGAAACAAAACTATTTGATTCATTTACAATTTTAAGAAAATTAAATATAAAAAACTTTTATATTAATATTAATCATCCGACGCCGTAAACCACAAACAACAAATACACCGAATATTAATAAAATATTTTTACTTTTATTTACATTTTATGAAGCCGCGATAAGAAATGCATAAGGATATATGTAAATATTATTTAATTAATAATTTAACAAATAATTAAAAAACTAAATAAAAATGCGTTAAGGCGCTCGCTATAGATAATTAATATATGTGTCACAACTGTTTAAAATTTATTTCTATATGTAATTAAAATTAACAAATTATTGTTGGTATATGTCACACGTTTATTTATACAATATAACTCTGAAATAATTCTAAATAAATAAATAAATAAATAAAATGTATAAAGTTGAATGATATTATTGTTGTTAGAAATACGCGACGACGGCGAGTAAATTAGAACACGTACAAAAATGCATTTACACGACGCTGTTTATTATATTTCATTTATTTATTTATTTATTTATTTATTTATTTATTTATTTATTTATTTATTTATACCCATACCATATGCATTTAGTTATAAACTACAAGTACTACACATACAAAATTAACATAAATTCTTTTAAAGGTGCGCATATTAATAATAATTATTATAAATTTTACATCATATTTATAAATGAATATATAATTTGCCGGTGATTGTAAAATTCGTTGTTTACAGGTTGTATTAAATGGCATCGATCATTATAAGACGCTAAATATATGAATATAAATCCACCCATATACTATGAATATAAGTTCTTGAATTTAATTCACTAATATAAGGACAATATATTGCGAAAAGTTCCTTTCCCGGTTTTTTCCAAACGGCGGCCAGAATATTTTCATTAAAACTGAAAATTAAATTATAGATAAAGAGTTGATCAAAAAAAAAAATCTAAAACGATTATAAGTTCCAATTAATTAAAGAATGTTTCAATTGGGTATTTTGTTTATTAGACATCGACGCCTATATCATTACTGCACTAGTTAACAGATGATTAATTTTAACATCAACCTCTGTTGTCGGCATAAATTTGCCGTTTGCTCCTTTTATGTTGAATACATTTCTCATGAAGTTTGTCTATCGTCCGTTGCGATTGATCGAAAAGGAACAGTTAAGCTAATGATTTAATTCTTTGTTGACGCGTTGATATGCATTATGGTTTGTCTTTTATTTTATATAGTTTCGTTGTGATCCGTTACTAATTTCTTCTAAATCTCCTATATTAGTATTGAATCTCTGTACGCAATAATTTTTCTTAAATTTTATCCTAAAATTACTGGGTTAGTTTTAAAGCTATATAATATAAACATAAAAATGTCAACCAAAAACGGTTTTAGTATACGTGAATTGTTATCAGAGAAGCTATTTTTTGCTTTTTCCTTTGTGATTCACGTACATTAACAAAATATTCTTAAATAAATTCCTATTATATATAGAATAATTCTAAAACTAAAACTAAACTGATTTCTTTAAAAAAATTTTAAATTCAAACAATTTATTGGTATTTGTGTAAAAAAATGTGCGACCTGGATGGATATCTCCATATCATCTCAGCTGCGCCATTAACATTCAATAAAATCCTCTATTTATTATAATTAATTTCCCTCAGAAAAACTGTAAAACGCAATGCGTTGATTTCGTTGAAAAGTTAAGTAGCTTTTGATGTGACAAAAAAAATGTATATTGCATATTTTTAGTTTGCTTGGGCGGAGGATGAAGAAGGATATAGTTTGAGTTGAGTGAATTTTCATGTAGTGATTACTATAAAATATATTGATGGAAAACTGTGCAAAAAAATTTTCCGGGAAATTCCTTGTTATTTTTTTCTGGATTTTAGAGGTAACATATTTTTTATCGGATAATTTCTTTTAAAGTTTAATTCCAAGCGCTCAAAAGATATATCGATAATTCTATGCATTGCATTATTTCATAATAATCAATCAAATATCAATGAAATCTAATTGACAGTATTTTTAAATCAATTGTAAAAATCTCTATGTTATAAAAGAATAGAAATTAATTGAAAAATTATAAAAATTATAGAAGCAATTTATAGCTATAGTATAATTAATTATTACATTAAATTCGTACGTGTTTGAACCCATTGATGGAGTATAGGTGTATGAATAGTGAAGGTTTGGAGTGCACGTCAAAGGTGACAATAAAGAAAGTATAGATGATGAAAAAGTTTTAAAAAATAATTTGGACAAAAATACGCAGCATGCCTTATTACTTTAATAAAAGAACAAATTAACAAATGATTTAAGAAAGGACACATGTCCTGAAATACCATAATTATACCCAATTCGAAATTAAAATTTCATCAAACAGATTAACAATATATAGTCACCATCATATATTGTGCAATAGCTAAGGCTTGTCTCGCCACTATTGTCTGTCAAATGTATATCAGTGGCGATGGGTGAAACAAAATGTTTTCAAATTTAAATATCACTATATTTTTCTGAACTAGCAACTAGTTGAAAGCAGACTATTATGAAAAATAATTGGAATGTCCACTTAATAAATTTGCCGCAAAATCGACTATTAAGTTATTATATTATTTTTGAATTACGGGCTATAATTTTAACAGATTTTCAGTTTTGTATACATAATTACAAATTATAATCAATTTCCAATCTTTTATAGATACGAATTTTTAAAATCTATTCACACATTCAAAAGCGATGATCGATTATCCATTTGAATGTCATTGAAATTTTGTATGAAATAATGGTACTGCAAAAATATTTTCTACCGTTTGTACAATACCACAAATTTCTTAAAATTTTCTCTACCATCGTTTGGAAAATCGTTCATATCTTTTGAAAACGCTTGAATCGATTTTAAAAATCTATTCTACGAAACATTGGCAATTGATTATAGTTTACAATGCTATTAGCAAAAAAGGAAATCCGTTAAAACTATGACCCGTAATTAAAAAATATGATAATTCATAAAAAGTCAATTTTCCGGAAAATTTAATTCGGTTAACAACCAACCTATTTTTTTTTCATTATTTAATTTAATATGAATTTTAATATAATGTTTAATTTCACTCAGGTTATAAGAAAAATATTGAAAATGGGTTGCTACTGCTCAGCCTTCTCGCCACTGAATGTGATGGTAAAAAAAAGAGCAAAATATCAAACTGCGCTAGATGAGATTTTCATTTCGAATTGGTTATTATAGAATACGCAAAGCATCTCAAATCAAAATTATATATATATAATAATGGTACCGTTGACTGATCATAAATATATATATACCTTTTAATACAACCTGTGTAAATCTATCTTAATATATAAATATGCATCATTAATTGTGTGCCTATATAGAAATAACATTTTATTAATATATAACATTTTATGAGTTTATTACATTTGCTACATTTTCATATTGTTATAGAAATACAGATAAATAAAATGTTACTTAGTACATATTTGCTTATTATTATTATTATTATTATAGGTAAGTCGCGCGTTTTACATGAAACATAACATGTACACACATAGGTATATTTTAATAAATAAATAAATAAATAAATAAATAAATTATGGTGTGAAATGTTTGTAACACATATATAAAATATGAAAAATAACATATATTTTAATATATTTATTATTTATTATTTATTTATAGTGCACAACATATAAACTATGCACAATCGTTATATTATAGAGAAAAACATAAAAATAGATATATGGGTCTTCGGCAACGATTACAGCAGCAGTGCTACGACTATACAATAAATGGTATATATATGTGAAAACATATTAATATTATTAAGTTAGTGTTTTTTTTTCAAAATTTTTCTGATTCTCATCTCATTTTTTCAATATGATTTATAGAAATAATTAAGTTTTTAATCACATCATATTATAATTAATTGATTATTTATAGTATGTTATTTGTACATAAATTATTCAAGATATTCGACTATACACAGCACACACACAAATTCTCATATAATAATTTTATTTATAAATCTTGTGCTATTACCATGCCGTTCATAATTAATAATTCACAAATTGATATTGTTGGTATTTATAGATTAATATACGTATACTTTAGCTACACTTAGTTATATAAATTAGTATATATATATATAGTTAGTATACGCAAACAATTTATATTATATAATTAATTTGTACTCTCAATATAAAGTGAATATTGTGTGTGTGTGTATAAAAAAATATATAAATTGAATAATAAATTATTGGATAAAAAATAAATTTTTTTTCTTTTGTGAAAATATTTCTGTATAAATAAATTTTATAATTACAATAAAAAAAAAACATTGTAAATTTTTATCAGGGTTATTAGGTTGCAATGTTTAAATATGTGTGTGTGTGTATAAAATACAATTTCCCAGTGAGACTATTTTTGTATGTAGTTCCAATTTCTTCAATGAATGGATACATAAATTGTAAGTACTTCCAATTAAATTCACTCAACAAATATTTCATCAAAATATTCAACAAAGAATTTTTCGGTGAATTTATCTGTGAATTTATAAAAGTATTTCTAATTTCATAAATTAATTCATCAGTGAATTCATCAACTAGTTTAACAAAGAATTCACAGCTGAATTTCTAATTTTCTCTATAGCATCCGATCATTTGTACATAAGGTTCACCTGGAATTGGCAGCATTAGATGGCGATACACAATTTGTTGCAAAATGTAAAAAGCATGAGAAACGTTCGGACACTATTAAAACTTCACACAATTTATTCTACAAACAAAAGTGATGGTTGACGAAAATCCTTCAAATTCAAGCCTTCACGATAGGCCTTAAAGTCTCTGAGGGCCTAGTTCGTCGAATTGTTCACGAAGCCCTACGTTATGCACATATATCGGCACCAACTCGTAAGCAAAAAACTATCTCAGGAAAATGTATTTTAAACAAATTTAAGCACCCAAAAGCTCTCAATATTATATGATTTTTTTCCGATGATATAAAATTCCGATCAAAACCATAAAATTAATCGAAGAAATGATATGTACAAAACGTACAGAGGAGTTACCCGTGTTATGCCCACAAAATTTCCAGCTACTGTTATAGTTTTAATAGTTGTGATGAGCAACTGATGATGATGCTACCTCACTGTTTGACATCATGACTGTACAAACGTAATCCAGAAAGTATTGGCCAGAATGAAGCAGTGCTGACTGGGTTATCATATGTTTATAATAAATTGCATGGTACGGGGCGCGGTATTGTTATTTGAAAAATTTATCTATTAATTTTTTGTAACATTTTTCTATGGTATTTAAATTTAGGACAACAATTTTTTTTATTTATTTACATTATTTTCTATACAATAAATTAATTGAATTTAATTATAATATATCGTTTGTTTGTACCATATTTAATGTAATGTACGTCTATGTTTTTATATGGACAGTATATTGTACATTTAAAATTATAATATTAAAATATTGAATTCAATTAATCAAATAATATAAATATGAAATAAAAATAAAAATAAAATAGATTGTTGTAGAATTTTAAAACAACTTGTAATAGATCAATTATCAATTAAAAATAAATAAGAAAATATTGTTGTGTTATTTTTGTGCAGATATTTGAACGCTAAGTACAATCAAAATATGTATTGCTACACAAGATCCATTTAATATCACATAAAATTAGATTAGATATTCTTAAAAGTATAATATGTTTTAGTAAATAGTTTATGGGAAAAAAAAAAAATTGGGTTAAAATATCTAACGCAATTTTCTAGAAAATCGATTTATATACATTTGATCATTTTTTGAACCATTATTTTAATGGATTTAACATATTTTTTTTCGAACAATTTCTACAAAATTCAATAAAATTTCCAACCTTTATATTCAAATTTATAGAACAGAGAGTTCAGAAGATTTTTCAATTGATGTTAATGAAAATTTCAAAAAAATCAATGATATTGTATATAAAAAATGAACACAATGTGTCCAAAGAATGAACACGATTTCGATGTGTAAGGGGACACAAGATAAGGAAATTGCAGTGATATATTATATATTATGTTATGCTGCGTAACAAACAGAATTCACATATACTCAAAGAGACGGATATATTCCTTCAAGCTACAAACAAATGCTGGAAATTACAAGAGACAATGTTATGTAAGAATGGCTTAATTTTCACCATGCGACAACCTAGAATGGTTTACTCGTTGCCAAAAACAACCCAAAAGGCTTAATTTGATATCCCCGGAATTATTTATATCATATAAGTTAAAATTCAAATGGTACAAAAACAAATGCATAATTTTTTCATATACAAAATTGTACTGACATCGAACGGAAAATCGGTCATATCTTTTACAAAATACCTTCTCAGAAAGATTGGATATTTTAATTGAATTTAAAAGATATGTTTTAAAAAAAGAAGAAAAAAACCGTCGTTTTCCGGAAAATTCCACTAAGTGTACGGGTAATTGTTTTTCAATAATCTATCCATATAATTTCATACTATATATAGAAAAATATTGTAATATTGTAATCATTTTCTCAAGCCAGAAACCGCGTAATTCTGCGTAAAATTTATAAGGAACACGATATGGATGGAAGTCAGAAGAATTTATATATATATGGTTTTTTGTTTAAACAAGCAACGAACAACCGATTCAAAAATATGTATAACCAATCCATTAATAATGCAGGAAATGTGGGCTATACATACTTCACAAACTTATATATGGATAGAATTGTCACCCTCAAATATATGACATAATGAAGACAAAAGTTATTACAATATATACAAATTTTAAAAACGAGTATAGCTGAATCATATAACAAGTTGTGAAAGATTCACAGTAAATTAGAAACGTCATGACAATTTCCCAAAACAACAGATCTGCTATATAAAGTATATCCAAACGGTTGAAAATTGTAAACTATTTGTGCACACCGAAATTTGATTAAACAATTTGTCCTAGAAAATTTTAATTAATAATAAAACCATTATAGACTAAACAGTTAAGAAGTTTAAAAATATTGTTGCCGAACCGAAATGTGTTTCGAGGAGTTAAAACACTGACAATATAAATTTTTAAGTTTTAAATATTCAAATGCGGTGTACCATATTTTCTCAATACAATTTTAAAATAAATTAATACAATTTTGTTAACGTAATTTTAAAATATATTTTCTATTTCCCCCATTGTCTCGAAGGTGTTTTAATATTCGATGGTTTAAAATACAAATATTTTAATACTGAAATAATAATATTCTTACTTAAAAAATATATAATATACCAATAGTTTACGATGCAAATATGAATTTGATTTGAAAATTAATCGACTCAAATGGTTTAAAAATCGACATAAAATTCCTTATGTTTATTATTTAATATTTTATTACCATAGTTTATAAATGGCGTGTAAATGTTGTAATGAATTTTAAATACATTGAAACGGGCAGGTCAAAATTTATCTAAAAACGTACTACAATAATTCTATGTGCGATCGCGTTTTATAAATGTTTCTATATATAACTGATAAAAAAAACATAACCATTTGAATTACATACCATTTTAAGAAAAATTATAAATATTGTCAACCGAGCGAGCGACCAATACCAAAGAAAATAATTCATTACATAATTTCTATAATAAATCGTATATATTTTTTTATTTAACATTAAACCATTACATCACAATAATATAATTATCATATAATCAACATAAGTATAAAAACATAATATATAAATAAATATATAGCAACGTTACGGTGGTTAGTGGTATGAAAAATTATAAAATTCAATAATATAGCGCAGCAGTGCTAATAGCAGCCGTAAATATTTAAAATAGTGAAATTAAATAACATTTACAAAATAAAATAAAACAAAAAACAAGAAAAAAATCAAAATGCAATTCAAATAAAAATAATTAAATAATATTTAACTAAACTATAAATATTATAATAATATAAAATCAAAAGCAAAAAAAACGATATTATACAATAAAATTATAAAAGAAAAGATTATAAAATATATAATTTGCACGACTTTATTGTTCATATTATAAATATTAGTTAATATTATAAACGGAAAAAAAAAATTAAATAAATTAACATCAAAATAGTGATTGTTCAATATATTATGCACTTTTAGTATTTGTATATATTCCATAAAACTGCAATTCGTGCAAAAATGTGCAACTCCTTCGAAACAGAAAAACGAAAACGAAAACGAATACAATAAAATAATGATAATATAAAAAGTTTTTAATATATACAAAAACAACAACAAAACATAAAATTGCATGCAATTTATTATTTTATTTGATCGCACTCAAACACCACCACATACAAATAATACACGCTTTAATTACAATGCAGTTTTTTAATTGAATTATATCATAATCGAATATACAACAACATCCATTTCTTATATTATAATATTACAAATAATTATATAATACAATAAATTCTGTAAAATTTCAAAAATCCATACAACACAAATATCGCGAAACTACTTCTCAGTGCTCACGAATACTTTTAACATAGCATTCCGTCACAATTTCGACTTTTAAATTATTATAAAATGTGTGAAACGGGTTGCGTTCGCCTTATCTTATCTTGTAACACCTATAAAATGATAATCATTCATCGAAAATAAAGTGCTTAACAGATATTTTTGCTTTCGCATCAATTCTTTCTAACACACGTTCATCTGCGTCCTTATAAATATATAGGAACGCTTTAAATTAGGTACGACTACTACATTGCACTACATTTATATCCATAATTTTTTACGGAATTATACGAAAACATATATTTTTACTAATAAATCAACATATCCAATTTTATTCGGTGAGAGACAACAGATAATTTAATTATTCAAACTGTTATGATCATTATATTAATTTTGAGGAAACTGATTAACACTAACTGACCATAGATAAAATTTCACTATAAACATATAATTTCATTCAAATATTGAATAACAATATCGCAGTAAGTTTTGCAATCTGATCGGTACAAGTACTGATCTGGAAATAGATCAGAATTTTCATAGGCACTATATGCATTACAATTCCATCACATATATACGAATACGGATCCATATAATATATTGAAGGTATACATAAATCGAAGAAATTATGCAGATCACTACCACCAAAGCGATATTATTTTTTTACGTAGAACATTCTTTAATATGTTGCACACAAGATGTCAGACAACTTTTGTTCTAATTGTTAAAATAAGAGAATATATCAATGAACGTGATTAAAATATTTTGTCGAATGATCGCAGATTGATTGATTTTATGAGATAGGTGATACGGTAATATTTTTAATTTTACACGAATATTTCCATATGAAAGAGGTATAAGCAAAATGGATGCTACGTTTGCTCACAATCGATCTTGCGATCTGTTTACATTTATAAATAATCAGAAAGAATTTGTACGTCGATTAATTACTGATTATTAAACATTGATTCATCACTTACACACTACCCTAATAACACTGTCCGTAGTTTGTCCGTAAAGTGTTCGCATTATATGTAGTAGTTCATAGTTTCAATGCGGATGTTCGCTAAAATTTTATTTGTTCATTGCAACCCTGTCAATGAATTTTTATAGAAAAAATTTCCTTACATTATCCGTATATTTCCTTATGTAAAAATTAATTTAATTGTAAGAATAAATTAATAAATTCGTAGTATAATTTTGTAGAAATTTGGCAGATAAAACACTTACATATATACAAGAAACAAAAAGCGCGCAGATAACATCCATTAAAAAAGTCTTACAAAATTCCTCGAAAATATTTCGATTTGAGTTGGTGGTTGTTTTTAAAAATTATGAAAATAAATTACGAAGAGTGAGGATTATATCTATAGATATAAGAAATTTACCAAAATTTGAACCCACCTGTCTTGGATAATTGGTGAAAGAAAATTATGAATACAATACCGCGCGGATATATGTTGCAAATATTACCCGGACAATCTAAAGATTTCAATTCACCTAAATAAAATACTATCAAATTAAGTGAAAAATCTATGGACATTCTTTGGACAAATTTAAATGTATCTTTTCCATGGAAAATATGTAGATTTTGTCCTCGGAAATTTTCCTCATTTTTCAAAGTACGGACAATGTGTTATTAGAGTAAAAACAAAATAATATTCGAAGCAATGAAACCCGAACACGGTGAAAGCGCACCAAAGAAGACAAAAACAGTTTATTTTTAAATCATTTATTTTATGAATTATTCATATAATCTGACTATAAGAAATTTTGTATACTGAATTTCATCGCGTCCAAATTGTCCTGGTTTTCAGAAACTATGGTCAAGAAAACTGCTATTGAGTAAAGATTTTCCAGAACTACAATATAATACATTATAATTTTCGAAATAATATATTTATAATCTCATTATATTAGACTTTATACATAATTTCATCAATGCTTTGAATCTAAAAAAAATTTCAAGAATAATGGATCGATACTGAATATGTTCGAGTTATGCTTGTTTTTTTTTATATATTCAGCAAAAAGGATATGGATATTCACATAAAATTTGCCACAGGATAATCAATAGTTTATATGCAAAAGTTCATCAAAATCAAATCGTCAGTCATTACGATATAATTTAAATGCTCGCACAGACGGATGAACTACTCAGTGGTCATAATATAGGATACGCTTCATTGAAGAGGAAGAAAATGTTAAGTTATGAAAAACTATATTTATCGAATTGTTTATGGTAATTATTAGTATTTTCGAATATAGTAAACACATTTTTGTGTTAATATATTTATTTAAATAATATTTAGTGGTCCGTCTTGTCTATAATATTGTCTATAACCTTGCGTCTCCGCACATATTTAATTATTCTTATTTTATTTTTTTTTCAATATGGAAACTTTCTAGAAAAAACAACACAATATAATAAGATCAATTTTAAATGGTAGATTAATACAGAACATTTTTATTAATTCAACTATACTTAATATAATATAATACTGTCACTTTTTGTTCTTATATTACTAAAATATATTAATATATATTTTAACATTGAATTCTAATTTTAGATTTTAATTTGTTGTACATATTTATTTAAATATATAAAAAATATATAAATATACAGTCCAATCAAATCAATGACATATAGACGGAACAAAGAGTCATATATATTTAGAAAAATTTATATACGGAACCACACCACACCAGCACACACACACCTATTATATTTTCTTTTTATAAATACATTTGTTATAATTATTCATACTTTTATTAATTTTTAATACATTATCATGTCAGAAATAAACAAATTGTAACCGCGCAATACATCATAAAATATGCCTGTTTCCTTTTTATATATGTCTTTTGGCTCACAATATAATAATAACTTATTTATACTTAATGCCATACAGAAAACTCCAAAATTAAGCCGAAACATTGTATATGGGTACGAGTACGAGTATAGGTAGTAATAGTAATTCTATAGATATATATATATTGTGATTTGTCTGCGGTTGTTTGTAACCACACACTCAACAGTTAACACATATCCGAATTTATATTTTTCTATTGTTTTGTTTTGTGTGTGTGTGTGTGTGTGTGTGTTGTAAAGGAAACAATTGAAAAATCCATCAAAATCATGTTAATATTATTCATTAATTATTCATTTTGGTAATATGTTATACCCATTCAAAAGAACATCCTCGGTCCGAAAAATAACTGAAATGGATTAGGATAAAAGCAAATAAAAAAAAAGGTTAATTTTACGTTTGTTCTAGCTCAACTGAGGTGAATCGTCGATTGTATTTATGAATAAACTAGCATTTCAAGCCCTTTTACTATATTTTTCCAAACGGTTGTCTCTGTACATTTTTCGACCGGGACACACACAAAAACTACTGTCACTCAATGTATTCAATATTGACTTACATTGAAGGAAATTTTTATGATACTTTAACCGTTTATATTTTAAAGTCAATTCATAATAAATAAATCATAAATTATAAAGTAATTTCAGTAATTTGTCGGGACAGAGTGTGTGTGTATATTTAATTTTAAAAACAGAAATTTAAATTTAAATTATAATAATATTTTTTGAATGTTTGTAATATATGTTTCGAATATATTTAAATTTAAATTATAATTATATGACTAATAATTTAAATAACATTTTTTTGGTTTTGATTTTTTCTATATATACGACCACTGACTGACTGACTGACAAAAAAAAACGCTTAAACAATAAATATAAACAACCATTTTGGCGAAGGTAACAAATATATTGTATTACATTAAATAAAAATGTAATTAAAAATAAATACAGTATATAATTACAATAAAAACAAATTTGAATAACTTGTTAACCATTCCTTTTGTAGATACAATTGCGATCGGTAATTTTCAACTGATTGCGATATACAATTTTGCATAGCTTTCTATAAAATTGATAAATTGATATTGGGATTTATAAAAATTCAACGATTAATTTCTTCCCTTTTATATTTCCATATACATAATATATTTAAGTGTTCTTATCAATCAAAGGCATCTCTTTTGTAACACCTTGTACAATAATTATATTTAATTATTTTATATGTTTAATATATATATATAGAGAGAGAGAGAGAGACAGCCAGATAGAAGAGCAAAACGAACAATAATAATTATGAAATACATAAAAAATAATAAACCCATTGCAAAAGTTAATTACATTGCGCATACAATTTGTAACCGACGACATGTCTGCGTATAACAATTTTCTGGAATTTCATATATTTTGCAATTCAATATTTTACTATTTATTTTTATTTAAGTAAATATCGAAAAAAATACTTTTTGTTATTTTATTATTACAGTACAATTATTATCTTTCTTATCATTGCACAGTTGTGTATCGGTCTATAATTAAAATTAAACATTTATACAAGGTGTTCCACATTGTAACATAGTATTGTAATGCGATACTGGGTTCTATTTCTATATATGGGATGATTTTAACACGTTAATCGCCACGATAATATCAGAATAATTTTCACATGGGCCATGGTAACTTTGTTAGATCGCGTACGTCAGACATATATGTCTGACATGGCTCATGTAGAACTTCTTAGCGTCAGACACATATGGCTGACATGGCGATTAACGTGTTAAGACGAACATGTAATGTAGTATTTTATTCGTTCCATTTTTCGTTACAAAGTTACACCAAAAGAATCAAATTTTTATAACTAAATCTACATTCTTCCGGCACAATTATATCAATAACTATAACCAATCGATTATTGGCATTGTGCATTTGTGAATTTTTGTAAATATCTCCGGCGGTATCACTTAAGTCCCAGCAACAAATGATACAGTAAAAATAAAGTTTAGGAGTATGACAAATTTATTGCTAGACAAATTGTCGTGTAATCTCATAACAAAATCGAATCGACCAAGCGCAAAACGTTGACTCAACTAATCTAATAGTATTGTAATCTGGGACACCATGTATTTATTTATATTTAATATCTTAATACAATAAATATGTTATATAATAATTAAAACATTTGAATGTGTTTAATTTGTAAATTTTTTGAATTATTTTTACATTACAATGCAAATTTTATTATCTGTTAATAGATAAAAATAAAATAAAATAAGATTCGATATTATGGTAAAACAACAACTAAATGTTATATAGAGAAATAAAGCGAAAAATAATATATTGTTTAATTCGTCAAGTTAGAGTCAACACAAAAATATGAGTATTTATTGTGAAAATTGAAAAAAATGTATTAAAATTAAAAGGTTAATGTTCGGCGGTCAACATCTTCACATAGATTTCAAATTGTCCATCAAACTTATCACAACATATTGAATTAGTTTTGTACACACGCACGTTAATGTTATGATGTTGATTCTTAAAATTAATAAAGAAGATTTATTTCATAATAAACGTTAATTAGTTAGTGAATTAATACATAAAATTATTACATTTTCGCACTTTTCCCAGTTCCCAACGAAAGACTGATCTATCTTTTGGTCCAATTCAACAATCAGTAAAAAAATTATCATATAACGTACTGGAAATTTTTACCAAAAAACCCAAACCCATATATTAATTAGAACTTTGCGCATGCATTATAAAATTACAATTAATTTAAATCAACGATACGTTACGATACGCAGATATTTTAATGTTATGCATTTGTAAAATTAACTTATATGCATTGAGACGATCCAGAAAAGTTAATAGCAATAAGTATACGAAATATATTTTTCTAAATTTACCTAAAAATTTATTCCTACCTTTAAGCGAAAAAAAAGGAAATAGAATATGTTCATAAAAATTCAATCTACAATTAAATGTATTTATATTTTATATAAATATACACGCTGTGTCCGACAAAGAACTAAATTGATTTTGTAATATATACCGATCTATGGTAATGATAAACAATACATTGGCAACTGATCAATCTATTGTGAATCGACACGAATAAACTGTTTCATAACATTTTCAAATGATACAACGGTTAATGCTTTAAATTACCTTGATCTTGATGTGATGATCTACGTTTTCTATATAAGTCGTATTCATAGTGCGTTCGTCCTGATCAACATCTACCTTATTCTATACCGATTTAAATTCTCTAAAATTCATTTGACGATGAAAGATTCATTTGAGGTAGAATATTTCGAATTAATAAAATTATTTATGACATAATAAAGATAATGGTTTTTCTTAATCTATTTTGGTTATTTTTCGAACAGCGACTTTGTATTGTATTGTATTGTATTATATAAATTTCGTGTATTAAAAATGATCAATTCCTAATTAGTTGACAAATTATAACCCACAACACAAATCTTAACCGAAAATGGTTATAAATAAAATATGTACATATTTATTTATTTATACACACACACACACACACTATTAAATGTATTACTAAATTAGTATATAATTTAACTAATTTTATGCACATATTAAATATATTATAAATTTACAATGTATATTTTGTTTTCATATAAGTGGAAAATGAAAAATATATGGAAAATTCAAGGTTTTTTTGTTACACATATATTTTATTTATTTATATAATATAATAAATATTGTTAATAAATAAAGTGTCGTACTATTAATACAAAAAATATAAATATTTCATATCGCCCGTATTTATTTTTAATAGATGTATTAGAAAAAAAAACACAAACGAAACAAGTTTCCTAAATTGTGTTGCAATGCGGGTTCGGCGGCGGCGGCGGCGATATGATTCGTATAATAAAACAATCACAAAACATATATAAAATTAAAAAATGTTCACAACATAACAATTAAATAACAATGAAATGTAACTGTCACACAAAATATCAAATAAAATGTTTGTGTGTGTGTATTATTATTATTATTATTATTATTATTATTATTATTATATAACCTTAACCTTGTCCTTTTTTATTTTGTTTTCTATTCTATTGTGTTCCTTTTTATGTGTAAAAAAAAAAACAAACTCCTTGATACTAGAACTTTTATGTCAATTATTTAATTTTTGGTATACCCTAGTAACAATTTATACGTATACTTTGAAAAATGAGAAAAATTTCGGTGGAAAAAACCTACATATTTTCCATGCAAAAAACTATATTAGAATTTGTCCAAAAAATGTCCATAGATTTTCCACTTAATATCATAGTATTTTATTTAGGTGAATTGAAATCTTTGGATTGTCCGGGTAATATTTGCAACATATATTCGCGCGATATTGTATCATAATTTTCTTTCACCAATTATCCAAGACAGATGGGTTCAAATTTTGTATATTTCTTATATCTATAGATATAATCCTCATTCATTTTAATTTATTTTCATAATTTTTAAAACAACCACCAAGTCAAATCGAAGTATTTTCGAGGAATTTTATAAGGCTTTTTATGGATTTTATCTGCGCGGTTTTTTGTTCTTGTATATTACAAAAAAAAAAATTGCACAATCGATGGAGTTTTGCCATCGTTCAGCTTCTTAATTCCGTGCTCATAAAATTTCTGGTCTATGGGTAAAAAAAAAACTAAATCAAACCGCGATCATTGGCATCGCATCGTCATAAGAAAATTTATTCTGCTAATACGAACAATTCAAGGGTAACACTTGTCAAAATACATGGTCAAAATCCTTGTATATGCTCACAAAAAATATGAATATAAATTCTATGGATATTTTGTGGAATATTATCAACGAGACATACTTCTAAGGAGAATCCCTCCAAATTATTATCGGAAATATATGCGGATAATCCAAGGACATTTTTCATAAAAATCCATGGACAAAAACATGCTCTCATCATATAAAATTCCAGCGGACATCCCGTAGATATCCCGAAATCCATAGATATTTCCTCGGATTAAAAACTATACGAACTACTATACATATAATGCGGAAATTTTGCGGACAAACTACGGATAGTGTTACTAGGGTATTATTTTATTAATTTTTTTATGGATAAATAAATAAAAACAAACAAACAAATATTTATTTTGTTTGTAATAAATATACCTCCTCTCCATATTAGCGCCGCCATCATTATATCAATTTTAATTAATTAAATAACAATAATAGATATGCGACTTCCTTATGTTGGTATTGTATTTTTTGTAAAAAAAAAAATCATAATATATTTACTGAACGTCTAGCTCATTATGTTAATTGTTTGTTATGATTAACAGAGGTATATAAATTAATTTCATCCAGCGGTGACACTAACATAAGTGGCTATAGTGTGTCAAATATAGTTTGTAGAACATTAGACCAATAGGAGTAGAACAGACTTTGTTAGAAATTAAATTATAGAAATTGTTTATTAATAAAATTTTATTGAAACTTATGCGTTCACAGGACTCCATTTGATTGAGCATTAAAACAATAAATTACAATATGATAAAATTGTTATATTAAAGCTGTTGTGTTAGAATAAATGTTTTTACATGCAAATGGGAAAATGATAATCAAATATCGCTGCAATAATACGAATGTTTCATTTGCATGTCTGTGTACAATATATGAATGGGATTAAACAGGTGTTACGATTGTACGGTTGGTATTGGACAAGGTGTACACTGCACCTGGATTTTTAAATGCCATATGCAATCATTTAACGTGCATTTCACTTATTGTCAGAAAGATGGGGACAACAAAAAAAACCATAGTATAATTAATGATTTTGATTAAAATAAATTTTTTTTCAAATACTTCAAATGAAGGAAATTAACTTATATACCTAACATTAATCTTTTATTTAATTTAAAATTCATTCACACATAAATTTTATTTCGTTTTTTTCATTTATTATAAAATAATGCACAATTGTTTTTAATCAATTTTCACACCATTTTTTATTATTAACATATTTGAATAGTATTTTATTAAGTGATATTATTATTGTACGTCGTGTAAACGTTAAACGGAAACAATATAAAATATAAATAAAACATTAGAAACAATTAATTAATTATTATTATATCATATGTGGAATACCAAATATGGTGATGGCTATATAGTTAGTGTTAAGAAAAAACTGAGAATACATTTTTTTATTTCCGAAAATATTACTATTATTATTATCATAACGATAAATTTTAAACTAGCAATAATATAATAAAACAGACGTAGCAGTAGTAGTAGTAGTAGTAATTAATCGAGAGTTTAAAGATCAATGAAATCAATGTATGAAAAAAATTAATAAATATTTGAATGAGTCATTTATGTTTAAAAGAAAACAAAAAAAAATATGCGTAAGCTAAAGGTAAAGGTAAAACACAAGGTCGGTCGGTCATACATTCCTTTTAGTTATAAATTTATATAAATAAAGAAATGATTACATAATAATTTAACATTTAATTCGAGTACTTACTTAAATAATTATATAATTTTTATAATATAATATGCGTACAAGAAAAAAAATATGAAAAAATCTGAAGAATAATGTCCTTCCAGAACTTCTCCTTACCTGAAAATAAACAAATATAAAATAAAATATAGTAGTTATTACGAGCGGATTTTAATCTTATAAATAATTTAAAAATGTTAATTTATGGAAATAAAATTTTTAATAAATATTATACAAAAAAAATAAATAAAAAATTATGTAGGCGCTTTTGTGTGGTCATTTTAAAAGTTACGTTTAAATAAATAAAGAATATTTTAACAAATTAAATGTGGTAAAAAATGTATAAATAAAATTGAATAATTAAAAATTTCTTCTGTGTTTGCGTTTGTCGGAGCAAAAATTAAGAAATATAAATATAATTAAATATGAGTGTGCAATGTCTATATTGCCAAATTCCAATATTGTATAAATATTTTTAATGATTGGGTGTAAAACGTAAAACTTAATATTGTGTTACATTTCATCTGTTCGCAAACAATTACAATATATAAAATAAATAAATAAATATGAAATGGAAAATGTTGTGTCTTTCAATACATTTGAATATATTTTTATTTCTATACATATTCATTCAAACGATTGCTTATATTTCTCTGACAACGTGAGGTCGCAGGAAAGGACAAAATCCACTTTTTTTGTATATGTCATAGTTCAGTTAAAATTACAATAAATTAACCATAAATTTTTTTTTCATCTACATCTTAAATGCCGACACAAAATTCTATTCTATAAATACCAAGAGTTTAATGACATTATTTATAGATATATACAGAACTTTGTTTAATTGCACTGTACCCGGCTCTGTATACCTGTACAACAAACAAAACAAGGATATATACATAGTTTTCCTTACGATTGGCAATAGTCAATTACATACAGTATATTACCAAAATCTAGTAGACAGCACGATTTTTTTGTTATATTATTTATTAAAATAATTTCATCATTTTTGCCATGGCCATGGAAAATTCATGTGACATAAATTGACATTGAAAACGATGGGAGTTAAAAAATCAACAAAATTGTCAACAAAAAAACCGTCATAACAATTAATAGAAAAATTAATAAAAGTATATGGCACACCAGAATCACCTGAATTAAAAGAAAATCATTATGGGCCATGGGTCGTATAAACATAATGACGACCTATGCTATTACAATATAGACACATCTAATATATTCTATATTCAACATGCGCCTACACATCGATGCTATCAATTTCTTTTACTTCCTTGAATTTAGTGAATCAACGAAGAATTTTGAGTTTATTATAGAAATTACCCGGCCTCCATTGCCTTCAAAATACTCAGTAGCGCAATTGCATAGCGCCGAAATATATATTATTAATCGTGAAATATAGCCGGTTCAATCCCTCCCATTTTTCATAGGAAATTTTTCGGTATTTTTTTTAATACTGAAATTTTTCTGCTGCGGCTAACCATTTGTTCGTTTATGTAATCAAAAAAAAAACGGATATCTTTGAAAATATGGTGTTTGACGACGATACTCAAAGATTAACAATGTCTGCACACACGCAACACTATGGGCTAAATATAAAAATAATAGTATTTTGTGAACATCTATCTTTCGTTAATTGCAGTACAATTGGTAAATTGATATACACTCCCATGCGGAGTAATTTACCAACTTATAACAGTTCACCAATTGTACTGCAATTAACAAAAGATATATAGATGTTTCCCTTAATTCAATTATTTTTATATGGGTGATTAGTCCATAATGAAGCCGGCGGCATTTCATACAATCCCAGGGACATTTCATTAAAATCGTGCGCCAATATCGAAAAACTACAATAATTAACCCATTTGATTTTCAATTAAGTCTATGCTACATTAAATGTGGACAAATTTCTACATCTATAAATGGAATTCATTGTATCATAATAAATCCTAGTAACACTGTCCGTAGTTTGTCCGTTTAATTTTTGCATTGTATGTAATAGTCAGTAGTTTCAATCTGAGGAAATATCTATGGTTTTCTTACGGATATCCGCTAGAAGTTTATATGATGAATGCAACGCTGCCCATGGATTTTTATAAAAAAAATGTCCTTGGATAATTCGTATATTTCCGATGATAATTTCTACAGATTAGCCTTAGAAGCATTTCTCGTTGCTATTATTCCACAGAAAATCTGATGGATTTTTTCCACGGAAATTTTCCACATTTTTTAAAGTACGAACAAATTGTTACTAGGGTATTACAACATTTTCTGACTATATATATATTGGAAATATAAATTTTTTCACAAAACACACTTGTGCTTGCTGTGTCTACAATTTACTACTCCACCTCAAAGTATAGTTACTCAAAGATACGACATATAAATTTCAATGTTCTGCACTCAAGAAAAATTAATTTACATTTTCGATGTCTTTTTCCAAAGTTAATTTAAAAAATATTTGAAATCAACCGTTTCTTATTGTACATAAAGTTTAAGTTTATTTTCCAAAATGTTTTTGTATCGATCTTGGTGCTGGAATATTGAACGTTAATGTCACGTGTCATAAATGGCATCTTTAAGTCAAACATTTAATAATATGTAAAATAGTAAATTTAAAATAGGATGGATTTAGATTATCCTAACACGTCGATCTCGTAATATTATATTACAGTTTCGTTTCCAAGTTATGACAAATTAAATTTTTCGTTTTTGACTTTCAATTCGATGGCACAATTAAATGCTAAAATCAAAATAATAGTACTGTGAATAACTTTTTCCAACAAAAAACAATCTTTTTAGAATCTATAATTTAGGTCATACACAATAGTTTTGCTTTGAATAAATTTTTATAACCTTTAGATTTTCAAAATAATAAAAATCGAAATAACTAATTTTGTACAATAATAAACTTTTAGTCATATATTTTGCGCATTTAATACATTTTATTATTTATAAATTACAACTGAATGTTATTATATTCAAGGGTTATGAGTTCAAGATAGAATTTAAATTGAAATAAATAATTTTTGCATATAAATTAAATAATATATTTAAAATATAAAAGAACATTTAAAACAGGTATATACCAATTTAAAATTAATTTAATAAGACGGTACACCGGTAATAATTAATTATATATTTATTATAGAGATGCAATAATTAAATTAATTATTTATAATATATATTCAACTATTAATTATTTTCTATAAATAATATTAAAATTAAATGATTTCCAAATGGATTTTATAGTATTTTTTTTAAATAAATTATTTCTATATAATTATAATATAATATTAATTAACAAAATTATATAATTTATAGTCTGTCTGTTTTTTTCTTAAAAGAGCTGAATATATATAAATTGTATATAAATGGAATTGGCTAATTATATAATCATGTATTATTTAGTAGACACGCTATTGGTGTGTAATATACTATCATTATTGTATATGAAAAATCATATACTAAATCATATTTACACTGACTGAATACCATAAGTCAGTAATTATTATAACAATTATTTGTATAATGATGAGTTAATAATAATTTTATATTAATACATTAACTCGAATATAATGTTTTGTCAAGAGTGGAAGCATATATTTATTTTTATTTCAAAAAGAATTATTTATTAATTAAGATATTAATTTAATATACAATTTTTTCTTACACGATCATATTATAATAATATAAAACATATAATATTTAAGAAATAACTAAAAAACATATAATTAAAATTATTGTATAAATGGTAAGGTTATTATTACTGGACAGTGTATATTTTATTGTATTACATACCACCACATACAACATTTATTTTATAATTAAATTATGTAATTTATATTCAGTCAGTCAGAGTGTGCATAAATTATGACATACATAATTTTTGTTTTCCTTTAAATATAAATTTATATTTATAATCTTTGCCATACAGTGGATTCTGTATGTATGTAATAAATCCACATCCAAACGTATGGTTACCACCAATATCTCAATAATCTCACAGAAATATTAAAGTACATTTAAAAAGTGTACATATCCAAAAGTTAGAGTCTATGCTTAATATAGCAGAAATATCAATCGATTCGATGAATTTTTAGAATTCTAAGAGCAAATCGAAGGAATCTTGTTTGTGGTGATACATTCAATTCTTGACTTGTCCAATTAATAAACGGACAACAAAATCTGGAAAATAATATTTCAGAACAGTTCGTACAAGAGAATAAAATTATATTCGCGTATTCAATAAATTCACGACCTTCGCACCAACAATAAAACCCATTAATATGAGTTAGCTTTATTTATTATGTTTTCGTAATGTGCAACATTTAAAATTCGATTTTTTATCAACATAAATACCAAGACTCTATAAAGTGTTGGTTAACAATATTTATTACAGATTCATTAAAATTGTATGGTATAAATAAATTGTTCACAACACACACACACACACACACACCAATTAAAGAATTCAATTTAATCAACTTGTAACAATTCAGAATTATATAAATTATTAATAATTAAAGGCAATTACAAAGACATTATTTATATAAAATCGATATAGTTCTGATTCTGCTACTAATCCAATTGCACATATATCATATATTTATATAGTAGATGATTTGCTGTGGTTAATTTAGTATGCGAGATAATGTGAAATTATGCACAGACAATTCCTATAAAATTCAAAATTCAAACCCGCATGGAATTACACACAGGTATACGGTAATATTTTCCTTCCCGACTATGTTCTCACAGACACTTTTAATTATACCCTTGTCTTTTGCGGACAAAATTAATTTATTTGTATGATTTTTAAAACAATTTCTAAGGAAATACCAGCACAATCTCATTTCAATGGTTCGCATACCAAATTACTTACAAATTGATCATAAGATCAGTCACACAACATAAATAGAATACAAAATAATGTAAAATGTTTATATTTTATTAAATTATAACATAAACATTTACTGATTACGATTATGGCACATTGTCATGAACCCATTGTAGCAATGTAAGCCAATACACAATCAACTTAAAAATGTTTTGTTACTAAACCGAATAAACTTGGCAGTCGAATAAAGTGATTTTATAGTGCGAGTAAGTGTCTGGTGACCAGTACATAAAGGGAAATTAAAAAGCGTATAGAATAGCATGAAAAGGATCTGCAACATTTCACAAATCCGGGACAACCTACTGTAGTTTAGGCATCAGAATTATCTGAGAAAGGCTTTAAAAAACACTGTAGATAAATTATGAATACAAAATTGAACAATAAACCCCAGAACACATCTCTGCTCAATCACTGTGCGGCGAGCATTTATCTGCAAAAGCAGAGAATATAGGATACTATGGATGGGTGACCGTGAAATGTCTATATCAAAAAATACATTAAAGAGGCAGGTCTGTAGTATAGCACTATAAAGATTACCACAACAAGGAGCAAGGGGGTTGAGTACAATATATTTTTTTTAGATTGTAGTACATTAAAACCATGCAGATTTTCAGATTTAGCCATATGTTATATAAACATGATCAACATTTTTTTGATCACTTATATTATGTGAATGAATTTATTTATTAATTTTTTAATTAATTTGTGCAATTTAATTTTGTTTTGCTTATAGCCAATATGAATTTTCACCACTCGCCACTGCTGATGGGGACAACATTTAGCAGGGATTTTTAGTATTCTGAGGAAAATTGATGAATATATACAGGTAGCTATTGGTGGGTTGCATTAACTTTGGTTGCAGTGAAATAACTTAAAATACACATGAAATACAAAACATTTTTTTCTCATTCTATCATCTTCACTAAAAATAACATATAGATTCTAGAATTTCTCCAATCATCCATCCAACTGTAGAATGTTCAAATTGAATTTGTCATTTTAATAAGATTTCAAAGTATACTTAAAATTATCTATTATAATAAAGTATTCTATGAGTGAGATTATGTAATAAACTATAGTTGGTTATATGTTAAACAAATTTTTTTGTCCCGTTCCGTTAAAGATCATTATTATTACAGATTTCACTGTATAATCGAAGAATGTATTGTATATATGTGGTATACAAAGACAAGGTAACAAGAATCAAAATATCATTTATTTGTAATAAATTTATAAAAAAAAAACCAATGCAACATTTCCAAGAAAATATGCGTTGTATAAAGAAATTAAATTAACCGGAGATAAATACAATATAATTTCTAATTACAATAAAAATGTGATTATTTTGTTTAGTTAATTAGTTTGTCACGCATTTTCATATATATAAAATATATTTTAACATATATCAACAACAATTAATATATATAATATAAAAGTGTTAGCTTTTTGTATGCAAAATATGACAATAATATAATAAATAAAATAATATAAAAAACGTAAATACAAGATGCATTTTTAATGTGCATACAGACTATCCATAGAGATATTAAAATTATATTGTATATATAAATACATATTGTAATACATAACACCCACACTCATATACTACATATATTTATAGACCAGACACTCTGTGGTCTTCACTGCATATAATATTATTATATTTATATTTATTTTATTTTTTAATATGTATTGATATGAAGTAAACAAAAACTATACATAAATTTCATTTCATGTTATTTAAATTAACATAATTAATGGCATATACATAAAATTAAAAATTTCATATATATATTGCAGTTATAAATAAGGCACACATATTTATATCTGAAAAAGTGTCAATATAATAAATGAATATTTTTTTATGCTAATACATGGTACATAATATAATGTTAATATATTTATGTATTATGTATTTATGTATATACATAAAAAAAAAATAAATAAATAAATAAATAAATAATATGTTCTTTGATGTCTTTGCCTTGCTATGGACACGTGTCATGTGCATTTATCTCCTCTATATTTAAAATAAATTTAAAATTTATATTTTATATAAAAATAAATTAAAACATAAAAAAAAGTGAAAATATTTTATCAAAGAAATTTTTCAAATTTTGCAATATTTATTCATTTATCTTTTTAGTATCATTAAAAAAAAATTGATGCTTTTACACGATAAGTTTTCATATAAATTTAACGCTTAGCATCATTATTATCGCACGTAAAAGATAAAACATCTATAGCCTGTAAATCTCTAACCGTGTGTGGATTTATATATTTTACATAAGTTTTAAATTTGTTGGTTAAGTTTTGCGTATGGGAAGAACTCTTATAAAAATACGTTAGCAATATAACAATCTTTCTATATATATATAGAGAGAGACAGAGAGACATAGGCTGTTTCTTTTGGAATTGATGATTTTAAAAATAAACAATAAACAAACACTATTTTTTGGGCAAAATATAAAATTTTCCATTAAATTTTATGTTAAAAATGAAATATATGAAAAAACAATAATCGTAATGTGTAGGGATTGTTTTTTGTGTCAAAATAACAAACCCATGCAGAGAGGTAAACGTTTTGATTGAATCATTGAATCGATAAAAAGAAAATTCATCGAAACAGCTGATGTGCTGCCGATAACAATACCAAAAAATGATTGTGAATAAGTTATACATTTTGAAGAAGTCAAAATAATAAATATTATTGCAAAAAATAACTACTTCCAACTTCTGCTATAATTTAACTAAATGTTATTTAACTTTATCTTTTCTTTTCCACAATATAACATATAGTTGGTTTTTTTTTACTCAGAATATTGTATATGATACAGGATGGATTGCAAACAAATAACAATTACTTCCATTTCGATAATATGGACATGTTTCATATGTTGTTTAAATATTCATTCATCAATAAAAAAAAAACTTGATCGAATTTATTTGCATTAATTCCCTTTATTATTTTTTTTTTCAAGTCATATATTGTTCCAAGTTGCGCTTTATGTTATCTAATAAACCTTTCCTTACACCCAAGTTGGTAAATTGCATGGCATAGGATTATTTAAGTATAATTTACCAATTGTATTGCAATTAACGAAAGATACATGTTTTCATAATTCTATTATATTTTTATATAGATGATTAGTCCATAGTGTTGTGTTGTGTGTGTGCAATAATTGTTAATATTTGAGTAGCGGCGTCCAACACCATATTTTCAAAGATATTCGTATTTCTTTTTATTCCATAGACGAACAAATGGTCACCCGCAACAGAAAAAATTTCAGTATTAAAATAAATTATGAAAAATAGAGGGAATTGAACCGGCTATATTTCATGATTAATAATATATATTTCGACGCTATACCACAGAGCTACTGAGTGTTTATTAATTCCTATTATATGCAACTAACAAAATGTTTTGGTACGTGCGTATTATTTTCTTAAGTTTTATTAAAATAACTATTTATAAATATTCAGCGAGATCGAATCGGTACGCTCACATTGTGTCCTAAAACATCTATTGAGTGCCTTATTACCGATTAACTATAATAATTAAGATGGAAATAAGTCATTGGGGTTAACGTAAGAAGATGAGTTAAAGTCTATCGGCTAATTTGAGCAGACACCCAATCCCTTCATTTTAAATAACCACTGTATTTTTCTATAACATCGAATAATATATAGACTGCAATTTTTTATACTATGAAAATATTATTTTGACTCTGATTTAATTGTGCGCTGGCAAATAATCATCTTTATCTATGGAATAGATGAATAGATAGATAACATTCTGTGCAAAAAATATCTAAAATTGTGTGGCCGGTGAACAATAAAACCAAATAGAAAATTGAAAATTGAATCAATTTGAAAGTATTAACGTAAACTTTTACATTGAATTAGAATATACAATTTTCCATACACCAACGGCTGAATTTGCACAGAAATATGTGTGTGACGACTATTTAATTTTAATGCAACGCGGTGCCGGTGTTATCAGAACATAAAAGTAAAATATTTTAATTTTAATGAATATATTTATAAAAATGTGAATATTATTTCATTTGTAGTAAAACATATTTATAAAATAATGACAAAAATGAACAAAGAAAATGTTTTGCGGGCGACACTCGTCTTGTTTTTTTGGTTTTGCAAACTATAACTATTATAATAATATAAAAATTTTATGTTAATTTTAAGTTAAATAGAAAAATAATAAATGAAAAGTGAAGAATAAATAAAAGAAAAATAAAAACCTAAATTTTAATATTGATTTAACAAAAATTCTTTACATTTTTCTTCTCCTCAATAAAATCAATAATAAAAATCAACTAATATCATTCATTTCAACAAAACGAATAGTATTTTTATAATAATTAATTGATGTGTAAATATATAAAGTAATATTAAATTTTAAAAAATTATATTTGGACTACACACACACACACACACACCGGCACCGGTACCACACTATTTTTTTGATTTAAATTTATTAATTAAAATTTTATATATTGATCGAATTTAAATAAAAATTTATATTTTATATGTAGATTAATACTTTTAGTATTGATAATTTAAAATGTGTGTTACGAATTGGGAAGACCAAAAATTAGGTAAATATTTTAAAGCACTCTGACTGACGCACGGCTGCATCAGCAATTTAATAAATTATTTAAATGGAATATATTAAAATAGTTAAAAAAAAACAATCGATTGATATTGACCATCATCGACTGTAAAAATTTTTTATTGATATTATTTTGAACGTCTTTTTGTGTGCATAAAAAATTAATTTTTATAAATTGAAAGTGAAAACATAAAACAATAAATAGATTTAAAAAAAAATATTCATAAATCACTTTAAGTTTTTTTTCGCTATATAATAATTTACTTACAATAAACAATAAACTATTATTTTACTATATTTATTTATAGAATATATTTCATGGTTATTATTGCAATATTATTATTATTATTATTATTATTATTATTATTATTATTATTATAGGAAAAATTCATTTAAAGATTTATTAAGTACACACTATTATTAATAATAAAATATACCAAATACAAACAAAACATAAACATAGCAAAAGCATTTTGAAAAAGATAAATATTAAATGTTATCGTTCATGTAAATATATGTTGTTAAATTCAGATAGAAATATGAGATAATAATGTCTATTTTTCTTATAATTATAGTAAATCCTTTTATTATTTTAGATTGCATTTTGCATTTTATTGGTATATATATCTATGCCTACCAATCTTATACGTACGCACACACACATTTGCTATAATATAAAATAATAATAATAATAAAAATACAATATTTTGAAGAGTAAATATACAAAACAACATAAACAATATATGCGATGTGGTTTTAAATGCAAATTTTCCATATATGTTTGTTATATCAAAAAAAAAGGCCATAACAACAACAACAAAAAATTCCATATATAAACAACAAACAATTGATAAATGATGTATGACGACGATGAAGAGAAAAAATAAAAGACCATCTTAAAAAAATGTGGAAAAGATAAAAAAAATAACATCATCTGTTATAAAAGAAAAATTGATTTGTAATATACTCGCGTCGTAAATGTGTGTAAATGTATGGTGTGCGTAGTATCTATACAAAAAAGGAAGAAATACGAGTATTATTTATAATAGCTATTTATTAATAAAACAGACGAACAGACACAAACATCAGAAAAAAATAATTTCAAATTATAATATTAAAACAATTAATATAAAATAATAATTTATAAACATTTATATATGGAAGAGAATGTTCTTCTATATAGCTCATGTGAGATGGTAATACCGAAGCGATAGCGCATATAGACCATTATATCGAAAACTATATATAAAATAATGCAGCTTCCCCCCGAATTATGAAAACATCTAACTTTTTCGTTAATTGCAGTACAATTGGTAAATTGTTATAAACTGCCATACGGAATAATTTACCATACTTGGGTGTAATGAGACGGGCCATTAAATAAGATGACAAAATAGGTATGATAAAATTTTCATGAAACGATTACCGAAAAAAATATGTCCGTAACTTATACAAACACAGTTTTTAACAATTTTCATTGGAAACATCAGTTTTTTTCATTCCTATATTTTTTCTTCCTTTTACCTTCTCCCTTTTTATCTCTTCCTCGTACTCTTCTTAACTTTTCTTTGTTTCCTAAAATTCAATAATAATAATAATAATATGCCATAACTTCCCCTGTGTGATGTGAAGGAATGCAAGCGATGAATGTAATTGGGATCATCCGCACTCCACAGGCCACCCCACAAAAAATAAAAAATTGTAAAATACTACGTCCGCAAAGAAATAGAAATGTCTCATTAATTTTAAGAACATATTTATTTATCCATTAAATATTTATATTCGAAAATTTTAACAATAATTCAGGATTCAAGCGGGTGGGCAGACTCAACAAAGGGTTAAGATAGATTAAAATTTTTAAAAAGAAAAAAATTATTTGGTCCACTTATACCAAAACGTTGGCTGTCGCACAAAGATTGTGACATGAAACATCTGGTTTTAGACATGAAACCAGATGGTTACCTTGTACAAATGATATATTCATGAACGCTATAAAAAATCAATAGAATATGTACGTTGTTTTTTGCAATTCGAATAAAATCTGCTTTGCCTATTCTTAGGCCAATGAATATATTTTGTATATAAAAGAGGAAACTGGTGACCAAGTGTATTTTATGAATGAGCGATCTTTAATAAAGTGCAGTTAATCGTAAGCATCCTCACAACCACAATCTTATATTTTTTTCTGTTGGCAATCACAATAACATAAACGCAAACCATCTTTTTCGACTGTCGACAGTTACCACATATAGTCTCCGTATACACGTCCAGAATTTTAACCGGTAGAGAAACCACAGGACGGAATGAAGGAATACACAATTATGGCTATAATAAAACGGGTATTATTGAAATTATGTAGTTGGGTATAGTTCTAAAGAGATAATAAATATATGATCAAACACCAAGTGCTACACCTGATATGGCGGCACTTAATAAAAAAAACAGCAATAAGAAAAAAGTTGTTATCACTAAATATTTATAAAACACGTAATTTCTGAGTTATTCTAATGGAAACATTATGGATTTTTGATCGTAAATCACCTGCAAGCTGCAAGCACTTCTACACACTTTTGAGAATATTTATCATGAAATACATATACGTGAAAAAATTACTACACATTCTACATAATTTCATTATAAAATCTCATCAGTGATCATAAAACAAGGTATTTTTCTGTGAAAAGTAAACCTTTAAAAATTATAAAGATATTATTATAAAGTAAATAATATATATAGGAATAGTGTCAATTGGGTATTATATTTATAATTGACTATATATATAAAAAAATACGTTCACCGTACTCCTTTAAATAACGCTATACAACTCTTAAGTCTCAACATCTTTCGCCCCTATCTATAAGAAGTGCAATCAATTGCAATTATACTCTTATACAAATCGATTTAGTATATTTTAAATTTCATCTATACAATTTTACAACTATTCTAATATAATAAAGAATATGCATTTAATTTGGAAGTTGTGTATACGAGATTTTGGCACGCAGCAGACAAATACCAAAAATAGTTAATAATTTGGAAGATGGAAATAACAACATTTTAAAATGATTTTTACATTATATAAGATTAAAAAATGAAGCTATAGATAAATAAAAATACGGTGGTTATATTGAAACAGTGTCAAGCCAAATTAATATTTTCCCATATATTTAATCGAATTTATAAAGTTATAAAATTAAAATAGTGTAATACAATACTTCCACCGCAACTATAAAAATATCTGTATGCACGTGATGTTATTTTATCTAACATTGTCTAGATCAAATAGAAATTTTTAGATAGAGATACATTAATAACGCGATGTTTATTATAGATTAAAAATATTGTATATATACAAAAGCCCTTATATAGGTCTAGGATGTTTATGTGTATCATCTCGTATATAATATACAATATATAGAGAGAGATCAATATTCTGTATATAGCCTATAAAATTATACATATCCAATGTAAAATAAACAAATACGTTTATTACGTATACGTATAACTTATACACACATTAAAAAATGTTAAGATTATTTTAAATTTATTTCCCTACAATTATTGTATTAATTTATATATATTTATTTATTTATTTATTTTTATGTTTGTATACTATAATATATATTTGTGTGCAACACGAGATATCTCAGATGACAGATGACAACATAATTTTTATACTATATATAGTACAATTAAATGCAACGGAAAGAAATCAACAACTACACCAACAACAACTGAAATAAGAAAATCTTAAACATCTTTAGGTTAAAGTAAGTATATAAACTAAATAAATAAATAAGATCAGTATTTGAGTACATCCAATACATGTATGTACCTACATACCAATATATTTATAAAGACGATGCAATGATCACATATCATGGTAATTTTTTTTTTCTCTTTCCCATCATATGTATGGTATGTATGCACACCAAACACCAAACCGCGAACGATCATATAATATCACCTTAACCATATACAATACACGTGAATGTGTTTGTGGGTATATATATATATATGTACCGCGCACAAATACAAAATAATGGGATAAAATGGAATGGAATTGGATGGTCTAGTAAATTGTTGGTATGGTATTTTTTTATTTGAAGGTCATACACGGCGACGACAACAAAATGTGATTGCATGATAAAGAAATGTAAGTACGAGTTGGTTTTTTTTATTTTTATTTATTATTTTATATTTTGTTTTATTTCTTATTATTATAAATTTCCATTGGTTTCATTATTTCATAAAATATGTTCGTGTACTATGTGCACTCGTGTAATGGGTTGATTATTCATCATACCGATCTACTGAGTCATACGCCCACGCAATAGTGGCTCTCGTTTTACGGCATCTATAACATTACAGTCAATTAATTACTCCGTACGTGTGATTATATAACAACTTTACCAATTGAATTGGTTTTATGTTTTGATATATAGATCCTTTATTAATTTAATTATTCTTTTGAGTGAATGTCACGGCCGCCCATAGCGTGAAAACATTGTTTGTCAACACCACATTGATTTCAAAGATATTCGATTTTTTTATATCATAAACGAACATACAATACTTAAGTTGAGTAATTTGTGGTCTGCAAAATACTAGAAAAATTCTTTTTATGTCAATACCGGCGATCAAATTCGCTATGTTTGCATTCAATAACATACACTTTAACCATTGCGGTACCCCTGAACCACGTGTTTCTATTTTGTTTATTGAATGAGCAATGGTGCCTTAGAGAAAATAAAAAAAATATTTTTCTGATAGATTATGAAAAAAAATTTCCATCGAAATAAATTTTCCGGAAAATTTACTTTTTTTTTTATAAATTAATTGGTCTTTTACAATTACGTATCGTATCTTTAACACTTTTTAAAATTTAATGTATACAAAATTTCAAAAATTACAATCAATTGCCAATCTGTCATGGAAGAAATTTTTAAAATCGTTTCACACGTCCAAAAGATATAACCGATTTTCCAATCGATGCCAATGAAATTTTGTATGAAATAATGATACTGCATAGATTTTTTGTGTGTACCATTTAGGCGTTCACTTTATAAATTATCAGAAATCTCGTTGGAATTTTCACTGACACAGAAATGAAAACGTTGCTCCGATCTTTACGTATACGTATATGAAGCGATCTAAAAACAAAAATCTCTTCAATGAATGGTTAGAAATTAATTGAATTTTATTAATTGTGTAATCAAAAATGGAAATCCATTAACAAAATGGGCTGCGTAATTTGAGAAAAAAAAATGATAATACATAAATAGTGAATATTCCCGAAAAATTTAGTTCAGTGAACGACCAATTTTTTTTCATACTATTTAATCTACAATCAATAACATTTTTGGGCATAACTTTAAATTTTTTACAGTGAAAATACACCCACACACACACATTAGATTCCCATTACGAGTGCCGACACCCTGTTTAATATATTTATATGTTATACATTTTCTTACATTATATATTGTAATCTTAATTCTTCGTCATCGTTATCTTTATTTAACCAACATACACATACAATAACAAAAAAATAAAGTTAAGAGAAGAGAAATTGAATGTTTGTTATTGTTTTTGTCTTATTTTTACAAAAAATTTATTATTAGGTTTTTAAATTGCATATCATTTGTACAATTCAATATCTTTTACAATTATTATATGGTTGTTGATTTGGTTTTTATTATATTATATTATATCTATAGTGTGCATTTGTAATATAATGATCATGATGATGATCATCATATTATAATGATGATATAAACAAAAGGTAATTTATTGGACATTATTTGTATCTATGACAGAAAATTTATAAAAATTTAAAATTGAAATCGCATCTTTATAATTGCACCATTATTAATTGGTTGGTTGATCCGGTTGATGAGAAATATGTACCATCAATATAATATTTTTATATAGGTCGACGCCGTGTCGCTCGAGTTATATATACAATATATATTTGTATAAGAATAAAAGAAATTTTAAGATCATCGTACGTCAATACACGAGGAGTATATATATGCGTCAACAAAATACATATTGTCGATGAATTCAAAACAATGTTAAAATAAAATTGTATATAGGAATTAAATAAAGAAATTATAATACTTCTTATATAAAATACAAAGGTAAAAAGATAAAGTTAAAGGTATATATAAAATGAAGAAAGAAATAAAGAAAGGTTTAACATATACACACACGAGTATTACTATTATTATTATTATTATTATTATTATTGTATTTTGTGGTCGTGATTCAAGAAATAACATAAAAAATGATATAATTAATTTATTTCAAACAATACAATGTTTAAAATAATGAAAAAAAAATATATATAAATAATTGTAATTAAATGTAAAATGCATGTAAAAAGAGGTAACATATTTGGCAAAAGAAAAAAAAAGGTCAAATGTGGAGAAACGAAGAAAAAAATGTGTAGAAGTCGCAAAGATATTATTATTATATGATTTTTCTGATTTTTTATATCTTGATGATATCTTCGTAATTATTAAATACAATCGAGAAATTAGGAATATTTATATGCAAAATATAAAAAGTGTATAGGCGAGTAAAAGTTTTTCGGTATTCTTTCATATATATAATTTTGTATTGTTATCGGTATATTTATTGTGAGTTTATAAATATAAAATATATGGGTTGAGTATACCAGAGTGCATTGATAAAAGGATAAATAAATGTAAATTTTAAGTAAACATTGTAATTTTATATAACTATTAAAGTTTTTATACGAGACCAATAATTTGTCTTTGTGTTGCTGTTTGTTATTTTAATATACGAATGTTCTTCTTCCATGTGGTGGTCAAACGTCGGCTATATATACAACTAAAGAAATTGTTAAAAAAAATCCAATGATATATAGATTTGAATTATCGGGTCAGAAATGATTGTAAATGTTTCAAATGATTCGGGCGCATTTATAAACCATATAGATAAAAATATAAATTTTCTATGATAGCAGCGACATATGTTTGGTGTTTCATTCAATCCAAAAACCAATCTAATCTAATTATTAATTTTTGATTTAATTGTAATAAGAAATTTCTGCATCAATTTTATTGTCATTGAAGAGTACACGTCTCAGTAAAAGGGTTTCAAAGAAGTTTTTTTATGAATCTCACTTTTCATAATATTCATAGAATATTTATAAACTATGCCGGATAATAGTCGCTCTTAATACTTAATACTTATTTTAAAATCTGAAAATGAGTATTTTTTCAATTTTTCTAAATGGTCATTAGTGATTTTCAATATATTTTTATTTTGCATTTTTCGACAAAACTATACTTCTGCCGTCCCACCATTCATTATATTTTAATACATAAATTTGACACCGGCACTGTGTGATTATTATATCTACAAACAACAATTAATTCAATTACTACTGAAAATAAAAACCGTTCAGAATATGTGGAAAAATATTATAATAAGATTATATTCTGCAATACATGCTACAAAATTGAACAAGGATACACCGTATTCACTAGATATTTCTCCATCAGATTACAATTTGTTTCAATCAATGGACAACATTTCCTTAAATCGAAGATATCAAAAAATAATGTGATATTTTAATTTGTTGAAGAAAAAAACTTATTTCTTCAAGGAACCCATCCGTTTATTGCCCGAAATAAAAAGAGTGTATAGCAAAACAAATGGATAATATTTTTAATAATAATAAATTATTATTCCAATAAATGTAAATACCTTTTACTCGGAATCATACTGGTAAAGTTACAAATTTTTGTGATTTGAAGTCTATTTTAAAAATTGGATGTTTCACCAACATAAAATGGTAATGGTAAAATATTGACTTGTACGGTTAATAGGAAAAAGCTTCGATCGATTTAAATTTTCTTATCGTATATTACTCGAATCAAATCGATCCATTGGATCCGTTGGTGGTAACGTATATACGTCAGTAATATTTTTCGTTATATAGAAGCTCATAGTAAAAAAAACAAACTCTGTTAATTCTACTGCAAATATAAGGATTATTTTATTCCATGTGAATGTTACATTTTAAAGTCCGTATGACGAAAGTTATATATATATAGAGACTGTTCGTCAAATTTATATAGTAAAGTCATAGGTCATTTTGGTTATGTCAAAAAAAAATAATACAATTTCCAAATATATTCAGTGAAAATACTTCTAATGTAATTAATAAGACACCTCATTACATATCCACAAAATAAAATGGTATTGATTATTTGCTACAGGCGTATTTCTTTCAAATTTTGGCAGGATCTGTCGTAACAGTGTTTATAGTGAGCATCTGTAAGATTGATGATTAATCCCGTTTTTTTTTCAAAATTTAATGACATTTATGTATAAACGATATGTGAATTTGGTTACAGAAGGATGGTACCACATCCAATCAGTTTAATTGAAAACCAAATTTTAATGATTCAATCATTTCAAGAAATGGACCATCACGATGTTAGATTAGAACTCTTCAAATTACCTTCCCAATATTATTATACAACAACAATTGTAAATAATAATTGAAAATACAATTTAAACTATGGTACATATAATTTATTTCTACCTTTAAGTCACAAAATTATTGCTATATATATAGATTTTTATAATAAATCAAAATTTCACCTATGATTCTATAATATATTAATCAATACAATAACTTAACGTGTTTTCGTAGGAATTATATTAACACTACAAACTTTTAGTATATTATCTATAAATTAAAAAATTCTTTAAAATTATCTTTCATTAAAATTATTTTATATAGAATTTATATATTGACACTTATAATTGTTATAATAAATGGATACGATATATATATATATATAGACTCTTTTTGGGTTCTAGACTTTAATTGTAATTTGTAAATTTTATATGTAAGAGAAAAAGGTTGACAATTTGCTATTTATATACATAAATATTTTGTACAGACACATCAAGATAAAACCACTTTATTGATTGGATAAAAGCTTATAGTTATATGAAGAATTACTACAAATATATAGTATAAACTACATATTAATCCACTTTAAGTTATACATATGTGTATTTACAATAATAAATATAACAGGCCAATTGAAAAGTCCACGGTCTGACACTCAGCTATCAGTGCTAGTATTAAATCCATATGATTTTTAATTAGTACTAACCTTCAAACGATACGTGTAAAAATTTGACAGCAGTCCGACCATTAGTTTGTGAGATATTGCGTTGTGAGTGTAGCCACCTTTGTTATTTGAAAAAAGATGGAAAAAAAACGAATTTCGTGTGCTGATAAAATATTGCTTTTTGAATGGAAAAAAAAAAGTTGAAGCAAAATATTGGCTTGAAGAGTTTCTGGGGTCTGCACCAGCAAAATTAATCATCATTGATTGGTATGCTAAGTTTAAACGTGGTTAAATGAGCACCGAAGACGGCGAACGCAGTGGACGCCCAAATGAGGCTGTCACCTCACGAAAACATCAAAAAAGTTCACAAAATAATTTAGAATTACCGTAAAGTGAAATTGATCGAGATAGCAGACATTGTGAAGATATCATCTGAACGTGTATATCATATCATTCACGAATATTTGTACATGAGAAAGCTGTGTGCAAAATGGGTGTCGCGCGAGCTCACAATCGATCAAAAGCAACAATGTGTTAATGATTCTGAGCAGTGTTTGAAGCTGTTCAAGCGCAATAAACCTGAATAATTTGCGTCGATATGTAACAATGGATGAAACATGGCTCCATCATTTCACTCCGGAGTCCAATCGACAGTCAGCTGAGTGGACTGCACACGATCTGAGGCCTATTTTGAAGCAAAAGACAAATCGTACTACAAAAATGGTATCAGAAAAGTTGGAAGATCGCTATAACCGCTGTATCGCCCTCGAAGGCAACTATGTTGAATAATAAAATCAAATTTTGCCAAAAAAATGTGTTTTACTATGGTAGACCGGGGACTTTTCAATTGGCCTGTTATATATATAAATACCATAAATAGAATAAAAAAAAACACGTTCACATACGTTCAGAATAAAAATGTTCACAAACTGTCATTATATTATAGAAAAGATAGTAATCATTTATTAAAATAATATGGATAAATTATAACTTTTCTCTTCATTATTTTTATGCCCCTTTATTATAATACATATAATTTATAATTTCTTAATAAAATAATATTCATAATATAATAATTTTATTTTATTACTACACTCATCACAAATGATTTTATCTTATATTTTAGCATCATTAATTTTTATTATCTTGTACACATATATATAATGCGTGTCTTTTAATAGCACATAATCACATAAAATATGTAATGTACATATTAAAAACAAAATGTAATGCACATCACACAAAATGATAATGAACGTGCGATCGACTGTGATCGGGACGGATTTGATTTATTTTTTTAATATAAATATTTTTATAGTCATCGTCGCACACACACAAAAACATGGCCTGGTAAGAATATATTGTACAACATAGAAAAATTATTAATCATAATTCATACCATAATATAAATGTGTTAGTTATTATACACTTGACATTGATCTAGTAAAATAGTAATAAAAAAGATGGAAATGCAACATTATTTAAGAATGAATATGAATAATTTATTATTCACTTTTTATAAATATATACAAATATAAGTATCAACAGACATATTCTATCGAATTAGATCATCAGAGTTTAATGACTATATATATATATATAACATATTTTATTAATAACATACTCTACAAATTGTTATAAATCCATTTAGATTGTACTGATCATTAAAGCACCTCTCCATAGAGTATATGACTAAACTGTCATTCTTATACAAGAAATATTTGATAAACTCGATTTCCTTTATAGCTATATAATAGAATGTAAAGAGATGTCCATAAACTATTAGTGTTTATTGGAAAGTACATGCAGTAATTACACACCGCCGATTGTTCAGTTAAAAGGTTAGTAAATTTTGGAATTTTCTCAGTTCAATCAATGTGCAGATCGGCGGTGATCTGAAATTTCCTCAATAAAATTCATAGCCAATTTGATAAAAGTATGTGTCAATCCAATTTCACATCTCTTCTCTACAATATATATATTGAGTTTATATATATTAAAATAAAATATAAGTTTTATATTTTAATAATTTATTACACAGAAAAATGTTTATTGCATTTCGAATGCAGATATACATAGAAATTTGGCAGTGATCGTCCAACGATTTTCATGAAAATTACAGTGCTGAAATTCTGCTGAAATAATAAAATGTTACATTTTGGTGCCAAATTTCATGACCAAATAGTTGCGCTAAATGAATGATAAAATATGATCGCATTATTTTGTCGATTTTTTTTTTTGTCCAAACCCAATTCACATCGAATGAACCAAAAATTAGAATTTTAACAAAGGTAATATTTCATAGTATACCGCAATCTCTGAATTCCGCATCAAATTATGTATTATATATGAAACCATTACAGATGATCGTCATTATACTTATACGGAACAATTTATAGATTAGCAATAATTATTATTATTATTACGTTTTATAAACAAATTGCAATTGGTTTTTGAAATAACGTTTTTTTCGCGGATTTTAACACAAACTTTTAAGACATCAGAAACAAAAAGATATTATTTCAATTTATTATTAATAAAATTATAAATATATTGTTCAATTAAAATTTAATTTAATTTAATTTAAGTGGATAGATAATATTAGTAAAATTTTATAGAAAAGAAAATGAAGTATAGGATTTCAGAGTCCGATTGTTTCTGTACTTTGTCTGAGCGGTGACAAACCGCTTTACCATCACTAAAATAAATTATATATATTCAATTCATATACTCAATTCGTTCAGTGGCAAAGAGTGAATGAAAGTGTTTTCAGATTGCAATATCCATATATTTTTCTGATTTTTTTAGACGAGTTGAAAGTAGACTACATTATGAAAAAAAATTGGAATGTCTACATACTAAATTTGACGGAAAATCGACATTTAAGAATCATCATCTTTTTAAATTACGGGCCATAGTTTTAACGGATTTTTAGTTTTGTATACAGAATTACAAATTATAATCAATTTCCAATCTTTCATAGAGGTGATTTTTAAAATTGATTCACACGTTCAAAGGATATGACCGATTTGATGTCATTGAAATTTTGTATGAAATAATGGTACCACAAATTTTTTTAAATTTTCTCTACCATCATTTGGAAAATCGATCATATTTTTTGAACGCGTGAATCGATTTCGAAAATCTTTTCTATGAAACATTGAAAATTGATTATAATTTGAAATTTTTTATACAGAAATCCGTTAAAACTATGGCTCGTAATTAAAAAAGATGATAATTCATAAAAGTCGATTTTCCGGAATATTTAATTCGGTGAATAGCCAAAAGTTTTTTTCATAATTTAATTTAATTTCACCCAGGTGATAAGAAAAGATATAGCAATATTGAAAGCTAAATACTCTATTTCTCAGCCCTCCTGGCCACTGAAATCGCGTATACTTTGTTCACCATATTTCTTGTGACGCACATATATGTTTAAAATTCAATTGTCTTTGAAATCTACTGAATATCGTCAAATGAATCATATAAATTATATATATATTTCTTTTAACATATTGTATTTATATAAGTAAGAAAAATAAACCTCATAAAAGTATTACTAAATATCATTTGTATATTTAAATAGAAACTAATGTATAATTAATTTAATTAATTATATAATTTCTTTTTATGACCTTTTCCAATTCAATTTTATAGAATGTTAGTACTATTTTTATTATTATTATTATTATTATTATTATTACTATTATTATTATATTAAATTGCGGTGCAATAGTGTCACATATACACTAATACATTTTCTTTGTAGTATTATTTATTTATTTATTTATTCATCATCGTCTTCATCACCGCATTAACCATTTTTTTTTCTTTTAAGCATCTTTTGCTATTTTCTCAATTGGTACTTTTGTTATTTTATATTATATTTGTTATATATACTTTTTTACTAAATATACCAACAATTGACTACTACTTCATTTATAATAGGAAGCATTTATTTATGTAAAGATTGAAATAACCGTTATTTTTATCATATAATATCAATTCACTGTATAACCTATAGGTTCTTAAGTTTATAATAATAATAATAATAATAATAATAATATTGCTCAAATATATGTAATATATTTGTATATTGTATATATATGCTAAAATGCATTATGTATCGAACCAGAGTACTTATATACATGTACAATACCACCAAGAAGAACAACTACTTGTCCATAAAGAAAATATAAAAAATAACTTATTTGTAGAATTTATAAAAATAAAATAGAAAAGATAAGATATAAAAACGATAAACAAAAGGTAAAGTCTATAAATAATAATAATAATAATAAAAAACTATATATAAAATTGAAATTAAATCTTTTCCTCACATCTTCTTAAGTCACCATCACCACCACCATCACCATCATCATCAAATACATATATACCGTCATTCCATTCCATCATCCACCACCGAGAGAGCGATATAAACGATGAATATTTTTTATTTATATATTTTATCGTATTTTATTTTTTTTTATCTATTTATCTATAATATTTTTTATCTATAGATAAAAATAATAACTAAAAAAAATCAAGTTGTAATGCTACTCCGTTTTTTAAATAATAATTTCATTATAAATGTACGCAAGCGATGCGCGTTCTTGATTTGTTTGTGGTTTGTAGAATTTTTTATTTTATTTTTTTTTCTTGGTTTGGTTATATTTTCTTATAAGTTTCTTAAGAAAAGAAAAAAAATAAAATTAAAATATGTTTCATTTGTGTGTTTATTTATTATTTTATTTCAAATATATCTTATGTACTCTACGAGTAAATAAATAAATGAAATGAATGACATATATAATTTTTGTATTGTATGTGGATAGGGTAGTGGATAGGGATAATATCGCACAAAACTAATTATTATTAGACGACAGTTGCGCAAATACTGTTGTTTTTTTGTTATCATTAATAGTAACAAAACGATAACATTTAATTTAATGTATTTTATAAAATTACATTCCAAGTGGTTTGAGACGAGAATTAACTATAAATTATTGTATATATTTCAAATATTATATAAACAAATTTTTAAGATTGGTGCTAGCCGCCGCGAACTAACAGTCCATAACTGGACAAATAATTAATAAAATATTTTTAAGCAATTGATGACCATATATGTATTATTGAAATCGTCCAGAATATCGAACATTACAAGTTAATTTGCTCGGTTACAACTGGCTATTGGTTCGTATAAATTTTTGGTATTTTGTGAGTGATGTACATCTGATTTATCGCACCCTGCAAATTGCCTTTATTCCCAAAAAAAACTTAAAATGAAATTCACGACGTGTTATTTTAATGTTTTTTTGACCATATTATATACAGATAGCTTCGATATGTGCTTTGCAGATAATCACGCAAATTGAACTAAAACAGGTACTCATTGATTCACTATTAAATCACTGTAAAAAGTATATTAATACACAACAAATTTCCACAAATGCATATACAAAATACGGGGATGAAACCCTTAGCATATGTAATTTAATATTATCAGCACTTAATTTCTATATAAAACCAAATTATTTCAGTGATTTAGGGAATATAAATAGAATTATTACAACATTTATTAATTAAATAAACCTCAAATTTTTTTATGGTTTGTAAAATCATTTTTATAAACAAATTGTAATTGTCTAAACTCAAAAACCAAAAAAATATCTCATAATCTGGTTTGGTGAATTTAAATTTTATAAATACAAAGGTGACTTGTTAATTAAGATAAAAAACAGTATATCAAATGAAAGCTGAATTTTATCAATCATAAATGTTTTTTAACTAAATTCCATTGTGTTCGTAGGCTTGCACAACTGATGAGCAAAAAAAAACAGTAGTTGTGCACCAAAATATATCAAACAAATTCAGAAATGATAAACTATGATTTTGAATGATCTAGAAATGTGAAATAAATTTGAATACTAATAAACATTCCAAAAGAACATTTGCATTTAATGTGACGCATAAAAAATTTGCATATATATGAAAAACAATTACTTACAATTTCGAACAAATTACAAGAAAACCGCATCTTCCTAAAAATCTAATTTTTGGAGACATTATTAACGAGTTCTTAGGGGGGGGGGGGGGGAAATCACATCTCAGCATAGGTAGGTATATCCACATTTTATATAGTAAACTGCTTGTTTGTTAATTTTTTACAAATCGAATTTGATAAAATTTTGTATTTTAGTAAGATTAAAATATAAAAACAGAACTTAAGAAAGCAAAATTCTGGACAAAATCGACACATTCATCAGCAGCTCATTCGGCCTGATCGGTTTCCAAAAAAAATCGTAAATTTAATCATTGTTTTGATGACATGTGTGTGCGGTGATGGGATTTTATATCAACGATAACCACGTCTGTTGTCCTTATCGACTTTCACTAACATTGCGGTAATAATTTGATAATTTCCCCAACCGAATTTGAGATATAGTCGATAAGAAAATCAATATTCCGATTAGTTTGTTTTATGATCGTTTTACAATTGTAATTTTGGCATTTACTTAACTGAATTTGATAAAAAAAAAAATAATGTTTTATATAAGTTTAGTGGTGGAATTATATGTGAGATGGTCCATTGGAAAATTCGTAAACCAGCGCAGTTTTTTTTTTTCCTAATCGATTACCAACCAACGATTTCTCAACCAAATTTGATGACATTTTGTATAGTATGTATAAGTTTATGGTGGTGGAATTATATACGAACAGTTCTGGATCTTATGCGGTAATTTTTAAACCGATTGTGATTAAATTTCGTATGTATCGGTTTATATGGTTATTTATGTTGCCCACCATTCTGAAAAATTAATTAAATTCCTTATGTGTGGGGTGCGGGGGGGCATCCATTCTATACCCAACGATATGTAATTTTGTTCTTATACCAATAAAATGCGTGGTGATAGTGTGTCTCATTGTTGTTGTTGGTGGTGGTGGTGTTGGTTGATGATGTTATACGACTGACTATATAATTGCATTTTATTTAAATAAAAATACAAACAATAAATAAAACTATATTTTTCATATATAAATTAAATTAATCTATTATAATAATATTAAAATAAAATGTATAAATGTTACACACAAAAGGTAAACAACATTACACGCAGTGCACATATATAGATACTTTTAAGAAAATCGGTATCGGGTATGTAATATGAACATTTTTTAAAAATATATAAGAATAAAAAAATAAATATTTATCTTGCGTATTATAAAAATCAGTATGCGGCGGCGGTGTCATATTCCTACTGGTATTTTTCATCAGCATCTTCATCTAACAAAAAAAAATCTTTCTCTTTTACGTATTTAATAACAAAAAATGTGTGCTACATTCTATTGTTTATTGTTGATTATTCTTATTACTGTAATTTATTTATTTATTTTTTCATATTTCTTTCAATTGCTGCTGTTGAACATAGGTACACACACAAGACACAAACACACACATATGTGTGCCTAGTACAAATAACACATAATACATTGAATTTTAAACAAACACTGAAAGATGTCCGGTTTGGTTACGTGTTCACTGCACAATACCAAAGACAAACAATGCAGATAATTGAATGTGCATTATTGCTGCGGGAAAAGATAACATTTCTTAAAATTATATTGTGGAGTATGTTCAAAAATGTTAACTTATTGGTAATGGTATTATTTTATTATATGCAATTATTTATAACTACCTACCTAATTTTTCTATTAAACATGTGGTGACATACAAATTTTACTAACTAGACTCTTTTTTTTTTTTTGTACACAACAAGCAGTAAAGAAATTAGTTCATTCACTAGTAATAAAATGTATTTTATAAAAATATAGATAGTTAGACAGAGAATTTATACTCGTGATATTGGTATTGTTGTATCGTAATACGAATAGGTAATAGAGTAACTATATAAATTATAAAAATATTTAATATCTGCGTGTGAAAATGTGACGGTCGTAGATAGATATCATCAATAAAAAAAAAAATCAAAATCATTTTTTAATCATTTAATCATTTTATTAAAATATTTTTATATAATGTTTTGCTTGCTAATACATTACATATATAGTGAGTGGTATATAATAACGAGTATTAAATGTATAATTTTAAGTATATTTATATTAAGTACACAAGAAATGTTATATTAAGTGCGTTAGAAACTGAAAAAAAAATAGTACATCTTTCACATATAGCCGCGATATCAAGATTTAAAATAAGAAGAAAAAAAATGGTATATACAAAACAAAGGAAAAATTTAGATTTACTTAACGGTTTGCTGTCACATCGCATATATATTTCATTTGGTAAGAAAATGTGATAGGTTATATTATATTATTATTATTAAACATTAAATATATATATATTGTATTGAATCGAGTAATTGTTAATGTTAATGGATATATTGTTACATTTCTAATAAAAAAAATATATATTTTATGTTAATTTTGTGCGTGTTAATGTGGTTTAAGTGACAGACGCTTATAAAAAGATAATGTGACAATGTGAACAAAAAAAAAACGAATAATACAAAATTTGAAGATATTATACGATACGATGATGGTAATGTGTGTGTGTGTGTGTGGTGGATTATATTGTGAGATAATAATAATTAGAAAAAAAAATTATATATATCTTCTAATTGTGGTAATTATATGTGGTGTGCGGTAATAATTATTTATTATAGGTCGTTACTTTAAACAAGTTATTTTATCTTGGAATTAGCAAAATATATATAAAATATATTACAGTGTGATACTTTATTTATATAAACAATCTGTATGAAAAATAATCGAAATTAATTTTTAAACGCATAATAATATCGATGTGATAAGATTATTTATTTGACCGTTGATTGATTTATGAATTTTGAACCAACATATTATCATTCAGTTTCATGACATTTCTTCGTTCAGTGTAAGTCAAACATACAAACCATTTACGACATTCGGTTGAAAATTATACAATATATGAAAAAACAAAGAATCATCATTGGTTTCCGTTCCACACAAACGTATGCAGACTCCACTTCTAAGGGGTGGGGCAGAGTATGGAAGAAATTAAAATTAAAATTAATACTCTATGAAATTAGCATATAATTTTGTATTTTTTATATATGTGAAATTAAACAAGGAAAAATGTGTGAGTGGAACAGAAGTTGTTGAAGTTTCGATTTTAAATCACTTCAGAAAGATTTAAAATGAAGGGATCATTGGTGATGGGTAAAAAAATGTTTTCAGATTGCAATATCCATATATTTTTTTGGACTAGCAACTAGTTGAAAGTAGACTACATTATGAAAAAAGAAAATTGGAATGTCCATTTACTACATTGGCCGGAAAATCCACTTTTAAGAATTATCATCTTTTTGAATTACGTGTCATAGTTTTAATGGATTTTCAGTTTTGTATACAGAATTATAATCAATTTCCAATCTTTCATAGATAGAGATTTTTAAAATATCGATTCACACGTTCAAAAGATATGATCGATTTTCCATTTGATGTCATTGAAATTTTGTATGAAATAATGGTACTTTTTCTACTTCACACAGCACCACAAAATTCTTCAAATTTTCTCTAACATCGTTTGGAAAATCGATCATATCTTATGAACGTGTGAATCGATTTTAAAAATATCTTTTATGAAACATTGGAAATTGATTATAATTTATAATTTTGTATACAAAACTGAAAATCCGTTAAAACTATAGCTATAGTAATTAAAATAGATTATAATTCATAAAAGGCGATTTGCCGGTAAATTATTTAATTAGGTGAACACCCAAATCTTTTTGCAACATTTAGTTTAATTTCATCCAGGTTATAAGAAAAGTATTGAAAACTCAATGCTACTTCACAGCCATCGCCATTGGAAGGAGTTATACTATAATATTAGTAAATTTTGTGTTAGGATTGATAAAAAATACTACCCAAAAACGATTAAAATGTTTAAAATCGCTTATGGTTATAATTGTTCATGGTAAACTCAAAGAATATCTATGGATGATGATGATGAACGATTATCAAAGAAAATAGAGTTAGTATGATATCGTGAAACAAAATCTTCATTATGAAAACAGAACTTTTGATATACCAAAAAACCAACAGTTTTTAACGGAAAAAAATTGATCTAAGAAAGGTGATTTCAAAGATCAATCCACAGACACAAAAATTGGCAGCGATAACGAAAAAAATTGCATCTCTTTGATAATTACAACGTTGAAAGTGATGATAATTTCTTAATATCCAGTATAACCGGTGATGAAACATGTGATGTTTTCAATACGAACCAGAAACTAAACGTTAAAGTATTGAATGACGGTCAGGAGATAAGGGAATTACAAATGTAACAGGATAAAGTCAAAAAACAGAACTATGCTCAAATTAGTTTGTACGCTGGTATTATTCAAAAAAGAATTTGTTCCGAGTGTAGTGCACAATGCTTTGTATTAACTTTTGGTATGTATTAAAGCGTTTGCTAATAATCGAATTCATTGTTTTCATCATGATTATCTGTCTTACATTATACGTCAAATTTAGCAACCACCCCGGAAGTGACTATTTTCTATCCCATAAACATCATTTAGCGATAAAAGAAAACCGCTTCGCATCATCAATTGATGAATTCTATTTATGCACTTGTTGAATATCGGCAAATCGTTATAAGAGTATTTCATTTAAATGAAAGAATAATTTTAAATAAATAAATAAATTTAATTTGTTCATTTCTTACTTCACGGTTATTTTTCGGACAGACCGGCTTATGTGTATGTATTCACATAATATATAATAATGAAGATTTATATGAGAGGTATAATAAATCAATAAAAAAAAAATGTTTATTTCATAAATATATCAAGAACATGTGATCAATTTTGATATATTTATATTTTAATTTGATAACAACAATCTTATAATATGATTCACGCAGACACATTGATATATATCGCAATAGTTGTTATAATGTCTTTCAAATTATATTTACAATCGCGATATACACAATATATTGATAAATAAATGATTGCAAAAAAAAAGAAACCAAACATTTCCATTTTGTCAAATTTTCATTATAGCGTTGGTACTTTTTAATCCACCCCGGGGCCGGGGCGATGTGCGTGTGTATATATTTATTTAAAATAATTTAAAATTTCGAATAATATATAATTAAATACTTTACTGCCAACAAAACCCATATTTATTTATTTATTTATTTGTTTGTTTTTTTTTCTTTCTACTTTAAATACAAACCCAACAAATTAATTTTAATTTTAAAACAACATATGCCGGACAGGAAATTTATAATTAAAATAAATTTAAAAAGAATATTTATTTGAATATCTTTTCTTATAGCATATTTATGTATGTAAATAACAGTGACGTCTTCTTTGCAGCGTTGCAAAACTATGTCATGTGTATGCAACTTGTTTATCTCTCCTGTTAGGTAATAGCAATTGCTACGCTAACGTCAGAATAAGACTCGCGGGGACAACCAATAACTGAGCAAACATTTTCATTTCTAATTGCATTAATTTTAATGAAAATATAAAAACACTCAAACACATTCAACATTCATATTAAGCATGAGCCGATTCAAAGTATATTTCTTTGCTTTTTTGTACTGTAAAGTAGTGGGTGCAACATACATTTTTTATGTTTTCATTTGTACTTTGTTATTGTTTTACCAAATTGTGCAAAGCACAAAAATTGCTATGCTTCTTACTATACTCGTATATAATTTTTAGAAAAAAACACTATGCAAATTACCACGCGACACCACTGATAACCAACAAATAAATAATACAAAAGACAAGGTCTAAAATTTTGCCAACAATAACAGACGATAACAAATACCAAAAAAAGGAAAAAAAATGTTGGTATATAATTATTAATATATGCTGCGGACTGCGGTGTTATGGTACCATTCACATAACAATTTATTGGAAATGTTGGTTGTATTTGTTGTATTGGAGTAACATAATTTATTATTTGTCACTTTTTTTTTTACTCGTATTTGGTAAGTAAATAATTTAAAATTTATGCAAAAATTTTTGCATATTTATCATTTATTTATTTTATATTAATTTTATATTAAACTCTGGTGGTATTGAAATAAATTTACTGTATAATTTCTATAGGTATTTTTTTAAAACGTCGATTCCTGTACAGAATAATTTTCTATAGATTTTTAAATATTATATATTATAAGGAATAAATGTCGTTAAATTGTTAATGAATCATAAAAAGAAATAGTGAATGGTACACAGAAAATTTGGAAGTGTCATGATCATTGGGAAAACCGGCACCGATAAAAATATTTGGTATTTGTAAAATGTAACATGTAAACATAATCTAATTAATAATAAAAATTTAATACAAAAACCCCTATACACTATATTAAATACAGTGTGTCCAACGAAAGTCTAACCAGTCCATAAACCCCAAAAATCAGAGATTACCGCAAAGTAATATTAGGAGACCCCACTATAACACGCACATTAGCCACGGTTTAAGGATACATAATTCCAAAGTACCCTGAAATTAAATTTATTTGTATATTTTTGTATAAGCCTATACATTTTGTAGGGCATGGAAGGAAACAAAGAAAAACAAAAATCCAGAGTATGAGTTGCTAAAAAAAACTCGCATAAATCTCAATGAAAACTCCATGTTCATAAATTTCGTGTTAATAATTATGACAACACGTTTAAAAACTCAGCTTCTCAAAATTTTTTCATTTCTAGCGTAAAATTCCGCGCACTTTCTGAATCTGGGGTCAAAACTACCATGTTTACCATTTCAAAAATACGGTTCCACCTACAAATGACCTAGAAAATCAATGTCAAGATCAAATTCAAGATCACAAGATCATAAGACGAAGGCATAAACTTTTGTTTGAAACATTTTTTTTTTGTATATCGTATTTTAGTGGAAATTTGTGGAAATCTGTCGATTAAATTGTGTTGTTTTACTTGATAATAATGGTATTCGAAAAAATAATATTAAATGTTCAAAGCCAAAACTAAAGAATATTGTACAATTTTGGTTGTTATTTACTCACATTCACCACACAACAATGAAATTTTGTAGGAAATTATATATAAAAATAAATAAATAGTAAAAACAAATGATCACAAAAAAATAGTTTTTAATCGCTCGATCAACGAAAGATGTCACAATATTTATTTGTTGAGCGTTCGTATTATAGTATTATATTAGAATATATAGCTTAGACAATATCACCAAAGACAGATCATCCATCATCCAGTTTTTCTATCTTTTTTTTTTAATGTAATCCGGCTTTTCTTTTTTTTTTTTGTAACAGTCAACAAAGATTTTTCTTGTCTGCCTCATTCGATGGCACAATAATATAAAATATATTGTATTTTTAGTTTAGTTTAACAAAATTCCATAATCTCTGCTATTTATTTTTTTGTAAAACAAATTTAATTGTCAAAATAAACAAGACAAATATAAAATCCTTTTTGATGGCGGTGAAAAATTTTAAGTTAAAAAATTTTATATTGCACATTTTTATTCAAAACTCAAATTCTCTGTTTTGCAAAAAATAAAAATAAAGATGTTCAAAAATTAAACAAAGACCGTACAAAAAAATAGGAATAAAAAAATAAATAAATAAATAAATAAATGCAAATGCAAATGCAAAATTAAAAAGGCTTTAGGCACGACTAAATTGTAATATATAATCTAAGAAATAGAAAGAAATAAAAAAGGCTAATAAGAAATTTAAGTGTTTATAAATTGCGAACCTTGTTATGTATTGTTGTTGTTATTGTTATTGTTATTGTTATGGTTGCAAATGTTATCGTGTTTATTTATTTATTTATTTATTTATTTATTTATTTATTTATTTATATAATTTTATAACATCATTGCACACAAAAATGAAAATAAAATATATATAGAATTCGTGTGACTTTTAGATATATCATGTTAAAGTCAAATCGTGCTTGCGCGTTCACAATTTACTAATTATTTTTTTTCCATTAAATATTGTCTATATATATACGTTTTGAGAGACTTTACCTTTATAAATATATATTTATATTTAACACAATAATAAAATCAAAACACAAGGCACAAGACTTAAGAAGAGACAAGACTTAAAAAACTAAGATATGTTGAAATAATAATAATAATAATAATAAGTTATTTTTAACAACACAAAACAATTGTTAAATAAAAATATTACATTTTATTTTATCGATAAATATTAATAATATTATTACTAATATTAATAATAAAATAATAAATACCAAACAAATAAAACATTATTGTTTTTTAAAAAAGAATTAATGAAATTTATTAACATTTTTTAAAATTATATTTTTTGTGTGTTATTTTATTAGTTTTTCTAATTTTTAATAAAAAAAAAAAAGGGAATGGAGGAGGAGGATATTGAAAGATTTATCAATTTATTTCTTCTATTATTACCAAATTATTAGATTATTAATTTGTTAACAATAAAAAGGTGTTCAAATGAAATTTTCTCAAGGTTTTATTTTAGTTTATATAAATTTTACCTATAATTAATTATATTTTTTCTGTTATTATAAATAATCGATTATTGTATTCAATGCGTGTGTAACGTAAACAATTAAAAATTAAAAACCACAAAATTTTGATTATATTTTGTTCTTTGTAGAAAAAATAGAAAAACGTAAATTTTAAGTGTTGATTAATTATTTGGTAGAGAGAAAAAAAATAAAAAATAGTTGAAGGGATAACCTTGAAATAAAAATCGCTAAATTACACATAAATAATTAATTTATTGAAAAAACCAAAATAATTATTCTCAGAATTAAACAAATATTTATTTGAATTTCTATAATATGTTCAAGGTTCTTAAAATAGGATGGCTATGTGATGAGTGTGTGCAGAATAATGAATATATATATATATATATAGAGCAGAGCACACATCTGCGTCTGCAGATTATAACGCTTTATTTTTATTATTATTTTTTTTTGAAATGAAGTATTTCCAGATGTTTTCTTTTTTCTTTCCTTTTGGATAAATATATACAATAAAATGAAAGAATGTTATTCTAAATACAATTTAAATTTTAACCACAAAGTAAGGGCGTCGAATAAGACACATTTTTCACAAAAAAAGCAGTGCAATGATGTCAATGTCAATAAACATTTAAGAAGTTATAAAGTTAAAAGCAAAAAAATTATATACTGAAATTGGAAATGTATAGACTATTTTTGATTGTGACCCAAATTAATTCGAAAATAGAATTGCTCGAGTGTATCACTTATTCGATTCTATTAAAATTTTTGCGATTTAACAAATTCAAAAATTTTTTGTGGTAGAATAATTCAACTATCATTTATCCAATTATCCTTAACATTTTAAACTTCTTGTATTTTGTAATAAAATGCAAAGATTGTGTGGTTATTTGCGTAGGTTACATTATACACACACACAAACACACACATACCTACAGACACTTGATAACAAAATGGAAGACAACTACCCAAATCGGCAGAAAAAAAATGTAAATACCATAGAAATAGTTGCAAAAAATTTAAAATAGTTAATGTTTTAATTTTTATATAGAAATATAATTTTAAGAATTATAATTTAGAAGTAAATATTGAAAAAATTTCCTAATTACATTAATTTTTTTTTTTTTTTGAGTGATTAGCCAATATGTTTGCGGTGTGTGAATTGTTATTGTTAATCGTTGCCATAAAACCATACAATTTCAAAGAGATCCGTTTAATTTTATGCCATAAACGAACAAATTTTGACTATAGCTAAAAAAAATTCCAGTGCTAAAATTAAATTCACTTCACTATTGATTATGCTTCCACAATGCAACACGCTAAGTGCTCCCGCATATGAATCTTCAAATTCACAATATATAGAATTACTCATTAATCTGATTTTATTGTATTTATAAACTTTTAAGATATTTTATAAAATTTTGTGGTAGTATATTATAGGTGAGAATATGTGAAACTCTATGGGTCGTTCTAAAATTCATTATTGCAGAAGAATTGTTTATAGTATTAACATTTAAATCCTTAAATAGTATTTCTAGTAGTTTCGAATCTATGTTGTACTAACCTGACAGCATTTTCCTTTATCAAAAAGACTAAAACAACTTGTGGATGATTTGCCATTATGAATAGAAATGGATATGTGAATATTGATATATATTTTAAAATTGTGTGAAAAAATGCCTACGTGATCATTCTTAAGCATCTTTTAGATATGTATATAGCCGTAGAGTGATCATAATTTTAAACAGTAACTGCATTGTAAAATCACATTTTTTAATATCAGAAAATAAATGTTAAAAACATTAACAGAATATAATTCTTATATCCCAAAATTAACCTGTTCGTTTTTTTTCCAAAATCTACAGAAGTTTCAAATCATATGTCATTGTTAATTTTTTCTTTTGAAAGTACGTTCATGTCATTACAAATAATGCGTGTTTTTGCTCGGAAATCGGTTGATATTTGGATCCGCACTAATAAATAGTAACACATGAAAATCAGATGCAAGATTTAAAATTGTACCACCAAATTTTTTTAACTAAGTCCAGATGGAATTTTTTTTTATTACAAAGTATCATTTGGAAAAAATGTATGTTGTTGATGATAAATAGTATTATACCATTGTTAATGGTTTAATGAAGAAAATTTATGGATTTATTACTAGATTTAATTTTAAATTATTCGGCAACATCGTCTCCAAAAACCGGCATATTAATGGAAGTAATGTTATATTATGTATTTTACTGAAGAATTTCCTTCTAAGAATTCTTTATGTTCGCTGCGGTCTAAAACGAGGAGTACTATAGATAAATAAAAATATATATTCAAATTGGACACATTTTAAGATAGCTTGGGGGGGGGGGGGGGGGTGACACAACTCACATAGCAAAAGAAAGATGAACCGACCAAACAGTACATGGTACAGAACTGCATTAATTTTACTGAATACAAAACATTGGACAAAATAAATTAAGACTTTGGCTTCAAATAGAACAATATCTGTTTTATTGATGTTTTGGATTAAAGGGTTAATGTTAATAAAAGTATATATTGTTTCTGTGTTCTAGTTAGGATGATCACTCTCACTCCATATTATAGCCCATTCTATTTAAACTTTACCGGATGACCTATTAAATGTCTGCAAGGAAAGTTTTTTTTTTTTTGTGGTAATTCTTGTTACAGTAGAATAATACGATAATTGGGCGGACAACAATGGATTTTATTATTATATAACATTTCACATGTATCACATATATCGCATAAAAACATGTTTCTCCTTACCATCTCCAACTAACAAGTAAATCTAAATAGTAAAAGACAGGAACGACGACGTCTTTGTTATTTTGTAACAAATTTATGTATTATAAATAAATGCAATTTTATCTTGAGGGCAATTTGAAAAATTCTTTTAATTTTAATATGGATATGGAAAAAATGTTTATAAATACATAAATATATATATAATTTATTGCACTTTGAACAGAAAAATACATAAAATATACACACCACACACACACAGACACAATACCAACCGATTGAAAAATTATAACTTTGACAAGCACATCGATACACTTTTTAATGAGCATGTGGCTATGTTTATGTCTATAGATTTAATTTTAGTATAGAGTTAAAGTATTTCATAAAAAAATTTAAAAACAAAAATTTGTATGTTAATAATATCAGTTTTTTTTTTATAATACACAAGTATTAATAATCCATAGACCAATACAAACACAATACAAACCATGATAAGATATTATTATTATTATTATTATTATTATTATTATTATTATTATTTCGTTACTCATCTAGTAATATTAATATATGCGTTATAAATAAATATGGCAAAAATGGTAAATTGTGAAGAAGAATTGTTAATAATATAATATATGACGTAAGTAGGTTATGCGAACAAATTGTTACCTAAGGAGAAGTACAACATATACACAATATCATTTATTATAAGAAAATAAATTACAACAACATAACAATATAGTTATTATTATTATTATTATTATTATTATTATTGGTTACTTGTTATGGGCAAAAGAATTCAATTACAAAATAAAATTAAAATGAGAAAAAACAAGAACGATTGGAAATTTACAAAAAAAATATAAATATGTACACGCAAGCACAATTTTATATCAATATATTGGGTTAAGAAAAAATGTTACAGATATCAAAGCAGAAGAAAAAACACTAATTCATACCCAAACAATGCGTAAAAACTATCAATAATTATTAAAATAAATATAATTCAAATAAATATTATGTTTTGTCTTTATCCATAGGTCATCAACGGCAAGGTTAAATGTCAATCTGGTGCTTTTATAAATATAATTCAAATAGTAAACAACATAATACATTGTTATATGCATAGGAAAAATGCCACAAGATGAAACAAATAACGACGATTGATGCATTATCTTCAAATATCAGTTCATCACAAAACGTCAATCTGCGCAACACATTTTTTAACTTCAAATTCCAAACGAATTAGAAAATCGTTCATTATTATTAACAAAATCATCAAAATTACTTGTTCGCGGAATTAAATTATTGACAATCGCAGTAGAAGATTTTGAATACATTGATATTGGATCGCAAGTCAGTTTTATTTTTATCATCGCATTACATGCTAGAACTTTCCACAGAATATCATATAGTTGGTGTGTTTGGTAAGATGAAAAGCAAATTCATTTAAAAAGAGATATTATCACCTTCAAGTACTAGCCGTAGAAAAATGAATATGACGAAGAAACTCGATAAGCGAGATGCATTTGCAAAGGACGAATCATTTTTGGTATGTAGGCAGATAAATATAAATAAAAATTATGTTATATAGAAACGTGTACGTGGGTTTGATGGAAAATCAGCTGCATGACAACTGAATTAGAAAATCATATTGTCTAAAATTAGATATAATACGAGGCTATAAAGTAACGAAGAGTAATACTGTAAAACATTTTATATTAAATTTATACATATTTAATCATTATCCCATAAAAATATAAACCCTCTTTTCTATCCCTACAACGAATTTTCCATCCAATGTTGAAAACAGTGTTGAAGAAATTTTCTTTTGTAATCCCTTTTACTTTCAACACAATTTCAATTTTGTTCTTTTTAATTTCCACAATTAAAATAGACGAACAATTACAATACACATGGTCGACAGCGACTAAACGGATGGTTTCGTGGACATGGGACGTTATATATTTGGCTTGAAATGTCCTGACACATAATGCTATGAGAGCACCATATTTTCGCACGCACACTTTTTACATTTTAAAATTGTTATGCAAAATTTACGTTACGCATTCTTTGTCAATTTCATATTGTTTCGGCAATCGCATGCAATAGTTAACCGCATCGGATATCACATTTTTTTAACATTTTTATCCGTTTTTGATGTGAAAGATTGATCTGGCGGTGTATTAACGTCTTGGAAATGCTTAAAGCACTGCTAAAACCGGCGAACGTTCGATAAAAATATTGATTGCCATATATTTCTTTTAATACAAATAATATGTTTTAGTTGTGGTTTTTCCAAGTTTTATATGAAATTTCATGTCAATTCAAAAACAGATCTTATACAAACGAAGGTTGAACTATTCGGTTTACAGACGTGGCAATAGGAACAACCACTGAAAAAATTTCGTACGTGCGATAAATATTCATTGTCATATACTTATTTTAATAAAAATAATAAGTTTCAGTAGTGGTTTTTCAAAGTTTCATATGAAATTTCATGATAATTTAAAAACAAATCTTATTATTAACTAACTAATATGACTATAAAGACGTGGCAATCGAAAAAGAAGATTTTGCACGCTACAAAGCTGTCGATCGTACGATTTTACGTAATCCTTCTGTATAAGCATCAATTTCGTTATTTTATAGCCACACCTCGTATATGTTTTGCTACATTGAGGTTATCCGCGGCGGCTAGTAATACTTTATAATTATTGTTATAGATATCTTAAAGTGTAAAATGTCTTGTGAACTTGCGGTCATGTTTGTGTAAAATGTGTGGTGTAAAAACATCTGAATTGGATTATAAATTCCGGCAATTATAGAAATTGTCTCAACTTTCCATAAAAAATTGTTGCAATCAATATTGATATGATGCCACACATATTAATTTGTAGTACTGAAAATCTGCTATTAAAATACGCGTAAAAAATTCCATAGCTTTACGAATGGTTTAATAAGAAATATTTCGAAATTGTAAAATAATAAAAATGTCTCTGAACTCAACCCACCAGACAGACGGTACACGTACACAAATAGAGAAAAGATAATTAAACATTAGATTTTGTTGACATACTTCCGGTATATTTTTTATTTGCATAATAATTGCATAAAATCATAATTATGGTGAAATTTATGTTGTATTTTTATATTTACATTTTTTTTAATTTACAATTTAATTTAGTTTATTTATTTTTTCATATATTATAATTGTAATAATAATAATAATAATAATAATAATAATAATAATAATAATAATAACAATTATTACAACAAATTGTTTATTTTTAAGTAATAATAAATAAAAGAAACCATAAATGCCGGTATAATTAGACAAGGTCGTTAAATACAACAATAAAAAAAAGAATTAAGTCTGCATCAAATACAATTTTATATTAAAAACATTATTATTCTTTCAAGTCATGTCCAAATACTACTGGTTTTTATTTTTATTTATAAATTTATATTAAATTGTTTAAGTAAATTTTTAGCCATTAAAGTGTGTAAATAAAATTGGATTTAGCGTGACTCCGCGGTGGTTGTTGTTGTTGTTATTGTTATTGTGTATATGACTTTAAATTACTATTTATTATCAAAATAATATTTATTGATGATATTTATTTTATTATATTTTTCATTTATTATATTTATATTTATTGATTAATTTAATATAACATTTTATTTATTTTTAATAAATTTTGTCTTAATAATTGAATGATGACCTTATGTATACACAAAAGTAATATACCGTCCTCCGTCACACACCGGATTTATAATATTATTACAAAGTTTATATGGGCAAACAATTGGTACAATATTATTTTATAAGTGTTTTATAAATCAAAGAGTGTTTGTATATATTATTATAAAATTTATAGGATGTTTATTATTAAAATTTTTTCGCGTTCGTTAATCGGTGAGGCGCCATACAGATTTTAATAAATTAATATAAATATATATATATGAAAGAAATACCAGTGTATAATAAATGGATTCGATATATTTTGTAATTGTTTATGTTATTTATTTATTTATTGATTTGTCTACACATGTCTACACATCAGAAAGAAAATATTAAAATTATGTACGTGTATATAGCTCATAACCACAACCACCAACCACATTTAATCACAACGCTCACAACTTTTTATAAGCGGTTCAAGGGAATCAACAGGATAAAATTATAATAATAAAAACCAATAAAAAGTCAAGGTGAATCGTATTAATTTATTAATCGCAAATATTTTCATAAGATTATAAAGAATTTATCAATAGTACGTAACGTACATATCTCTTCAGTAAAAGATTATTCATTATGTTGAAGGTATGTAATGTATCTTTGTGTATATAAATATAAATACACACCGAATACATGAGTGGCTAAAATAATCATGTCATGAATCTCATCACAGTTTACAAAAAATTAATAAAATTTAAAAACAATAAAAAAGGACCACAATAAAACACCCAAATGGTAAAAATTAATAAAAGCATGTCCGCAACATAACTTGATTTAGTTTTGCAATAGAATTATTATACTACAATCAAATAATAAAAACAAAAACAGTGGTGAGAGGATAGATCCTAAGAAATCATTATGGGAATAAAATTGTTATATATATACACTGGAGATTTAAGATGTCCTATGAAATAACCTAATAATATAGAGTTATGTAAGTACTCACATTATATTTATATAAAATAATGGGCTATACTATTTTATGCGGAGGATAGACAGAGTAGAGAGAATGGGATCTAAAATAAAAGATCTTAAATTTGCATATGGAAGCCATATGCATGCAATAGTTCAATGCATTTGTGAAAATATGAGACAAAAAAAAACGCACATTCAATTGGACACTTAAGCTTTGTTTGTTAATGGACTATAGTTTTGAGACCGTGTCTACAAATCATTTAAAAAGAAATTATCTGACTTTAATATGCATAAGCAGCTCATGTTGGAGTTGAGGAAAATTAATGGACGCGAAAATGGTTTCTGCATTAAAAAAAAACGTATCTATAAATAATTTAAGGAATCTAAACCCGATTTCTGGTAAACCTCAAATGAATAGAATAGTAGTGAATAAAATAAAACTATCGATAAGGAAAATTTATTCTAACCGGTGGAAATCACAATACTGATATGAATATTGAAAATGCAATTATAGTCTATTCTCTATTGTCTCTATAAATAACAAAAAAAAAACATATATATTCTGCCAAACGCCCTAGTAACACTGTCCTTTGTTTGTCCGCAAAATTTCCGCATTACATGTAGTAGTCTGTTTAGTTTCAATCCGAGGAAATATCTATAGATTTCTTATATGAATGTCCCCTCGATGTCCATATGATCAGTGCAACCCTGTCCATAGATTTTTATAAAAAAAAACTGTCCTTGGATTATCCACGTATATTTCCGATGATAATTTCTACGGATTTTTCTTCGAAGTATTTCTAGTTGTTATTATTCCACGCAGAATATCCATAGAATTAATATTCAAATTTTTTGTGAGCATTTCCACGGATTTTGATAAAAATATCTTTGGATTTTACATGTACTTTAAGTAAGTAATACCCATGAATTCCGTCCGTAATAGCAGAATAAATTTTCTTATGACGATGATGTTAAATCGTGGTTTAATTCAGTTTGTTACCACAGAAATTCTATGAGCACGGAATGAAGATGTTAAACGATGGCAAAAATTTATCGATTGTGCATTTTTTTTTTTTTTTGTAATATACAAGAACAAAAAACCGCGCGGATAAAATCTATAAAAATTCTTACAAAATTCCTCGAAAATACTTCGATTTGAGTTGCTGGTTGTTTTAAAAATTATGAAAATAAATTAAAAAGATTGAGGATTTAATCTATAGATATAAGAAATATACAAAATTTGAACCCAACTGTCTTAGATAATTGGTGAAATAAATTATGAATAGAATACCGAGTGGATATTTGTTGGACATATTACCCTTAAAATCCAAAGTTTTCAATTGATCTAAATAAAATACTATATTATATTAAGTGAAAAATCTACGGACATTCTTTGAACAAATTCCAATATATCTTTGCCATGGAAAATATGTGAATGTTTTCCAAGGAAAACATTCCTCATTTTTCAAAGTACAGACAAAGCGTTACTAGGGCGGGGATACGGTCGTATGCAATTAAGAACGGATACCCTGAATCAGTATTCATAATTCGAAATGTGCATATATATTTCCTTATTTTATATCGAATTCCGCATAAACTAAATTTTGATTTTATAAATTTATTATTTATCATTAAAATAAATCGACAAAAAATTTTAAGTTGGCTCCAATTTTATATGAACTTTATTATTTGGTAATAATAAAAATATGTGAATGTTTTCCAAGGAAATTTTCCTCATTTTTCAAAGTACAGACAAAGCGTTACTAGGGCGGGGATACGGTCGTATGCAATTAAGAACGGATACCCTGAATCAGTATTCATAATTCCAAATGTGCATATATATTTCCTTATTTTATATCGAATTCCGCATAAACTAAATTTTGATTTTATAAATTTATTATTTATCATTAAAATAAATCGGGAAAAAAATTTTAAGTTGGCTCCAATTTTATGTGAACTTTATTATTTGGTAATAATAAAAATAAATTTAAATAATATTCTAAATAAAATTCGCACAAAGTGTGTGTGTTTTATTATATTTTTTTTCAAATCCACATAAACTTTTAAAACGACCTTCATCATCGTATTAGTCGATAATAATACATTAATTTTTTACAAAATTTAATTAAACAAATACAAAAATAAAAAAATACCTTTATGAAATCAAATAGCTTTTGTCTCTTTATGTGTGTATTTATTTTTATTTTTTTTTTCTCGTATAAATATAATTAATAAAAATTTTACAAATAGATAAAAACAACATATTCTGTATTTTATTTTTATAGTCATTTAAAATCAAAACCGCTTTTTATTTCTTTATATATTGTGTTTTTATATCTATCCTATAATGGTTAGAATTTAAAACAAATTACGTATTTGTTTGTTTATTTTTTTATTTTATTCAATATTTTATATTATATATTTATTATTGTATTTTGTGGTCATCAAACTCATTTATATAGACATTTTATAATTAACGTAAAACAAAAATCAATTTGCACACACATGGTAATAAAGAATATTTCTAAAGATTTTACAAAATATTAACAAATTATTATTATAATATTATTTAATGACAAAAGCTGACGCAATTAATTGTTGAATTCTAATTTAATATAAAATAAACAATTGAAATTGATTTAGACAATAACAACAAGAACAACAAAAATTATAAACAGTTGAAATATCAATAAATTAAACATTATAATTTCACCACTTTAAAAATAGTTTAAATTATAATAACAAATGTGCCAAATTACATTGCCTATTTAATCATATGGCGTAAATAAATATATTTCTCATCTTTTTTTTTTAGAAAAAAAAGGTAAATATTGATCGAGGTGAGTGTTAAAAAAATTCCAATATGAATCATTTTTTTTAAAATTAAAGAAAACAAAATACGCAAAAGGAATCTGAAAATATTATACAAAAACCTCACAAAAAATTAACAAATCGAATAAGTTCTTTGATAATTTTTGGAGGAGGATCCACTGTAAATAAATAAATAATAATTAAATGATGCGTAAATTCGTAATCACGACTGTGACTCTCCCATTATCTATTGATAATGACATATATGTAATTAGGAAAAATATACGTAGTAGTGTAAGAGTAATTTCTTTAAATAGCAATGACATTTATTGTATTTATAAAATCAATTAACAACATTGATTAAAAAAAAATTGTCTAGTTTGAGTACAGTACAGTCGTTTAAAGATAAAAAAAATATTCATTTTAAATTATCTCCTTAATTAATTTTAAATATAGTCCTTAATAGTCCTTTTATTACGTAGCCCCACACATGTGAGTTAATAATTCAATGTCCTATTTTAAATTGTAACTCTATTGTTGATAGAGAGGGATTTTGAAATTGAATCACAAAATTTCTCGTTATCTTATTGTTTTACCAAAATAATAATCAAAAAATATCTATTACTGAATATTAAAGAAATTGTTTGTACATTGGTTTTATAATGTGAAATCAGTTCTATGTTTAAATATAGACTGAATTTAATGGGGTCATATCACACGTACACTATAACTGAGTGGTCCGAAAAATTCTCAGTATCATATTGGATATTCTAGGAGATTGAGATGTCACATATTGATATTGGATATCGATAAAATAAGAATTATTTTCTAATAAATAATTTCAAATTCATATTACATCCAAAGAGAAATAAAATCGAGAAACTATTGGAATACATTGACGCTCCGCTATCGTCATCTATATTTACAGTGTGGATATATCTGTTCGATTAGATTCGAACCTATAAGTGGGAAATTATCAATTTATTCATTTTTTATGCAATATTGATGGCACAACAATAAGACAGCTATAAGATTATTAAAACAATGTATTTATATTTACTAAACAAAATTTCACTGACAATTGAGTAAAAGGCTTGTGGTAACAGTCGTATTATAGGTAATGAACGAATTGATATCTGCAATAGCACTATTCACCTTTATTATCTGTCCATTACCATGTAATTTAATGAAATACTGAATGACTAATTGGATAAATAAAGAATATGAAAGTGTATAGAGACTACGTGCTGGCTATCGATAAGCACATGATTTAAAAAATTTATTGGCGTCCCAAATTTATTGCCAATAAACCACTACTGTACTTACGGGTCATTGGCATTTCACGGTTAATCACAAGTTCCCGTTTGTGGTAAATGTTTTTAGGATTTTTTTTATGTGTATGTCTGGAAATGTTAATATGGTGTATTTTTGAAAATATTAGATCAAATTTTTAAATAGTGAGTTTCATTTCTGCAACAAAACGATTCAAAGATTAACGCGATAGTTAGTATTGACACAATAGACATACTTTAGTCTAAGTGTCTGCGTATAATATTATAATTTTCTTATGTTGATATCAATTAAAAGATAACATGGCAATATTTCATTCAAATCGGGATATATCAATTCGAAATATTGTCTTTTTAGTATTTAAAGTGTATGGCAATCGATATTTGAAGTACATTAATCGCAATTTCTTTTCCTAATTTAAGTCTTAAAGCATGATTATGGCATCTTATTATTATTACTTTAAAATTCCCCTCAATTGTTAGTATCAGTGAGTTTCACCCAAGCTGTCTTAACTATAAAGAAATAAAAATAATGAGCTGATACATTACGCACGGAAGAGAAAACTCGAACGTTATTCCATCGGATGGATATCTCTTTGCGACACACAGAAGCAAATATTGAATAGCATCTTTCAAATAATTAACTAATTGGTATATCTATAGATCTGTGCATTGGGGGAACACACCGAAACAAAACTTAACATAGTATGTCGTAAGAAAACGATACAATTCTATGGAAATTTAAAACCATTAGCAATACGCTTTTGAAATGAAGTCTGTCATTCAACTTTTTAGCAAATACGAAACAAATGGAAATTTTTTTTATTTAAATCATAAACAAAAGATAAGAAATTCTGAAGATAAGAGATGTTTTCAACAAGAAATAAAATAACACATGGTATTATAAATAAATTTGATTAATGAGTAATTTTTTGTTATTCGTTTTTTTTCTTTTGCTGTCAAAACCAAACTACAATTCTTTTGGTGTTTCATTTTTTTTCCCAGTCACAATAAATTATTGAAAAAGGAATTCTTTTCTCTTATTTTTTTTCTGTCTTTTATTTTAAATAACTTAAGAATGCGTTATTTTAATGTAACACAAATACAAACAAACTTAAACATACACACACACACACACACACATTTAGAAATACACACCCAATTAGAGGAAAAAAAACATTTACCTTTTCACACACCACACAATTTTTTTTTTTATCATAGCATTTTTGTTGTTTTTATTGTATTTATTTGATTTTTTTTCTTTTTTTTTTCCGTTTGCATAAAACCTGTTTTGAAAACATTCGTAATATTTTATAATTTTTTTTTTTTTGTGTCGTTGTGTATTTGTGCTAATAAAAATATTTTATTTACTGGAAAAAGTACTTATTACAATTTAAAAAAAAAAATAAAAATTAGTTTTGTTATTATTTATTTTTTCTATTGTCTATATAATAAAAAAATTATTATATTTTGCAAATTTGAAAAGAAAACAGAAACAAACGTAAGTTAATGTATCAAAAAAAAATAGCAAATTATCTCAAAAATAAACTAAAAGTGTGATAACATAAACTACTACACTCACACACACACACACACACATCCACACAGTTGTTGCAGTAGATAAGAAATATAATATTATGATAAGAAAGAAAATCTATAATTGATAAGATATTTATAATAAAAATATATAAAATGGAAATAACAAATGGTTATGATGTAATTTTTGGTTGAGGTAGATTTTCAATAAATAAAAAAAAAAAAAAAAAAACCAATAATAATTAAAGAATAAACTTACCTTGCAAATGGTGCTTCTTCAACACTGTAGATTTCATTGATATCTTCTTGTACCAATAAATCATTTAAACGCTCCTTGGACACCTCCAATAGTCCATCCCCAATGGGGCGAATACCAACAGGCAGCATCTGTTAATTATTTTATTTATTTCCTGTTTATATACGGAATAATTAAATTTTAATTGATTTTTTTATCCAACAAACACTACACTTTTAATTATTTTCTACTAAAATGTACTAAAATTTATTGAATTTAATTTTTTTAATTCACTAAAATATAAAAAAAAATTAAACACACATGTAAGTGGAAAACAATTGAACAATTTTTTAATTTTTAACACAAATACATATACACACAATCACCAGATGCTTTTGTTTTAATATATTTTTTTTTTTATGTATGTATTAGTTTTAGATTTTTTTTTATGCTTCTAATGCTAATATAAATTGTTGCGCGTTTTTCTTCTGCAGATTATTAAAAAAAATAAATTTTAGAACATTTTATATGATTTTTAAAATTGTTTGTGCGTATATTTCTAGAAAATAAAAATAAACTGATTTTAACAACTGTAAATTGAAAGAAAATATTTTTAAATAACTGGGTAAATAATGGTAAAAACACAATATAAGAAAGAAAAAAAAAAAAAAAAGAGAAAAGACCACGGAAAAATATTACATTAAAACAAAAAAAAAAAAATGTGATTTTTTTTCTACTGATTTTTATTTTTTTAACACATGAAAACACACATTTTTGTCGTGTAATAATAAAACATAAGATTCAATGAACGACTTTGTAAAGGCCGTCTTATAAAATTTACAATTTTTTTTTTTTTTTTCTCTTTTAAATTTACACACACACACTATTTCTTCTGGTTCTCTGTAGCAGAAGAAGTTTTATCAATTGATTGCTTATGTTTTTCACCGATTTTATATATAATTTTTTTTTCGTTTTTTTTCTAATCAACTATTTACTTAAAAAAAAATGATCTTTTATTCTTTTCTGATAATACAATTTTAAAACAATTGAAAAATATAATAAAAACAATTAATATTTTAAATAAATTACACCACGCCCGGCCCGTAAATGCATGCAAAATGGTCGCTGCGCCTTTCTTTATTTTCACAATTTACATTACCTTTCGCTTCCAGTAACTGACTGAACATAAAATTCTTCTTCATACGTAAGAAAATTCAATAAGAGTTCAATTGTTTTTGTTTTTTAAATAAAAATGACAGTTGACAATGAAAAAAGAAGGGGATTTCTTTCGGATTTAGTTAATATGAAGTTTGATTTTTGTTTTTTATTCAATGAATTGTATTTTTGCTCATTTATTGTTGTATATTTTATTATGAACTGTGTGTTCTGTGTTCTCTAATAAGTAGAATAATTTGTTACAGGATTTTTATTAAATGTTATTGATATCCTCGATCACATAAATAATTTCGTTTAACAAAACTAGTAGATATATATATAAAGAAGAGTTGTCTTTCATCACTTGTATCCCATAAGGACACAACATTGATGATTAGACAAGAATTAAATTGTATTTGGATGGGTTTTTTTGATTGATCCTATCCTAAAAAGGATTTTAGATATTAATGATGTATTATACTCGCTAGTTAATTGTTAATACAACATATTCGTAATTACAAATTAACTGATTTGTTTAATTTAATAATTTCGGTAAGTTTAGTTTCCAATTCACGGCTAACATTGGATAAATTCTTAATAGCACGTTCCTGAATAAATGGTTATTACCATAACATTGAGGTCCTTCACGTTGATAGTTTTTAACCGTAACACCATATGGTATAATGTTGAAAATATTCGACTGAGTTACCATTTTTTCGTTTATGGATAAAAAAAAAACGGACACTTTATTGTAATATTCATAATTTATATTTGTAAATTTTATATTATTTGTCTAAGCACACTATTTAATATTTGAATTGATAAAGATATTTTTGTAGTAAAAAATTCAATTATTTAAAAAAGGAAATGATCAAATTATAGAAATTGCAAAAAAATTTCAAAGATTTTATTTGGAAAAATCAGCAAGTAAATATATTGCTTAAAATTGGAAATAAAGGAGACATCTATTACTATCAAATTTCAAAACTCCAACTCAATGTCAAAAAGAAATTTTTGTCAAATTCTATATTTTTAACGCGTCTCTCTCAATCAATATAATAACAATTAACAATAAATAATAGATTTATACATAATGGAAACAGTAATATTATTTTGTATTTTATGTTTTTAATATTAAATAATCCATAAAATTTCAGATAATCAATAAAAAAAAGTAAATAATTCAATATAATATGATATCACAAAGTTACTTTCCCAATTACTATTCATTAGACGATATTTTAGTGACCCAAGAAAAAGTTGTCGCAGCTGTTGATAATCAAACTTTAAAAGGAATGGGTATGATTTTGATTTAATGAATGAATGGATTTTTAAATTTATAATTATTCATTTTTAAAACAAATAATATTAATTAATAAAAAAAAAAAAAATATTTCTACAGGTTTTTTAGATCCATCAATGTGTAAAAAAAATTTAGAAATAGGCCAAAAAATTGAAATTCCATTATGGTATGGATTACAATTTGATGCAACAAGTCGTTCAAGATTATTCAGGTAATTATTTTTTTTTCTTGTATTTAAAAAAACAGCTAGAAATTAATTCTATTATAATTAAAAAAAAAAAACACATTGTTACATTCTTAGGATACAAATACCTGATGTTTATAAAAAAGTAGCAAAAGATATATGCGAAGCAGATGCAACTGCAGTTAATTTAAATAAAATGAATCCATATTTTTATGAATTTGGACGATATATTACAAAATTTGATCGTTTAAATACTGTTGGACCGATGATTTTTGAGGTGAAATGCTAACACCAATAATTTACCCGAATATATTCAATTAATAATTTTTTTATTATTATTTCAGACATGTCGCGAAAGGTGTCGAGATATTATGAATTTATGTAAAGGGACATCAACAATTGATATGGCACAAAGTGATACAAAATTAGAAAATATAGAATCCAATTTATATACAGCCGGCCGTAATACAACTGAAAATGTTAGTGTATAGATAGAGATGTTTTAAATTTCTTGAAATTGATTTATTTAATTTGTTTTTAATATTTCAGTATAGAAAATGGTTATTTCAAGAAATGTCTGCATTACAAACAGCAAGCATGGTATCAAATCATCAAAAACGAAAAATTGCAGCATTGGATGTTGAAGAATTTATGGAAAATCGTACAAAACGATCATGTTATTAGAATAATTCTATTTTATTATTTAATTAAATTATATATTTTTTAGAAAAAACGTTGTTATTATATTGTTGCAATTCCTTTGGTTCATTCGTCGTTACGTTAAATCATGATTGCCCTATAATCATTCGCCCTTCGATCTCTGAATGGATCATACCGATTGATGGATTTTATCAACGCATACAGCACGCAGCGAGCAGTTGTACATCGCAATGTAAATTTAAGTTAGAAGCATATAGGTTTCACGTTTTTCTTGTTGATAATATAATTTCTGTAACCATTCTCTAGTTATCTGCACCATGAAAAAAAAAAGCCAGGATCATTGAGAAAATTTTACATCAGTTTAATGTGCGAGTATAGACAAAGTAAGGGCAGAAACCCCAATTTGATTACGGTTAGGAAGGGCGCGGAATGTTTGTTATCTTAAAAAATTAAAAACGGAAAAAACTGTCGCCGATCATACGCTTTTAATAAATAAAAGACTGGCACATCGGTAGTGGACAGTAGAATGAAACATTGTTTTAAATGAAGGGAAAATATCAAGGAAAAATGAGAAAAAAAATATGTATTAATAAATAATAACTTATTGCTTATAGTATAATTTATAAAAAAACAGACTAAAGACTTAGAAACAAATGATTTCAGAAATTATAAAATATCACCTCTGAAACATTTTGAAAATGACTCCCATAGGAAGTGTTTTAAACATAGTATAGAAGAGTATCTGTTAACGACAAACAAATAATCCATTGTTATAGTTTGTGTTAAGCACTGATTTGATGCCAGAAAATTCTTAACGACATCGCTCACTAAAGGCTAGTCTGAAACGTGTAATCCAGTCAGTAGATACATAACACCATGAAGTAACTTCTACGTGGAGTTCGAAAATTCGATACATGTGATACACGAAATCACTTGACATTTTTTCCACCAATTAATGCTTGTTGAACACCATCTTCATACCTGGAAGAATATTTAAAAGTCAAATTAGGCAGTACGCATTGTATTTAGGTCTCTTACCTTATACCTCCTAATAAATGTACCTCTGCCTCTCCATTCTCATAAAATTCAAGAATAACAGCAGTTTTTGCTATGCTCTCCGCCTTTTACATTTTCATATGGATATGTGTCCCATATCGAAACCAGTGAGGTGAGCTCATTCTGAACTGCAATCTGGTTGAGTCTATTGAACACATTATAAAACAGAGAGATGTATGCTTGTAATCACTGGCTGGTATTCTAAACGGTAATAGGCAGTTTACTTCCTTGTACCTGACTCTTAATGCTGCATCAAATTCACAATTCGGCCAAATATAATCAAGTGTATTTGCCTAGCAGGATTATGTAATGTTCCTGTTTCTAACCAGCTGTAAAAACCTTTTCGGCAGCCATTCCATTTATCAAATTTCGATAATCCGCATGCGAACTCTGTAAAATCTATCGATGTATAACATTATATTAACTTAATAAAATGCTCCCTGTATGAGAAATTCATTCCATTCTTTCAAAACTCGATCTGATAGTATTATTCGTATTCGTTGAACGTTCCAATCAACCTCTTTATATATATTCTTAAAAAAACCCCGTGTCATTCCTGGCGTTGATGTTGATGTTGAGTGACATGTTTATTATTTGGATATTAAATTCATCTCGCAGTTTAAGTATATCAAATTTATTTCTATAATAATTTCTATTTCTACAACCCATATTTATCCTACTTTTATTGGCACCAATCTTTAGTCACATGTCTGGCACTAGAAAACAATGATCACCACTAACGACAGTAACGACAGCGCCTCGTCGATTACGTACCTCCACTGTAATGATCTCCTTCATTTTCTACTCAATGTATGTTGTATTTGGTTTCTGGTTCACCCAACTACTGAAGATTCCATCATTATACCTCTGTTCCAAAACAGCGTGCTAATTTGAAAATCTAAAAACTAACAGAAAAATGTTAAAATATATTTTATATCGGACAGGTTGGCCTGAGGCAATTAAAGAATATGACTCTGATATAAAAATACATAGAAATTATGATGAGGCAAACAATTTTTTGCATTAGATAAATTTTTTGTATTTTATTTTTATAAATCTACAAATGCGTATAAAAAAAACCAAACAAAAATACTAAAAACTTAAATAATAATTAAATAAATTTTATATTATAAAATAAATTACTTTAGTGTGTGTGTGTGTGTGTGTATCTCCGCGCCTGCAAAATTCCATCAAATAAAAAATAAAAAAATCTTTTTATATAATCGTCAAATGATGCTAATTTTTGTTGCCCAACTGCGAGCAGGGAATTATCAATACTTTTCTAAAAATTTTTATTCTCATAATTATCCAAATATGTTTTCGTATATGGTAGAATTTCGTTGTTTTATAATTATTAAATACTGGCGTCCGCACATTACACGTATTTTGATTCGATACTCTTCATTTAAATTTAATCGTTATCATATGTAACACCAACGAATCCAATTGAATCGAATGATAAGTATATTTTTCCCACTGATTATTGGTTAAATATTGGTACATTTTTTAATCGAATCAAAAATACGCAAATGCACCCCAAAGGATATTTATTTTTTTTCTTATAAAAATCATTTGGCGGGAAGTGAAAGTAGAAAAAAAAAATACAACTTAAAAAATAATAAATACATTTCCACTATTAATAAATTAAAATTAATTAATTAATTAATTAAAAACTATAAAATACAATTAATTAAAGTTATATATTTAAGACTTAGGCTTAACGACTGGCATTGGATAAAATAAAAAAAAAAAAAAAATAATATATCTATTAAAAAGGAAATAATTATTAATTTTATTTATTTTAAATATAATTTCATTTGCTTGGAAAATTATTTTAATTTTTAATATAATATTTATTTTTAATTTTTTAATTTTTAGATTTTTTTGTTTTTATGTTTATGGAATATATAAATTATTTTTTGATAAATCACATATAATTTTTTTCCTTTTATAATATAATATTTTTAATTTTTAAGGAATGTATTGTATTATTATTTATGTATTTTTATATTAATTTTTTAATTATTGCATTATTATATATTTTTATTTCTATTAATTATGAAAAAATGTGTGTTTGAGGTGCAAAATTTGATAGGAATTATTTAATTAATTAATTATTAAAGGAAAAAAAAAACAACTAATAAAACTAAAAATTAAATTAATTAATAATAGAGTAATTAACTAAAAAAAAAACATATTTTATTATTTATGACTAGAATATTTTGTTGTTGTTCTTCTCGTTTGCGTTAATAATAAAAACTTCTATTTGTTTTTTGTTAATTTTAATAATTTAAATATTTGTAAAGAAAAAAGAAGTTTTTATTATCGCAAAATATGGATTTTATTTTTATTACAATTATTAAAAATTTAATTATTTTTATTTTAATTGATATTTTTTTTCTTTTGTTTTTATGTTTGCATGTGTGTGTGTGTGTGTGTGTAAGTATATGTTTGTTTGTGTTTGAGTGCATGAAAATTTAGAGATTTTTTTGTTAAAATCGTATCTATAAAATTAATATATAAATTTTGTTTAACAATAAATTTTTTAACGTTTTTAAATAACAATAATTTAATTAATTTCTTTCTTTTTTTTTTTACTCTGTTTTTCTTCATTTCCGCCATTTTGTTTTCATTTAATTTTTTTTTTTTTGAGTCTGTGTAAATATTGCCATCTATTTTTTATTTTTTTAGCTTTTTTATAATTTAATATTTTTGATTTTAAATATTTTTGATTTTAATTTTTCTATTTTTCTGATAAATAATAAATTAATAAATTTTATTTTTATAAATATTATTATTATTATTATTTTTTATTATACATTAATTTTATTTTAATTTTTGTAATTTTTCTTTTATTTTTATAAATTAAATCAGTCATTATTTTAATTTATTAAAAAATATTTACGCACATTTTTTTTAAGTATTTTTGTTTTTTTTTTTATAAAATTAATAATTTTATAGTTTATTGAAATTTAATAATAAAATTAAATTTGTGGTATTTTATTGAACAAATTATTATTAAATTTAACAAAAATTTTGATTATATTTAATTTTTATATATTATTTAGCAGCCGGTGGCAATTGGGGGCTGGGGTGTTTTTTAATTAAATTACATAATATTTTAACAGTCGCGGTGTAATCTCAATGTAGATAGTAGTGAAAGATTGCGTAGTCAGTTCGTAAACAATTAATTCATTGCGAATAACCGATTCATTCAATGGTCATGAGTTAAAAACGAATAAGTCGAGAGAATCAGATTGCACCACCGTTGCTGTACTCAGGTTAATGCAAAATCAATACAAATTTTCTTCATACATGGAAAACTTCAAAATCGATGAATTGGATGTTAATGAAATGAATACCGACATAGACGTTACACAATGATGAAATAAGTATCACAGAAATACTGAGAATTATTTTATTTTTAATATTTTAGATTTCATAGTGTAAAAATGAAATAAATTCAGACATTGGAAAGCTTAAATTTAAATAATTTTCATTCCATGTTTTCATAGCCAATTTAGAAAGTCAATTCTATAAATTCTTTCAAAAAAGATATGATAACGCGATATACTTAGAAATAAATCAAACATGTTAATGATATTTGAATTGTTTCCTGCAGTCATTTAATGAGACATCGATATACAAATATAAGTGGTAATCTGGAAGTGGAATTTTGGAAAATCATTCATTTTAAATTGCCTAACATATTTTAATCTGGTTTTAAACACACCCACACCCGGGAACAACTTTCAATGATCAAATGCTGTCATATTTACGCTTATGTGTTAAGAATTGGTTATATAAATATTATATAAACGATAAAAAAATGAAATAACGAAAAGATCGAAAGGATCTTTCTTATGAAATTCATCACCAGCAGCACATTTCAAAAATTAATCATTCAATAACAATTACAAATAATTTAAATTGAAGGATATTTCCGGATAAAATGCAAACAAAAAGAAAGTGTTTTTTTCCATAATGTTAAAGAGAAAAAATTACTTTGAATCTATTCATTCGAAGATTTTGGGAATCAATAAAGTATGCTTTTTTTACACACAGTTTTCGAATCTCAACAATTACCAAATGAAGCCGGTTAACTGTTTAAAAAAATAATTAACAAAATTGCACAATATTCATCTTTCTGGCTGATGATGGAAACGCGAAAATATCAAAGAATTGACCAACGGCTGAAGTTGAAATCCGGCCCATTAAAGTGGTCAAATTTTTATTATAGATTTGAGTACAAAGCTCAACGAAAATTTTTATAGAAACAGAAACATTGTGGAATATTTCATACATTGTTTTAAAAGAGCAGCGAACTGCAATTATTATTATTGTATTATAGTTTATGCAGCGTATGAAACTTAACCAAAAGAGTATATCAAACATGCCTGGTAACACCATATGACTGGCATTGTGGGACCGAAGGAACATCGATGGGGGTGTGGCGGTGAGGATTTCTTTAAACGGAATACTATTATCTAAATAACTATTTACAAAGAAATGAGTTTGCTTATTTAAAATACAGTAACTGCATGTTATGACGTAATCAATCTCCCGCAGACAAAATCCATTCTAACCAAATTGAAAAATATGATAGATTTACTGAATTTAAAAACTTGTGCGTATTTTATCTACAATGTATTTTTTTTTAACGTATAGTAATTTTAATTAGTAGTATTATTTTTTAAAATTATAAATGCGTAAATAACTAAAATAATGAAACCACATACACACTTTTAGTTAATATGGTCCATACATATAATTTTGTCTTCTCTTTTCTAATCACCTATTTTGTTGTTTATAATAGCATAAATATTTCTGATATTTATATTTAATATAATTCTATAGTCTATATTTATAATGTAATAATTAATAATTATAAAAAATTAATCATATACAAATTTTAATTATAAATAATTATATTGGTTATTTAGGTGAAATTTGTCAATGCATTGAATTGATGACATATTTTTCACCTTATCTTGTACAGTAATCAATTGGGATTTTAAATTTCTTTATAATTACAATACAAGATTAAAAAATTAGTGTTATCAATGGGGTGGTAAGTGTGTTATAAAAAAACACAACAATTTAATGAGATAGCACTATAATTATGAACGTGCCGATGTGAAATGTTGTTAATAATATTTTAAAAATCAACATTGATAATAATTTAATAGATCGAAATATTTTTTTTTAATTACTAATTATTGTATTCGACTATAAACAAAATATCAAAATTATAGAAATTAATAAATGAATACTAAAAAAAATATCATAATCTTATAATATTATTAATAATTAATCTCATTTATAAACAATTATATAGTTTTTTTTTTCTTTTCTTACTTATCCCACATTTAAAAACATATACATTGCGATTGAGATTATTGACTATTCAATGCCAAATGTATTTGTTTCTTCGACAGCCAGCAATAATTTTTCATGTAAAACATCTGGTGTTGGATACGGTGGTAAATCCAATCGATTAAAACATGTATGTGCACGTGGTAATGCATTTGTTTTACCCCATTTTTCAATACAAAAACGACGGGGTCCCGTTGAACCACGTAATGCTGAGAATCCTTCAAATGGTATACTTGATGTACCGGTAACAAATTGTAATAAACGTAAACGTTGTTCGTTTGTGAAACGTTCAATGACTTGCCAAAACCATAAAATAACATAATGTGTGTCATGATAACCACTACGATATTCTGTATTTATACGCCAATCGGTTATATCAATTTCGGCTGTACCGGCTATCACCAATTCTAATTCTCTGGCATCGAATACCGATACCAAACGTGATTCAATAACTTCATAAAAACCACGTACCAACGATTCGGTTTGTTCTTGAACACCACGCTCTAAACGCCATTTTACCATACGTTCTAAATATTCTTTTTTATTTTTTTCTGTTACCGTTATACTTTTACCACCCGGTTTCAATTCACGTTCGACAATGTGTCCCAATAACTCTTCGGTCACACAAAATGTTAAACCTAAACTGTTACCGGAACCAATGTCATTGTCACGTATCCATTGTAATGATTGATGAAATTCACTGTCCAATGATTCTAGATCACTTAGTGCTACCGGTAAACGTAGCAAGGCTTTATAAAATGGACGTGTAAAAAATGCATCCAATAAATATTGATGAACTAAGGCTAAACCCAATACACGGCCACTGAAACGAAACCTGTGGAAAATGGAAAAAAAATAATGACATTATTATTTTAGAAATTTAGTTAATTTAAAATAAAATATAATACATAATTTATGATATTTTGTCCAACATATGTAGACCCGAAATAAATCTAAACAATCATATACTGTAAACTCTTTATTTTGATCAATAAAGTGTCGTAAAATTTCTAGAAAGATTTATTATACAATATATTGTACGACTGCATAGACTACAGTTAGGTTAAATCAACGGATACCACTCTACATTAATTCGTAAATTGGAATTGAAGGAGTTTCTAATGTTATGGAATGTACCTTGTTCTGTTTTCAACGTCACGTATCAACCCTTGGTTTGGTTAATAATGACCCATGCACTAACAATTCATCTTAATAAATATATGGTTTCTATATAGTGCAACATTCTTATCGATCTTCTAAAATAACGCTGTCATTGTCGTTACCACCATAGTAGGTGTAATAATGTTGCACTATCCATAAAATGTAACAAAATCAATTAACGGGTGATGAGATGATCGAGTTGGATAGAAATACGTACCACAAATTATTAAGAAATGTGAGAAAATGTAAATAAATATAGATAAAAAAAAAACTCGTACATACCAATCATGACAATTATCAACAAATGCTGATAATGGTGAAACTTGTACGGTATACGTATCATTTGCTGAATATTCGAATAAACCATAGTATGGATTAAATAATTCACGTGATAATAGGAAAAAAAATTCACGTGATGGACCACCATAATCTAATCCTTCTTCTGTATCCCATAACACAGCCAAGCGTCCACGTTGCAAATCTTTTTTATTTGCCGACATAATGCGACGGAATGCATCTTCTAATAAATGTGATCGTCTTATTTGAAGTCTACAGAAAATATTATTAGATAAATAAATAAATAAATAAATAAAATAAATAAATAATTTATTATAAAAATATACAAACTTTAATTTATGGGGTCCTTGTCCATAACTTTTTGATTCCAATTTACGATAGAAACCTCTTAATTTTGCTTCAAAATCACGACGAAATGGTGGCGGTGCACGTTGTGTTACACGACTAGTATTCATATTTGGTGATCCTTGTGGACTTCTAGCTTGTACTGGTACATAGCTCATAATTTCTTGTTCGAAAAGACTATAAATATACACAAATCATAGTTTATTGTTAATTTTTAATTGGTTTAAAAATCAGATATTAATTAAATCTATATATAACAAAGAATATATTCGGCAAACAAATCTTATAGCCATAAATTATTGTGTTGGATAAATCTATTGAAATTGAAAACAATAATATAAATTTCGATTTTCTTAACATTTTCAATTTTCACTTATTTATAGTTAATTATATACATTCACAAGGTGTTGTAAAGATTATTTTCTACTACTTGAACTGTTATGGCATTAATTTTTTCGAATTTCTTGTAAGAAAAATGATTAATTATAGAAACACTGACACAACACATTTGCCTAATAAACTAGAAATTAAAAATCTTTCGAGTAGTTAAACCATCCAATTTTCTAGAAATTTTGAAGAATACACAATTGAGACCATTTTCCGAAAGATGAATCTTTGAAATTTTCTGTTACGACTATGAAAGGAATATGGAGTTGTTTTAAAAATATTTTAGTTTTAGTTAAAGGTAGTTGGTTAGGAGTTGTGTTGCGGCTAAGGTAAGCGGATGAAGAGTCGACATGCAAAAGATAGTGAAGTTAGAGTATATGGCACGACCCTATTTCTGGCGGAAGCTGAATCGCGGCGTATGGTAAACATATTAACCGAACACTATTTTTAGCGAACACCTTAAGAAAATTGAGATGATGACGAACAACGATGACAGTGGAAGGATGACAAGATTAAACATGTGAATCACACGTAATTAAAAATAAAATTTAGAGTGAAAAATTAATTTAAATTAATATTCTATCGAAAAAAAGACAATAACTCATTATGAATTATTTTTTTAAATCATTTATTGTCTGTCTGTAGACGTTGAGTGAGTAGTATAATAACAAACAACATTTAACAATTAACTTATTTAAAAAATAAATTATTATTATTCATTGCCATATTTATTATAGACACACACACAGTCATTCAAAAAATTATGCATACAATTTTCGATAAAAATTTAAAAAAAATAATAAAATTTATATTTGGACCAAAAATTGTCTTCATCGTAAGTAATTGTAATTGTTACAAATATTAGGTCAATAATAATAAATAAAGGAGGTGCTAATTTATTTTATTAATTATTCATTGTTTACATACGCATGCAAGCAAATATATGGTGTGTGTACGACGTATGACGTATTATAATGGAATAATAACAATGATTTAATATAATTTGAAATGTATCACCTACAATACAACAACAACAGCAAAACTAAACAATGCAATCGATTGATAATAGTAAATTTTAAATATTTAATATATGGACGATACAATAAGAAAATCATTTCTTTATTTTATATAAATAATGAAACTTCGAAACTTTGTATTCGTTCGTACATAATATAGTAAAGTACAAATTATACATTTTCTGTCCGTAATATACCCGGAATGGATTTTATAGAAAATTTAAACAATGTATCAAATGACTTTTTTATGTAGCTTATTGGAATGCTATTGAATTCGGGTTCCTTTTATCGCTAAATTAGAAAATAGTCGCAGATGTTGCTGCGGTAAAGCAAATAAATTTGATTTATTTGTAAAGAAAAAAGTTAGTGGTAATTCTTGCACGATAAGAAAGTGAATTATCTGTGCCATATTCGTCAAATGTGTGGATATCTATATTCGTAATAAACAAAGACAAGAATATGCTATTCGCAATTACTTCAATACACAAAGATAATACAAAGCATTTAACTATATCACTTGAAACAAATTCTTTGTGGATAATACCTTTGGAATCGTAAAAACAAATTGTTTTTTGAATACTACAATATTTGATCAACAGTCAATTGGAATGTGAAACCAAATATGAATACATCTTTCTTAGAGCAATTTTTTCTGTTAAAATCAGTTCCATTTCTATCAATCTCACTGAAATCTCGTACTTGTTTGATGTTTGCTTTGGTAATCATTGCTGATGGTCGATATTTTGGCTTACACTAAAGGAAATTACATGAAACTTTGACAGTTTATTAAAGTCGGTTCAGCTGCCAATTGAATGTGTTACCATCCAGATCCATATAATCTTATGGAAAGTCATTTCGGTAATGTTCTGGACATAGGGTGTTTGTTTGCGTCATCATAATTGTATTTGTTAAATAATAATTAATTAAAATTAAATTTCAAAGAGTTTATTATATATTCATTTCATTTTAAAATACAGAGGGCAATTTTCAAATTAATATCATAACAAAAACATTAAATAACAATAATGATGCGTACATGAATTTTCGTGTATGCAATTTATAAAAATATATAATCAATAAATTTAAGATAAATTTATAAATTTTTCCAGTAACCTTGAAAATGACTATTTAGTTTTTTTTTGAATGTATGTGTCATTCGTTAATTAATTAAAAACAAAATTAAGAAATTATCTATAATACGCCGGTTTTAGTTTTGTGTATAAATTGATATGATAACATTTATTTTTTAAATACAATATATAAAATGAACACGGTTATTCAAAAATAACTTTAGAAAATTTCATTAAAATTGATTTTATGTGAATGAATTATTTCAATGGGAAACATGCAGTAGTAATGTAAATTATGATTTTAATGGGTCCATTAGATAATTGGCATTTTAAGTAATTTAAAAGTTTATATAGATAGGAATTTCCCTTATAGATTTCAACCAATTTTTCCATTGAAACATTTTTAGAGGATTACAAATTAATTTTCAGTGTTCGCGACCACAGATTTTCGTGTGCGTATATAATCGGATGTTAACAAAAAACTATGAGCAGTCAAATTTATGTCCAATTATTTTTTAAATGCTATAGTCATTTTTTGGACAGTTTGGGACACATTTCTAAAAGAAAATACTTCTGGTTTACCATATAACAACTCACCAATCCTCCCTGCACTCCTTATTCAAAAAAATAGTTGAAACAGAAAAAAATTGGCCGATATTACAATACATAATAAATTGCTTCCTCATTCACCATTCACTTGGATTTATCACCCTATTATACTGAAGCAGTAGTATTCATTTTTGTAAGATCACTGCAGTGTATTTTTCTTATAAATTATATGGGTATAGAGATTAAATTGTGAAGGAACATATTGGGTATTCACTAAACAAAATTTTCCGGAAAATCGACTGTTAGAATATAGTCATCTTTTATATGAACTGATTTTTCAATTGACATTGCGAAAATTCAAAGAAATAAAGTGAACAGAATTCGAACATCCACCCTAAAAATACAGAGTAAAATTGAAAAATTATTAAATTTCTGGATTAAAATGTTATTCATTGTTTCAATTTTATCGGCTGAATATAAATCCTGGTACAGTAAAAATATGTAAAAATTAATTTTTGATTTTGTGTGTAATTATTCAAAATGTGATGCAAGATATAATTTGTAGGAGTGCTGCTGAGGTATGTGCTGCAATAATTAATTAATTAAATTATTTCAATTTTAAGAATTTAGCAAGTGATTTGTAATGTGTTGGTGAATATAATTATTACAATATACTGAACATAAATATACACACACACACAGATTATACTAATAATTCAAATATCTGAAATAATATTGACCAACCAAAGAGCAGTGTCTCACAATGGACAAAGACACGAAGAAACTGTTTTTTAGAAATATTTCGCTTCAAAACAATGGGATCAATTTTCATATGTATCACAATGGGAATTGCGTAGGCTACACATATACTCTGCGAAATGGCAAAAATCGATTTGTTTGAAAAATAACTGAAATGGATTAAGAAAATAAAATAAGGTCGCGCAGTTTACTTCTAAAACTATCCATAATTCTAACCTAAAGCTTAATCTTACTATTTATATACGAATGCCGATAGAATATTTGTTGTTACACATTTTATTGTATATTATTATTATTATTAATTAAAATTAAATTTGACTGGAAAAACTAAATAAAATAATTATTAACGCCGCTGTCAATTCTACGGCAATCCACCACGGTCGACAGTCTCTTGAACCATTTGATAGACAATTATTTTATATTATATTTTGGTGTTATACAATTACGTTTGGATAATATTTTTATCAAATAAAATTTAAAAATAATCTAACTATAAATTACAAAAGAGTTAGTAAACTAATTGTCATATAATAAAATATGATATTATTATAAGATTTAACAAATTATTGTGTAGCATCACTTAATATTCAAAAACCAACAACAACAATTAATTATCTTCTTAAGTTAGAGTTACAGACAATTACACACATATTCTATATGCGCTTATGCTTCAATTTTAAATACAATGTTTATTTTAAAAATATCTATATATGATGTACGAACACAAATCATTAAAAATTTAATCTTATCATAAAAATTAAAATGTTTCTCATTCAATACAAAGTTCTATAAAATATAAATTGTAAATATTATATTTATATTATATTATGTAACAATAAAATGAATGTATTTATTCAAACTTGCACTTGAAAATGTTACGTATTTATTTTATGTTCCCGCAATATGCGCGTACACATATTATCATAAATTATATCATAATATATTGCGTATGTGTATAAAAGTGCTGATAAATATTAATAAGATAATAATTTGAGATCAAAAATGTTATCTTTATATATTTTATTTTTATCTTTTTCCATTTTATGAAACACTTATTACAACTCAATATGCACAAAACAAAGCCACATAACATATATTATTACATTTTATTTTTCGTATATGTATGTGTATGTGAAAGCATAAAAAAAAATAAAGGACTAAATAAATACTAAATTCTAATCATAATATGGTATGGAAATAACAAAAATATGAATAATTGTAGCAATATATTTTTTGTTTGAGTTTTGAAATGATTCATAAGGAAATTTAATTATTGAAAATTTTTATGTTTTTCAACAGATATATTCGGAAATATTTTGAAATAACATATTTGATAAAATTAAAATTCCATATATCTGTGAGGAATTCATCAGTCACACAAAGAATTTTTATATATTATATGTGTACAAAGTGATGGAAAACCTCTTTTATATTGGATTTTAACTCGTATTGATATTTAACTATTTAATATAGGTTCGAAGACTGCTATCTATTAAGATCTATTTATATAAAAAATCCGCTTTAATTATAAAAATCATATATGAATATTTGAAATTGTTTAATAAATTTCCGACAATGTTGCAATCACATTTATTTGCAACACAAATTTTCACGACTTTTATACCTTTCGTAAATAAACAGACGTAATTTCATCATGTATATATATATTTGGACAGACATGTCACCCACGACGATACAGCTACACTTCTAACACAGGTTTTCTAGTGAACTGATTAATTAAATAAATAATTTATTAATTTTACAACTTGATTGTGCCGCAATGTGGTATCGTAATACACGAGGTGGTATTATGTGGATGATGATTTGGAGCGTATGTCTAAGTAATAAAACGAAAATTAATTTTCACTAGAGTCACATAATAATAATTAACTAAAATTGAATCTTGATGTTGATGTAAAACGATACAGATCAATCCAATAACCAAAAACTCCAAAAAATTATAACTATACGTGTTTGTTGTTCGATAAGGTATTACATCAAAAACATATACAGACAAATTTTCGTAACATTAAAATTTTGATAGATTAACTGTTTTCAATCGCTGACCTGTATGACGATATTCGAAATTGATTCGATATTATAAAGGTTATCCTTGATGTGAATTACACAGGATATAAGGAAAGCGCGAGGATCGAATTCGAAAAATGTGATATTAATAAATGATAATGTTATTGCTCAGTATATAATATTTCTGCAATATATATGATTAATTGGATTTGATGCAAAGTAGCAAGTTTTATCGGACTATATAGCAGAGGTATTTGTTGTTCTATATTACCTAAATTTATTAATTTTTTTTTGACAAATATATTTTAATTCCGCATTTATTTACTTAAACATTATAGGAAACAATATGACAATTGATGTGATAAATTTAATTTTATATATATTTACAATATAATTTTACAATTTATATATGTGAAGCAGCAACGCAATTGGCAATTGACAATTGACATAAACGATAAAACCGTCTTAATAATTATGATTTATTGAATAAAAATCTTATTATATATTCTTCCTATATATATATATAATATGTTACAACGAACTATGCGTTAAAATCATTCTTATCTGCGTTCCTCGATGTTTAATATTAATTGGTTTAATTCGTCTATTGTCAATCAATTATATTTTCAAATAAGATCTTTTCGATATTTATATTATTACACAAAAAAAAACGTCTATAAATAAATATACGATTAGATTAGATATACATGTATTGATATTGTTCACAGTTTGTCCGAAAAGTAACCGGGAAATCACTATTAAAAAATGGATCTTGGTAATTTTGTAACTTCGCTAATTGCAAATTTATGTATTGCAAATCTTCCTGGATTCATTTCCTTTGAAAAATGTATATAAAGAAAAAGAAAACCCCGTTTTAAAATTGCGAAACATTCTACCGAAACTCCTGAAAGGTTTATTTATTTAACGAATCATATCGAGATAGTCAATGTGTTTCAGTTATAAGCAAGAATAAATCCATACGAAAAATAATCGAAATGAATTTTGTCTTAATAAAATATAAGGTAACTTTACAATCACATATCAAAATAACTTTATCTATAAATCTATATATAATTAATATAGACGACATAAAATATATACCATTTAGCAATGAGTCAATTGTAAGTTTTGAAATAATTAGTTCGTTGACTAATTAATAATTATAAGAATACATTATAGTATAGTTACTTATCTTATTTCATAAGTTTTCGTATAAATATATATAGATAATAAATAAATATTGTATTACAATATATTATGTTGATGCCATTTTATTGCGGAAAACTTAAATTATCTATATATAAAATATATTTATGGATTAATCAATGTCACTCACACATTGTCCAAAACACAATGTTAATATATAAATATAGAATATTTTTATAAAGACCTTACGAAAACATATATATGTGTATTAGGAGTACTTAGCAATTACACAAAAATTAATTATTTAAATTTATAGCACTACGACGCAGTAATCAAATAACAAAATTTTTGTCTGCAAACTGCAATTTTAGATTTATACTCGAGGTGCACCAATACTCCGGCTATTTACTTTGCGTTTGACAGGGTGCAATCAATCTATATATTTATATTACACTCGATACATCAAAACAATGGTCTGTTATATATCCTTTGAATTATTTTAATTAAAAAAAATTTTACTTTACATTTATCAATATTTAATTATGCCTTTCAGGTTAATCTGTTGAATTTTGCAGCACACAAAAAAAATGTATTCCAATAAATCAATCAATTAATTGACAGAATAATTATCAGACCATTTTATCATTTCATAAAATAGGCAGATTTTTAGAAAATAAAATCAGTAAAACTGCGGTGATAGGAGTGACGATTCCAAGAACCATCATCCATTACAAATAACTCTATATATGCATTATTCATAAAAGATATTATAAAATCAGATTCAATCCAAGATACACAATTGCTGCATTAAAAGCAAGCTTTAACCGCTTATTTTTATTAGTCGATGACTTTTTAATTCATATTTATATTGATCATTTAAATAAATAAAATTTGCGTAGCACAACGTTCGTTTTAATGTGTGAAAATGAAAATAAAATGGTTGTATAAAGTGCGAGATAATAATTATTCGGTAAATATTTGGTGACTTTAATTGATGTATAATTAATTAAGTGTATATAAAAATAAAGGATATATATTCCTTATTATGTGTACAAAGATTATGAGCACTGGCGATTATTATATGGAATTCCATTCAGTCATATTTTTAAAATGAAAAAATAATTATTTTCGATTATTATAAATTAAATTGAAAACACAAGGATTAAAATCAAATGAAAACTAAAAACACAATATCACAAACATTTCACACTAAATTCAAATATGGAAAATATTGTAATAATAATAATAAATAAATAAACTTACACCGCAAATAGTATTGAAAAAGCTTTGGTAATAAATCCCATATTGTTTTATTGTATTATTATTAAATAAATAAATTAATGTAATTTTTCGAATGGATTCTTGTTGCTCCATTTAATTGATAATTTTCATAGTGATCAACCAACCCCCAAATGCACCACACAAAAATAATTTTATAATTTTTTTTTGCTAATATACACTTTGTTTTATATCGCAAACGTATTATAATGTCGTTAATAAAACACACAATTATTATTATTATTATTATTAAAAAGTTATTATCATCGCAACGTTAATTTATGTTATGTTCACACACAAAAGAATTATTTCCGAAATCGTTGGGAACAAAAAAAAAAAACTTTGTGTGAAATTATAATATTTATAAATAAATCAATAATAAATTATATTTGCAATTTATATTTTCTTTTGTTGAGACCTAAATAACAAATACATATTACACCACTAAAAGATAACGAGATAATAATTATAATATTACGATATAGTAGTTAAATATGATAATGTGGAATATTAACCAAAAAATGAAAATCCAATTCAATGGCAATATATATAATTGTGGTGAGTGTGTGGATGGATGGATGGATGGATTTGTTTTCATTCATTTAAAAATAATATTATAAAATTATAATTATTGTAATTAAATTCATTTACCACACCAACAATGAAAGAGAAAAAATGAATCATACTACTTTTTTTTTTAATGTTATAAATAATTACATAATAAATTTATAATTAATTAATTATTATTTATAAAATACAATATTATAATATAGTCTATACAAACAGTGGCGTCAATAAGTTTAGCTACACACACACACACTAGAAAATGGAACAATATCCGCCAACCATAACATTAACAACACACTTTTGATTGGTTTTTTATGAAAATTTTGTGATTACACAATATTTGAAAAACTATATGAAAAATTAACTGCGATTATGAGTTATAATTAACACCCAACGAATTTACATATATATGATGTAATCTTCTTGGGTACAATTGTTACAAGAAGGCCACGGGCTAATAAATTTCATGACAATCTTATCTACATCGTTTAAACATTTTATTGTAACACCATTTAAAAATAGATTACTATTATTCCAAAGATATGTTTGTTGAAAAACAGTTCTTATTTAAACATTTTTACATTTTCTATATCAATAATTAATTAACAAAAAATTTAAATTTGTTAATTTTAAATTGAAATAAAGTGAAAAAAAAAAATTTGATGCTCAATAAAGTCAAAAAGTGTTAAAACAGAGATTTTAAAAAATAAATGGAAATAAAGAAAGATAAAAAAACCAAATGCACAGCTTTAAAAAATTTTGATTATTTTACGGAACAATTTTATTTGGTATATAAAAAAAAAGTCTCAATCCATAAGAGCGATTTTCATCATACATATGTACTGCGACACCCTGTATAAATATCGAATTGTGTTTATTCTATTTATTATGATTAATTTGAATTCATGCGCGGTTTCATATTGTATCTGAAAGATTTCTTTATATATATATGTGTTTATTCACTTAGTCCTTGTTATATGAAAAGAAGGATCGTACATTTGGAAAACAGATTTGATATTACAATATAATAAGCGAATATTAAATATAAGAGTTAATTTCTGTGGAGGAATGTGAGGAGGCTCGTAAAGATATCTAAACACTGATTATGTGTAAATCTTCGATGTATATGCGAATCTATATGGAAATGAAAAGCCTATCAAAAGAGGGTAAAACTTTTATGAATCGTTGTTGTTTAGCGGGCGATTTCAGACCATAATTTCTCTACTAATTATTGTTTTATATATTTTATAAACATTTCTATTGTCTAATTTTGGAAAAATCTGAATGGAAATTTCCATTTTATTATTGTTATTATGATTAATATTATTATTTAATACGCATTTTTATTTTATATATTTTATAGAATAGTCTTACAAAACGCACATAAAAATAATTACTCATTACACTATAAATGCGGTGTGATTAAGACAGAGTGTGTCTAGACATAGTATTAAATTTTTGTATAATTTTATAAAAATTTTGATGGTATTGTTTTTTATTATTATAATTTTATATTTATTTAATATCAATTAATTAATACAAATATTTTTCTAATGCATAACAAATATTGCGTATTGTTAGTTCCGAACTGATGGTGATAAAAATATTTCATTGAATATACAATATTTTGAATAAATTAAAAATTATTTTGCAAGGACAGAACTATATTCTGTATAATGCTATATTTGTCAGACATTGTCCGCATTTAGGATTACTATTTTATTTTGATGGATGCAGTCAATCCTTACGATCATCCTATGAAAGTCAATAAAAATTGAATTAATGAATGGATTGCTTCAAAACACGACGATTACTTCAGACAGGGAATCCATTAAGTGTTTGCAAAAGATGGACGAAGGTAGTTGGAGGATGGTGGCATGCTTTGAAAATAATTTACCACTTTTATATTACTTGCTAAAAAAAAATGTAATTTTAACCGAAAAACGGAACTTACTTTTGCATACACACAATTTATAATATTTTAATTGTCATTATTGAGAAATTTACATTACAATCTATTGTATATCGATTTCAAAATTGTCATGGTGTTGTATTGAGTAATTTTGACCATCGCCAAGAAAAATTACAACAAACCAAATCTTCTATTCTCTTTGAAGATACCTTAAAAATCATAATCAAAAAATTGTTTATATTATTTCTATACTAAAATAATTATTTTGTTCAAGAATTTTTATCCATCGCAACACGCAGTACAAAATTTTGAACCCATATAGTAGTAGTGCATCAAAATTTATTTCCTACACTGTGTATTAAATATTTAATTTATTAATATTTATATCTAATATTAAATAAAATGATTATAATTTTTTACACAATATTCTTTCCGATTTTCTATGAACTTCGATGTATTTATGGTATATAGAAATAATATTAATAAGTATAGCGAAGGTATAACACATAGTATAAGAACATGTGCAATGGTCTAATTCTTAATGCTGAGATGACCTTTATTTGATTATTTTTAATTATTCATAATTTTTAGTATAGTAGTAGTATATTATTATAATTATTATTTATAATAATTATTTTAAATTATTACATATTATAAATATAGAATTAATTAATGCCATTATATTATATAACAATGACACACATATTTTGATGAGTCGATTTCTTTTAATATAATTTTTCCTATATATTTTTATAAACAAACAATTAATTTATTTTTATTTTAATTATACAAATATTAATTAAATGATAATTTTGTATTTTGGTTTTTCTTTGACTTTAAAATACAGAACAGAGCAACAAACAAATGAAATGCAATTACATCAGGAATTCGAAAACAGATTAAGAATTTTAATTTTTATATACTCGTAAGTGTTAAAATAATTAATTATATAATATAGCAAAAATGACAATAATTTAATAATTTTTTTCTATTTTAATTATAATTATTATAATCAATTAAAAATAAATAGTTAATTAATTAATCAAGAAAATATATAAAATATTTATGTTTTTTGTGTCGTGGTTTTATAGTGTTATTTTATGATTTTATATTATTATGTAAAATACCGCACATAAAATTTCATCCTTCAATGAATTTGTATATTTTATAGGTAATATTAAATATGTAAAATACGAGTATTAAGTAAAAGTACCTATAATTACATTGTACATTGATTATTTTATTATTGTAATTACATATTTTAATTATTTTTATAATTATTATTATTATAATAATTGTCATTTTAATCAAAATGTTATAAAACTTTCGCGAATTACGTCTATACAGATGAAAATATTAGTAAATAGTGTGAAATGTGTATTTATTTTTTTTGGAGAAATAGCATATATTTATATTAAAATCGAAGTTAAACAAGACAGTTTTCAATAGATAAATTCATAATAATAATAAGGGTTAATGGCAATTCACAACTCTTGGAGGAGATGTCGTTAAAATAATTAAAACTGGTCAAATTTTCTTACTAAATGGAGAAATTCATGTTTTCATAAATTTTTTAAGTCATTAAATTCTGTTCCATTCAATTTATAGATGGTCTTTACATGATTCTGTACATATACAGCAGTAATTTTTCTGTATAGCCATGTCACCGAAACAATAACGTCCTGAGGAGTTAAAAAAAAAATCCTTGAAATGACGTATAAAAATTAACACATTATTTTTAACTTTTTATTTCAAAGTCAACTATAATTTTACAGAAAGTTATATTATATCGGGTGACGTGCGTCTACAAACAAATTATTACTGATGTATATTTCGGTTTCTTCCGGGTTGTAAGTTGGGTATATAGCACAGATTGCGGATAGTCGAACGGCCTATAATATAATGGGTTACAACTTTACAAAATTTAATCAATTTCCAATTTTTTATATAGCAGAACTTTTTAAAATTGCTTCAGGTGTGTTCGGAAAATATATATTATATTTTCCAATTTTCATTTCATCGGTAAGTGAAAGGTGTATCAAAAATATAAAATATTATACAGCACATAAATGCCGCACATTTTTTGAGTACAGATATATTTCTTAAACTTCTTGTCCAATTTTATATTCATAATTTATCTTCAGATCACCCATTTTGGAGATGTGTCCTTAAGTATTACTTCAGTCATTTGTAAATATTCCTGTCAAAATCGCAATTCCATTTTTATTTCTTATTATTTTCACATTTTTGATGATGAATCATACTAACATTTGTTTGTCTCAAACCTGACTGTTTGCTTTATAGCGGAATTCATTCCGCCTTGGTTTGTTTTTTAGCCTTTCTCGGATAGTGTAAATTCCTCTATGCTACAGAAGAGTCTCGCATTCTATGGGATATGTTGCAGATCCATTTCCGGCTATAGTCTATTCACTTCTTCATTTCTCATTATGTACTAAGATGACCGCACACTTACGCAGTATAATATCACATTATTCGATTGCCAAAATTTAGTTCAGCCTATAGTAACAAAACATTTTGAAGTTGATTGAGTCAGAGATTATATATATTGCTCCAATGGTTGCTTTACTCGCACAAGTGTGCTATAATCGCAATCAGAAAATTTGTATCTTTTTTTAAAATAAACATTCTACACTATTTTGTATTAAATTTTATATTACTCTGACTCTATATAAATATATTCTGGAATAAATCTCTGACCTAATAATAATAGATGAATTAAATTTAAATTGCAATTGTTAAGTAGCGAGTAAAAGTACAATATATTGTATTAAATAAAATTGGTATAGTTAAATTAATTATAAAATGAAAATTAAATTCATTAAATTTATATAAAACTGAGTGGTTAAAAAAAAAAAATAATATAATAATTGTGTTTTTATAGTTAAATTTAAATACAGGATGTTTCGAAAGATATATAGCAGGGGATGGAGGTTGGATTTGAAAATAAATTATTAATTTAGTTGCCATAGTCTTATATGTAATGAATAATACCAATTATTTAATTAATTTTTACAGCGTCATTGATGGTAACTATGCAATATATTATCATTTTGAAACACCCCATCATATTTTTTTTTTATTTCGTATTTTGGTACAACCAATTTGTTTTTGAATTTAATTTATTTACGAAATTGCATTTTTGTTGCATTTTTTATGTATTTTATATTATTGCACAGAGTACACTTAAAATTAAGTTTTTAAATTGATATTTTCAAAATTATAATATTTATAAACATGCAACATATGAAAGAATATAATAATTATTTTAATGATGATTATAAAATTTTAATTTATTATTAAACAAAAACTCGAGACTGTCATTTAATGCCTATACACTGAAGGAATTGTCATGAAAGTTGTCAACATGGTCGATTAACAATATATATATAAATAAAACAATCACCAGTCAATAGTTGGGGTTACCAGATCCATTTATAATATATATTAGAAATTTATTCCGGTTATTTTTCGGACAATGAGTGTAGAAATAGATATATTGTTGCGTCTATTATTCGCACTTATCCATGGACAAAGTGTCACATCAATTTTAATTAAATATAATAAGATTTGAAATTGGTTTATGCGTCACTACGGCGGGCTAAAATACATATTAATAATTATTAACAAAATATTATAGTATTTTATATCGTAATTGTTGTAATTGGTTCAGTTATACACATCGCATTTATAGAATATAAAATTTTAAATATTTTATTATAATTTTCTTTGACATTGAAATTGAATTTGTACTTGCATATTTTTGTAAAATGTCAATAAATGTATATAAATAATGTTATATGCAAATATATGCACAAATACAAGTCAGTTCTGGTAATCATCAAACAACTTACGTGTATGATTTTATAAATAAAATCACATAATTAAATTTATATATTGTAAGTAAAGTTGTGTGTATAGTTAATATCTATAATATTATATATCAACACAATATAATCACACTAATCATAATCATATGATATCAATAAAACAATAATATTTATACTTTATTATTAAATTGTATACATGCACCAGGTTTATGCATATGAAACTGGTCATATAGATGTCTATAATGGTAAAGTTATTGTGAATCTGTAAAAATACTATATGTATTTGTTGTGTTGACTGGTGTCAACAATATTAAGAATACAGCTCATTTCAACTTTTCTACAACAATATAATTTTTTATTTATCAAAAACGGAATAAAGTTTTGCCTCAGAAAATCAAGACATTTGTTACGTCAACCGTAATATTCACAACACTTGGTTCCATCCGATTACCATTTGTTTTCATCGATGAAACCTGCACTTAAAGAGCAGCACTTCAAAACATCTGAAGAACTGTAAAATTAGGTGTCTGAATGCGGTTTTAATCAAAAGAGGAACATTTTATTGCGATGGTAATTATTTGGTATAAAAATAATTAAATAATAAATACTTTATTTTATACAATAGTTTAAAAATTGCGCTTTCATAGACATACACCTGATTTTTATACATATATCGTATTAGATAAATTAATTAAATAAATTGTAATTGATCATGATTAAATATTACAGGTATATATTTTGATAAGACGCGATGGATTATAAACAATACATTTGATTTTTTTTTATAATACGTGCAAAGTTTATTTATATTTACAAATAAAAAAATATATAGAATTAATGTAAAAATAATAATAATAATAATAATAACAACAATAACTAATATAATTTATTACAATATAATCGTAAATCAATTGTTCTTTAACTTTTATATATAGCAATAATAATTGATATCAATATTTAATTCTCAACGTATAATTAATATACGATACTAAATATTTATATGTTACAATTGGACAATAAGTAAAAGGTTGAAAAGTGTTTTTTTTTCTATTCATAACAAAACAATTACTATTTGTATCAGGAAATAATATATAATAATATACATAAAATGATTAGAAATAGAAATAGTTATAGATAATAATAATATTTGAACCGAAAAAAATCCTTGGACAGTTTAGCAATCAAACACAACCGTACTATAAACAGACATGACATATAAGTCAATGAGATACAAAGATCAATATGTTAACCTATATATAGTTTGATGCAATTGTATACGTTTGAAAAATATTCAAGAGCTCTCATCTATACATTTTCATCTCTGTTTAATGTAGCGACATATTAAATTACCAGTCCGAATTAACAAAACGAATACAGATGACCAGATCTAATCAATTTAAAAATAAAAAGTACCCGTCTATATTTATTAGTAATTCAACAGAAAATACCTAGATATAGTCACTATATAAACAGATATATGCGATCATCATAACATCCCAAACCATAAATATATCTCAAACAAAAATTAAAAATTACAATCAATTACAACAATACAACAAATAAGAAATAAAATAAGGAATTCAAACATCACGCAAAAACTGTGGGACAATTAATTTCCAAATAAGAAACACCCGGCGGTATAGAATAGAAGAAAATCTTCATAAATACCACCGCAACGAACCATACTCGTACGCAGTCACAGGTAATTCTTTATTAATTAATTAATTAAAAAAAGGAAGTGATTATATAAAGTTTTTCACATATAATATAGTGTGTGTGGTCATGACAGCTTATCAAAAGCTTTTTGAATAATAATAAATAATAATAGTAAGATAGATAATAAGTTTATCATCCGTATAGGCTTACGAGTAGTAGTAATATGCTTAGAATTAAGGATTTTGGACTGTTTTTCAATACAGTACGAATATTAAACCAAACTCATAAACAAACTTGTCTATATTTAAAATGAACTGAAAAATGCATAAGAAAGAGATTTATTGGATGAGGAAATATTTATGAAAAGTATTACTCGAACCAAGAATTACCATATTAATTGATTATCAGGTAAATCGCAACCGACAAACGCCGATCAGAATAAAAATTTGTAGCATGAAGAATTACTTCACAAAGCCTCTGATATACATGCCAACAAATTATTTGCTCCCAGACATAGTATACGAAAACACTTCCATTTACTGTAAGCCTAAATAATAATCTTGAAATGTCGTTGTTAAACATCAACCTATAATACCAATTCTGCAGGTATTCGAGAGATGGGATTATTTTTTTTTTTCTATCATATAGGTTCAACAAGCAGTTATAAAATTGAAATTGGTAACCCCAAAATTGTAGGGCACTCTAATTGTATGTATAATTACCAAATGATTTTTAATGAAGTGTGTCCATCATAAGTGTATTAATTAGATACGAATAAAATTCTAAATTGAGGTGTATGAGCAAAATTTTAATAAAATCAATGTATGGAAGTTTCAATTTTAATTTATTTGTTGATTGGTGTAATGAAAAGTTTGTTAGGTGATTATTATTGCACGACCTTCTGATATTGTGCGACAATTACCGCATTGATTTTTTACAGAAATTTATTTATTTTGAGACTATTTTCGATTCCCTGAACTTTTTTTTACTGCTTGCTGATGAAAGGAAAACATTGAAGATTCAACGATGGCCATTCTCACAACCACATTCTAAATCAACGACATATAAAATAAAATTAATTTCATACAATTGTTGTGAACGCGTGACAACAAATTGTTGTATGTATTTCAGTTTCATATTATATTATTTTTATAAATAAAAATTAATTACTTCCATTGCTCTGAATTCATTTCGGTTATTTTTCGGACACAATTGTAATTATTATTGTAACATTATAATGATCGACAGTATATATTTATAATAAATTTATTTAAATGACAGAAGAAAAATATTTAAATAATTGCACATTATCAAAAATAAAGAAATTAGCATGTTTTAAAAATTTTTTAAAATGATAAACATTTTAATTATATTGTATATTGAAGTATAAATAAATATATAGTAAATTTATCTGCCAACTATATTGAAATGATATTTCAAAATCGGAAAATTGTTTATAAAATTAAAATTTTATAAATAGAGGAACGATCACAAACGCACATATAAGTAAAAAAAAAAATAAAAAAATGATGCCTAAACAAGAATCACATGTAATTTTGTAATTATCATGTCAATTTTAAATAAGAAATACGAAAAAAACCATTTATAATTTGCAAAAATTTTGACAGTTTTTAAAGATTTTTCATACTACAATAATAAAAAATAGATTAATATTTTAAATAATAATATTTTACGTTATGTTTTTTATGTCAAAAATATTGCATGTTTTATATCAAATTATTTATACAATAATTGTTGTTGATACATATATTTTTTTAATACATGTCTATGGATACAAAATTATTATATTATAATAGAAACAGTGATTCACAAATATCATTCTTTAAAATATACACATGTACTGTGTGTGTGTGTGTGCGCTGTAGTATTGAAAAGAAACAATTATAATATAATAAGCAAATGATATAAAAGTTAATAAAGTGATATGCAACATTTAAGATTTAAAACTCAAGGTAAAATTTATTTAAAACAAAATATATTCAATTTATTATATTATTTTATTTAAAATTATTATTATTATTATTATTATTATTATGTGAATTTTGTACTATATTAAAAATAATTAAGTTATATACGCAGCACTACAACAACAACAACACCAACACCGAATAACATTTTACTATAATTTACTAAAGATATTTTTATAAATTTTTAAATAAAAGTACAAGTGTAAAAGATTGACAAAAATACTAAAATTATATAAAAATTTACAAATTAATCACCACGATAATATCAGAAAAATTGTTCTCATGGGCCATGGTAACTTTACTAGATCGCGTACGTCAGACATATATGTCTGACATGGCTCATGTAGAACTTCTTGGCGTCAGACACATATGACTGACATGGCGATTAACGTGTTAATATATTAAATATTAATACAGAATAAATTTCTATATAAATATATTTGAATTTAGATATTTAATATGGCAAAAGTGAATTTAAAAAGGAACATTGTACTAATATACAATTTGGTTTGGTATAAATTATTATCTATATGTACTTTGGCATAGGTATAAAAATATATATTTATAAATAAAGGTACAAAATAACATACAACAACATGAAATTAAAATATTTACACAAATTTATTCTATTGCCGAATACGATATCTTTACCACAAACTCAAGATCGTGTTTCATCAAAACTAATAAATATTAATGTTATAAATATAAGGGAATGATGACCACAAGATAATAACAACCCCATTCATATTTGCTATGTTTATATATTAATATATAAAAAGGGGTACTCTCCTATTATGTAGGGAAAAAAAACAGTTTATCAGAACCTGCCAGCAATTATCGGAAATTTATAATTTTTGAAATTTCTATATAAAAATATTATACATAGATTTTTCAGTAGTTTATAGATATTTGGTGAAAGCAGCAACTCTTTTGATCTATTATGTCTCTTTAGAATCGGTATCATAAAAAATTGTCTAAATTTAAATTTAAAGTGTGTCTCAAAGAATATAATCTTAAAATTTTATCAGTCAAATGAAATATAGAAACTGCATATTTAGAAATAATTATTAGTTTTGGTTTTATACAATAAATTCAAAATAGTGTCGATAGATCAAGGCAACAATGCATACCGTGTAACAGCGATTTAATTAATGATTCGAATGCCTGTTGTTTTAGTTCAATTGTCTCTAAATTATATGTTTGTAATATATAAACCAACCAAAAATACCACTGCCCTTTTTTACTGCATTTTTTATAAGTTTTGCGTATATATAAAGAGACGTCATAGGGAGATAAATCAGATGCGGAATACACGGTGGATAATTCAACCACATATAGTTGAATATCTAAATAATTCAATGTGAACAAATATGTTACTTCGCTAATGAACAGTCGTATATCGTTTTACTTTGGTGGCATAACAAATGATTATTTGATTGATTGTTAACCGGCAACCAGTTGGGCTTTATCATCAGACCTTTATCATCAGACCACTATAGTCTTTGAAATTTAATTGACACATTGTAAATAAGATCCAAATATTTATCTTTCATAAGAAAAATTACTCAACTCGAATTAATAATATATGCACAATAGTGTGTGACGAGGGCTGAGAAGAAGCATTCACTTTTCAATGTCACTATATTTTTCTTATAACCTGGCTGAAATTAAATTAAATTATGGCAAAAAAAAATTTGTGGTGTTCATCGAATTAAATTTTCCCGGAAAATCGACTTTTTTGAATTATAGTCTTTTTTAATTGGAAAAAAAAAGGTCATAATTTTAACGGATTTCTATTTTTGCGCACAGCATTATAAATTATAATTAATTTCCAATTTTTCATAAAAGATATTTTTAAAATCGATTCAACGCGATCGATTTTCCAATCGATGGCAGAGAAAATTTGTGGTAGAAAAAATTTATTACAAAATTTCACTGAAATAAAACGTAAAATCGATCATATTTTTTTAATGTGTGAAACGATTCAAAAAATCTCTATCTACGAAAGATTGAAAATTGATTAAAATTTAAAATTTTGTATACAAAACTGAAAATCCGTTAAAACTATGGGTCGTAATTAAATAAAATGATAATTTTTTAAAAGTCGATTTTCCAGAAAATTTCGTAAGTGGACATTCCAATTTCTTTTCATAATGTAGTCTACTTTCAACTTGTCTATCAACCAGAAAAAATATAGTGATATTGCCACTGATGTTAATGCGAAAATAATAGTAAATGTAATAATAATTAGCTCAAATATTGGAAATATATCCGTAATCTAAATTGAAGCAAAATTATATATGCAGTTTTTTTTAGTTTAATTAAAAGTAAAGATTTTTCGTTTAGAGGTGGTTAAGAGGTGGTTAAGAGAGAGTTTTTAAAATATATGACGTACCAAAATCGTTTCTATTTAAAAAAAAAATTCAATCTATACTATAAACATTAGTTGAGAAATATTTCTGCTAATAGAATAGCTTGAAAACATTAAGATTTCTAATTCTATAATTTAAATATGTAAATATTCGCATAATTGCAACGCAGGATATTATAAAATATAGAAAATATCACACGGAGAGTATTTGTTTAGAGTACTGAAAATTAAAAATACTATTTTTTAAATCTTTAAATGTGTGTATATCTACAATGATATATTTTATTTAGAGAAAATCGATGGTATCAAAAGATAAACGGGATATAAGTTAAGTACCATATTAAAGTTAAAAAAAAAATGTTTATATATGATTTTTCAAAAGGAGCAAATTTTTAAATAAAGACCACAAACAGAAATTCATTGATTTATTGTTAAATAAAAAATTGTTATAAATTAACAAATGTACACAATGTTGAACTGTTGAAATCTTAAAATATATATTTTTGCAACAGATACCGATGACGGTGGTTCTATATACTCTAAAATCAAGATCTTAAAACAATCAATTACAATTATTATATTTAAGAGAAATAAAACATTTAAAATATAAATAAATATGATATAAAGTCAAATATTTACGGATATTATAATTTCCAATTTCTTTAATCCTTAATTTATTGGGATAAATATAACAAAATGAATTGTCAACAAAAGAGAACTGCTACAACAACCAAAATTTAGGTTTGCAATATTTTACAATTATTTCATTTTACCAATTTTTGGACGTTATTTCGTATTCGAAATTATTTCTTAAAGTCATATTTTGATGAAAATGATTCACAATTCATTAGAATAGAATTTCGTATTTTTTTAATGATTTTAAATTTCGTTTTTAATCAGTGTATAAAAGATACGACAGGAAAAAAATATTAACCAATGGAAAGGAAATTTTATATTTAATATAATAATAATAATTTATAACAATGAATGAAAATATAATAATTTGTGTATATCCATCCATCCCCACACACACACACACAACACACACACAACATTAACAAATTATGGTTAAAAATATTTTTTTAACCCTTTTTTTTTTCAAATTTAATAATTACTTTTTATAATTAAAGGTAAAAAATAAATAAATATTATTCTCAATTACATAAATAAATAGAAAAAATAAACCACTAACAAAAATATGATTTGCACGCAATGTAAATTATTAAAATTTATATATTAAAAATATATAATCACGTAATTTATTAAATAATACGTTCTAATATTATTAACAATTATTTATTTATTTATTTTTTAATATTATCATACACTTCAACTATGTTTTTTGTAGCGCGACAATCCTCACACTTTTATTTCACAATATAAAGAATTCAAAAATTATTTATTGATTGATATTATCCTGTATGAAAAATTATTCACACAGGACACAAGTACTATAAATTGATAAATTGTTAATTGTTATAATTGTTAAAGATACGCGTGCCGTGTATACAAAAATTATTAATTATATAAAATATATTCTATCTTTATTTATACTCGATTCGATACAGTATCTCTCTCGATCTATATATATTTCGAATTTACTACTATCAATAAATATATATTGCACACAGAAAAAGTGTTAATCGTTTGAATGTTAATATACAACTGAAAATATTATTATTAAAACATATATAATTTTTTAAAACATTTTAACTATTTCATTCACAATATATATATTGTGAGTATAAAATAAATAAATTTTAAAACAATAAATAATATATAAATTTACTATGTTTTAATATTACTCATTTATATACTCGTACTTATTTAGATAATATATGTAACAATTTAACACACAAAAAACACATAACACACACTTTAAAACCATATTTATTAAATGTGTGTTCGGTTCCTATGTTCTCCATGCAAATATTATCTTATATACTTTATTTATATCATAAATTAAAATTAGTATATATAAAAAAACATAGTATATATTTTATTTATTTATTTATTTATTTATTTATAATATTTAATCGCATTCAAAAAATTATAATGTTCCTTATTTATTTATTACTAACAAATATATGGAAGAAGTAAATTATAGTTTAATTGCCGAAAAACTCTTACTCTCACTCAATTCCATTCTAATCTTTTTTTAATAAAAATAAAAAACCATAGTCGCATAGTACTAATTTGTCTGTAAATAATATGTTAAGTATTCATTCAATTTAAATATATGTATTTACAAGTAATAATATATAGTAAATTTTGCAAATATTAATATACACTAATATTTTGTCTTTTATGATATTTTAATTATTCATGCACGCATAGTTGCTTTTGTAACATATGTTTTTTTATTTATTTATTTATTTATTTATTACTATATGTGTAATATAGGGTTGAAAGGGGCTATATGAATCAGGTGGGTTATTTATTTTGAATCATTAACAAATTCTGATGAATAAAAATGGTCAATGTTCAAGGGTGGTTTGTGTGCGGCGTCTGTACATAACAATGTCATTTGCGTTTATAAATATTTGGGGATACATCGAATCATCAGATCAGAATTTGGGTCCATTTTTTCGTTCTTCAACAACGTGGAAACATAAATGAGTTAATTACTCAGAGACATACATAACATTGCAGTCAAGTTCATAAATTACTCTGTACATAACAATGTCATTTGTACTTATTAATATTTGAGGAGATATCGAATCATCAGATCACAATATGGGTCTCTTTTTCGATCTTCAACAACGTGGAAACCTACATGAGTTAATTACTCAGAGACATACATAAACATTGCAGTCAAATTGGTAAATTACTCTGTATGCAAGTATATAACAATTAACAAAATCTCGTGTGCTATTGGAAACTTACGGTTAACCTCCATATCGAAAAAAATATATCAAGTATTGGTTTCGACGTTTTAAACTGGAGCATTCTTTGACAAAGAACACGCTGTGAACACCGGAAAAAGTTTGAAGATAAGATGATTGAAAGCATTGCTCGACCAAGATTTACGGCAACATTTAAATGCATTATTGGGTTATGATTGGGTAGCATATAAATTGAACGGGAAAGATGTTAAACGGTGATTTTATATGTGTGAACGATTGCTTAACTATCTCATCTAATAAACTTTTTGATTACAGCCAAGTTGGTAAATTACTCAACCGTACAGGAGTATATATAACAATTTACCAATTGTACTGCAATTAACGAAAGATAGATGTTTTCATAATTCTATTATTTTTATATGGGTGATTAACCTATCATAGTGATGTGTGTATGCGTATGCAGACATTGTTAATCTTTGAGTAACGGCCTCCAACACCATATTTTCAAAGATATCCGTTTTTCGTATTTATTCCATAAACGAACGAAATGGTCACCGGCAGCAGAAAAATTTCAGTATTAAAATAAATATTGGAAAAATTTCCAATGATAAATAGAGGGAATTGAACACGCTATATGATTAATAATATATATTTCGGCGGTATACCACTGAGCTACTGAGTGTTTTTTTTACACATTATACATATTTTAAAAATAATGTACAGGATTTGCGAATTCCAATTAATTTCCGGATTTAAATAAATTAATATCGGAAATTATATAAATTAATTACAATATAAAAATATCCTTGTAAGTTCCTCGAAATGTTCTGGGACCATTACAACACAAATTCTATTCAAATTCTTGTTTAATTCTTTTTCATATGAGATATCGCATGAAAAAAAAATCCTAGTATTTGAAATGTTTTTCTTAATTCTTGAATCAGAAATTTTATGTTTGACACCCATTTAAATATATGAGGTGTATAGTATGCAAAATTTCAAAAAATATCCTTGCGGAGTCCTTGAACCTTGTAAAATACAGATTTATACTCAATTTCTTGTTTAATTCGATATTTTCGTGTGCACAATTAAACAAAAAAGTCTTGTGAGGAGGTCCTTAATTCCAGAAACAGCAATGCCACTCGATTCCTTGTTTGAAAAAAGACTATAACATATGAATGTACAAACATTTGATTCAAATTTTACGGATGACACCACATCATTAATATGACTATAGAAAATTTGAGAATTAGGAAAATGGTTTTTACTTTATAATTGAAAATTTAATGGAAAAAAAAACTCATAAGTTTGAGCTTGTTATTAATTTATATGGTCGGTGGTTTAAAAGAGGTATTCGGATCAGATTCAATTTATAGAAGCAATTTCTTTAGGTTGTCAGTTTGTTTTTCTTAGAATTCATATTCTATTTTCGCATTATATATATATGAATACAAATTTTACTCAAATAGTTATATGTAAATTCATTCTCTTTCGCACCATAAATAAATTAAAAGTATCATTTCGTTGGATTCCATGAAACTTTGAATCCCATCCATATAATGAAACGCTACTACAAAGATTTATTAAGGCTAAATAATGATGTTACACCCTTAGCTTACCACATATGTATAACCTAAACCAATTATAGAGAATTATATTGCAATTATTATATTTGATTGTGTTTGTTAATTTTGGTTTATGCAGTTAGACAGAGCCTCTCTATACGTATAATTTATACGGAAAATTACAAAATTTTAAATGCGTTGGTTGCTATTAAAAACATTCATAATTCAATGTATAATATTTGAAATACTTTTTTTGTAAAACATTATACAATCAATTTTTAAAGAATTTGTGTAAAATAGATTCCACAAAAAACAAAAACGAAATTAAAATATGATGTAATTTTGAAATGGTGGTAAGTGGCATGTGGAAAAAAAAATATATAAAAGAACAACAAATTACTAAACTGAAGTGTTAAAAATGAGAATTACATTTTCATACATTGTTTAAATGTATATTGAATATGTAAATTATATTTGAATTTAACATATATTTATTGCGTGTTTATTTTTACCCAGATTCTGTAAGTTTCAATGTAGAGGAATGAATTTACATTGTCAAAATTGTGGTTAAATATTGAATTAACAATATCGATTTCTGTTTCGCCCATATAATCTATATGTATGAACGATCACAACGAATTTAATCTGTTTCATTTCAAAAGAATATATATTTTTGGATGGTGTTCTGAAGTGAAAAATTGTTTCATATAGACCCGATCACTCCTATCAATTTATTTGTTTTTAAACTTAATTGTTAAATAAATAAAAATATTGTGGTTTTATATAGAACATCACATAATATACGCGAGTACCTTTACCTATACAATTTAGAATTTATATATATGTTTTAATGGTTTTTAAAATAAAAATCGTAAAAATAATATTTATAAAATGATAAAATCGAATAATTTTTGTGTTTTTATCCTTATCAGTCAGTAGTATATAATAATACAATATATGCGTATAACTAAATGAAGTCGAGGCTGCGTTCATCAGTCCGAATTTAATTTATGCGCAAAATACTATTACGATTATATATTTTTAATTTTCTTTCAAATATAAGGTGAAATAAAGTTAATTATACTATTGAAAACATTATTCCAATCCGTATGAAATTGGTAATGATAAAAATGTTTTTCCATTCATAAAATTCACATTACCTTCACATATTCTTACAATGACCAATAGCCTCTAAATGGAACTAACTACTATTTTCCTCGTACCAGTACCAAAGCAAGAGAATTGGCATTCAATTTTCAAAATCATTATATTTTTCTTATAACCTTTGGGTTATAAAAGTAGATTATATTATGAATAAAAAAAATATGGTAATTATCGTCTTTTTTAAAAATGGGGCTCATAGTTTTTACCTAATTCAATGGATTTCCATTTATAAAATTAATAAATTTAATTATTTTGCCAACATTTCATAATATAAAAGAGATTTACGAGTTTTGAATTTGATGTCAGTGAAAATACAAAGAAATTTGTAATACTTCGTATAAAGTGAATATCGAAATTATATAAACAATTGTATACCGAAATCATTAGCGTTCATTTAGTTTAGATCACAAATGGGAAACGTAACAGTGACCATACACAATTGCAGACGACAAATAAGAATGCTAAATCGGCAGTGGGATCAAACACTAATAAATCTATTAAAAATCTGTACGAAACTATATGAACTATAAAATGTAACTAATGTAAACTTTACGAATAGAAATATATATCAAGAGATAAACTCTATATAAATTAATTCTACAACTATATTTCTAGTGGTTAATTACTTGGGTATAACACTGGATGCAAAATTGGAACGGAAGTTAAATGTTTAAAAGAAAAAATTAGAATTTGAATCCAAATAAAGAGAAATGTGTGTATTAAATCTTAGGACGTAAGAAAACAGACGCATATTAGAACAGTATAAAAAACATTTAACAACATAAAGGTATTGCGAAAGGAAGCAAATACTTCCTTGTATTGTTTGCAATAAGGATATACACATAGAGATATTAGGAGTCCCAACTTAAACACATATTTGTTAACTAATAAATTGTTAATATTCTGGAAAATTAGTATGTTTTTTTTTGCTTATAATATTCTTTCAACTTTCCTCTCGACTATAAGCAAAAAAATATATAGTGATTTCTACCTTCATCACTAATCATTTTCTTTTCTTTAACACTAACCCAAAAAAATATGCCTCCAATCATTTACCTCTTCTCCACAGCTTCACCTGCAGAAATTTGATACATCCCATACAACCACATCATTCCAATTTTCCACCTTCAAACTTCTTAAACCATATCGTTAAGTACTTAAGTTCAAAATTGCATGGAAATCGGATAAATTGTTTTTTATTCTTACGGATATATTATGGGTGTATGCTGGAGTCCTTAGAATGGGTGGAGGTATAGTATCACCAATCACCACACTAAACTTCAGAGGTTATCATTAAATAATTGTGATTAAAATTTAAAGAAAATCAAAGGAAATTACTCTTTAATGTAATTCTACTATATAATAGAAATATTAAGGATGCATGAAAGTCCTTAGAAGGAGTAGGGTTAGTACGATATGTGGCCACAAAAATTTAGAATTAATTTGATAAACTGTTCATCTCTTGATATTGTTTTTAATAAAAAATATTCGGGATGAATGAAAGATGACAGAAGTGCGGAGAGGTTAGTGTCATCATTTCCAAAAAATTATTAACATCATATAAATGTATGTTTTTAGAAATTTTATATATCCATCAATTTGTAATCTTTTCATCAATCAATTTTTTTTGTATGGCATACAAAAACAATACCGGTACATTTGTAACAGACGCATTTATTGTATTTTTAATCCCATGCGACATAATGGACACAATTTCTATGCAGATTCTTTAACTTCAATTTCACATATTATATAGAGAAATGACTGACTTAATAATTTCCTAGAAAATTTCAAAGAATTTTAAACATATAAAGTGATCGAACGCACCGCACCCCATATTTATAGTATACATTTGATGTGTGCTAAAAAATAATAATAAAAGATTAGTGTGCAATTGTTTGTAATATCTATGAATAATATAAAAATAATAAAAAAAAATTAGGAAATCCATAAAATAATATTAATTTTGATAATATCATTATATTTGTGTGCTGTAAGAATATTATGTAGGTACAGTATAGATAAAAACGAAAAAAAATTAAGAGATATGATTGAAATTATTATTATTATTATTATTATTATTGTTTATTACATAGGGTAGACCTAGAACGAAACTTATACAGAAACGTTTTTATATTTAAATTTTAATAGTTGTTATAAATTTTCATTTTTGCCATGTTCAATTATTGGTCATTTGATGATAATAATACTGAAAACAAATGTATATTTTTGATGAGGTTATACTAAACACATTGTTTACAACATTCTTCATTCTACTCTATACAACATATGAAATTGTGAATATATACTAAAATATAAAGTTGTTATTATACGATACTATTCCACTGTAGTCTATTAGGTTTTAATAGTATATTCAATAGAGATATGGAAGATAGTAGCATTTATAAAAATAAAACATATCTTTTTGTTGATGCTTCATTAAATTTTCTTTGTAATTTTATATATTATTAAAAAAATAATAAAAAGGGGTGCCCACGATATCACATACAGAATGCAAAGAATATTAGTGATTACTAAATGTATATCGTCGTCTGTCTGGTAATATAATTTTATATTTATGGTATATATTTAAAATAAGCAATTAAACAATATAAAATTCGGTATAATGAATTGAATTGAAAATAAAAATAAAAAAGTTAATAAAATAATCGTATTTTTTTTTCTCATTTTTCAGATGCCACAATTTTTGAAGCTCTTGTGAACATAATGATCATGTTTTATTCTTTTCAAATTCATAGCAAATTAACACGTTAATCGCCACGATAATATCAGAAAAATTTTGGGCCTTCTACCAAATCGCGTACGTCAGACATATATGTCTGACATGGCTCATGTAGAACTACTTAGCGCAGACACATATGACTGACATGGCGATTAACGTGTTAAGTATTAATTAAAATATTGAAATATCATCGTATGAACTGAAACGCTGATCAGAAATGCGGTTTACTATACAAAGACACGAACAAATGGCAGTATATAATGGAGCTATGTCTGCGGTATACGACAATTAAATGATCGCTTCAAATTGTATAGTTAGTTGTTGACAGTTTGATTCGATTTCAATAAACTTAATACACCACTTTTATCTGATCCCATCATATAAGCACCATAACCACGAATATCGCGTTTTGGTATTGATGTAATTGGTTTACGACCTGGTATTCGATGGAGAATGTTCACCGTAAATTTGTAGAAGCCAACAATGCATTTTATGTGCAATAAAATAATGAGATAAAACTTCCGACATAACGCTGTTTTTACACAAAAGTTTCCATAATCAATGCATGCAAACCAAATTTCAAAGTAAACCCCCGCTCTACTGGATTATATATCTATATCTATTATATAGCAGAATTTAAATTATTCGAATTCTTTTCATACAATTATATGATTTATATGTATAATATTATAGACATTGTCGTGACCGTATAATTGTGGAATATTCCAATAACTTGACGGTTCAAAATAAAGTATAATTGCGGGTGTACGAATAATATTTTATATCAGTGTATTACTTATTTATGTATTATTAGATTCGAAGAAGATGATGCACGTGAAAAAAAATCTTTGGCATATATTGTATTTTGTTGTTAGAATATATATATTATATTAAGAATAATTAATCAACAATACTATACATTTGACTACCGTACCCAAAAAATACGGTGACTTATTAATTGAAACTTTGCAATGATAGTAAAATCAACTAATACTAATACCTGTTGTTGGTATAGTATACTGTACTTTTGGCATGTGTCTCAAATTTCGCTTCATTATTTTCAATAGTCGTTTTTATGTTTTGTCCGACGTTGAAATGTTTATTTTTCGTTATTTTATAATATCTGATTTTGTTGAGCAAAGAATTTGCATTAAATTTTGTTGGACAGAATAAAATTTCTGCTGTAGATTTGTTAAAGATGCAAATAGCTATGTAAAAAAAAAATAATATTTACAATACTAGTGGTTCCAATATAGTTTCAAAGACGACAGAGAACGGTGTTGAAAACGTCAACTGATGAACGACACGGTAAGAAAATCAAAGATTTTGTGCTGAAATATCGTCGGCTAAAAATTAAGAGACCTTACCGATACTGTAGGAATTTCAGGAAAAGGTTCATTGAACACATTTGCAAAAGATGTTTTATCTCTTAGACACATCAATGTACCAAAAAAACACTTATTTTGTTTGAAAAAATATTCAACCCACAATGTTTATCAATCCCCATTTATATATATTTAGAACCATGTGACTTCTGGCTATTAAACAAGCTGTTGATCGAAGAGATACAATCCAAAACGAAGGAAAAACCGTTAGCATAAGTTTATTTTGTCGGACTGGGGATTACTTTGAGATAAGCTAACAAAATTAATTTGGAAGAATAAATAAAGAATTTTTCAATATATTTACAATGTCACCTTATTCTTTGGACGCACCAATATATATTCGATCGATTTGTTTGTATTTTAGTTTTTGTTGAAGCTATTGAATGGGATACATTTTATTTTGATTATATTACAATATAATTTTATTGATTTTAAATTATTTCAATATTATATAATCAAGAAGTTGATAGCATATTTTTCATTCAATTCATTCATTGCAATTCTTCCGTTTTGTTATTTATATATAATTAATTTTGATATGATCGTATCATATATCAGTACAACGAAATGCGTATACGTTTGCAGTTTTATTTTTGTTGTGAACCAAATATTTTTTTAAATATTAATTTTATTCTTCTCAAGTTATATGCGAAATTCATTAATGATTTCTGCGGATGATGATATAATAACAGATAAAAAAAAAAAAATTCACAGGATGCATTTTGAATAAAAATTCACTTTACTATTTTGTTTTTATAATATTACATTGGAATGCTATTAAATAATAAAAAGACAAAAAATAAAAGAGTAAATATATTTTCTGCTGTGAATATATATTTTGTCATTTTAAATTCAAGTTCTCAACTATAGTATCGTATCGCACGTTGTATGATATTGAATTTTTAAATTTATTTATATTTAATATAAATTCACTTATAACGTGACAGTGTCTGCCCGATAGATGATATCATTACGTTTCAAAGGAACATCACGAATATTAATTCATTATATAACTGTTAAGTGAATCCTTTTTCAAAATTATGTAAACGGAACCAAAATATCGATCTTCTTCTTTTAAGGATTCCTAAAATATTTTAAATTATTTTCTTAAAATATTACCAAAATTGAATCAATATACAAAGAAAATATTAGATCCTTTACGACTATATGAAAATATATTTTGGCTTCATCTTTTAAACATATCGGTTAAATAGCAATTTTGATAAACAAAACGAATGGCACTATATTATGTGTGTGGGTGGTATGATATATTTCTGAGAAATTCTAGGTAGGCGAACGAAGAAGATCCCAAATTGTGATCAGCTGATTCGATATACCACAAAATATTGAAATAAAAAAATATTTATATTAGAAATAATTCACCAAACTGAAGTGTAACAAATGTTTAGTATTAATGACATCACATGTATAATGTATATAATGTATAATGTGTATAATGTGCTCCACTTTACTTAGTGTTTAGATAACTTGATGATGATGATATAATTTGTATTTAATTATTTACATTGACATTGAAATTTTAACTTTATTTGTATTGACCGCAAATATAGAAAAACGAATGAAATTGCGCATAGTTAAATTATTAAGTGAAAACTTCAATGGAAAATGTATAGCAAAAATATTCCATATGATTGTTGAATAACCAAAAATGTATGAACTAGAGGAATGCTATGTTTTAGGTGGTCTAAAGGTGCTGTTTTCAAGAAACCCACAGACTCCTAATATACTCGCAAGCCATGTTACTATAAATTGAGTTTAAATAGCATCTACCAAACATTCATTATACAGTTAAACAGTTGGATAAATTACTTTGCATCATGGATCAAATATATAACAATTTATCAATTGGTATCGAAACATATATAGATGTTTCCTTAATTCCATTAGTTTTATATATATTAGTGATTAGCCCATATATAATTAATTATATATTAATAACCGTATTGTTAAAACATATTAAAAGATTATATAGAGAAAATTGTGACGCATTAATGTAACAATTCTGTTTCTGTATCAGAACAACAAAGACACGCAATGTTCTCGCTGTATAGAATGAATTAAATTTTATTAATTTTTACAACATAATTATATTTATGGATAAATCAATAATTACTAATAATTTCAATTTTCGTATACAAAAAGTGTTTTAGTGTTCGTATAGTATTATTTTCTTAATTTTTGATCGCTATTTGATGGTGATGCAAGACATTGCCATACCTAAAAATTTTTATAAGTCATTTAAATGATGGTACAATATAATAACTATACAATACATAAGATTAAGAAATGGTTTTTTTTTATAATAGGTAAAGAAACTCGCTTAAAGACTAATTAACTATCTCACCAAAAAATGATAACATTTGGACATAATCAAATTATTATTATAAAAAAATTTGACAGAAGTCCGACCATTAGTTTGTCAGATATTGCGTTGTGAGTGTAGCTACTTTTGTTATTTGAAAAAAAATGGAAAAACACGAATTTCGTGCGTTGATTAAACATTATTTTTTGATTGGAAAAAATATTTCTGAAGCCAAAAAACTGCTTGACGAGCATTATCCCAACACTGCTCCAGCACATTCAACAGTACATTTGTGATTTGCAAAATTTTAAACCGGCCATATGAGCACCAAGGACGATGAACGCAGTGGACGTCCAAAGGAGGCTGTTACTCCAGAAAATATCAAAAAAAGTCCACAAAATAATTTTAGATGACCGTAGAGTGATGTTGATCGAGATAGCTGAGGCTCTGAAGATATCAAAGGAGCGTGTTGGACATATCGTGCATGAATATTTGGGCATGCAAGAGCTCTGTGCAAAGTGGGTGCCGCGCGAACTCACAATCGATTAAAAACAACAACGTATCGATGATTCAGAGCAGTGTTTGGGCTTGTTCAAAACAGAATTTTTGCGTCGATATGTGACAATGGATGAAAAATGGCTCCATCATTACACTCCGGAGTCAAATCGGCAGTCAGCATCATGGACAGCAAGCGACGAACCTCGTCCATAACGACCAAAAATGCAACAGTCGGTTGGCAAGGTTATGGCATCTGTATTTTGGGATGCACATGGAATAATTTTCATCGCGACTATCTCGAAAATGGAAAGACCATCAATAGTGACTATTATATAGCCTTGTTGGAGCGTTTGAAGCATGAAATCGCTAAGAAACGACCGCATTTGAAGAAGAAAAAAGTGACGTTTCATCAAGACAACGCACCGTGTCATAAATCAATGAAAACGATGGCAAAATTGCATGAATTGGGCTTCGAATTGCTTCCACATCCACCGTATTCTCCAGATCTGGCCACCAGCAAATTTTTCCTTAAGAGAATGCTCACTGGAAAGAAATTTAAGAGCAATGAAGAGGTGATGGCCGAAACAGAAGCCTATTTTGAGGAAAAAACGAAATCGTACTATAAAAATGGTATCGAAAAGTTGGAAGAACGTTGGAATCAGTGTATCGCCCGCGAAGGGATATATGTTGATGAATAAAGTTTAATTTTGCAAAAAAAATGTTTTTTTCTTAGAATTTTCGGAAACATTTTTCAGCCCATGTGTTATATTGCATTTTTTTGCTAAAAAATACTGGAAGAAAAATTTATGAATAATAAATTAGGAAAAATTGGCAAATGTGCTGCTGCTTACGCAGCTATAAGAATGTAGTTAATGATGCTATCAATTACTTATATATAGAAGAAAATCTGTTTTATTATAAATATATTAATTTAAATAATTTATTAACTTAAATTATATAATTTCAACATCGATATTGTAAATATAGAGAAACAAAAAATCTGTTTATAAATAATCGTTCGATAAAATTTAAGAAGATATTTTTTATATTATATTTATTAACAACTAAATATAGTCAAAGACAAAAAAAATTTAAATTATTATATAAATTATAATAACTTTTTACATATATAAATAGTATATGTATCAATTTTATCGCATGTCATACGCGCATATATTTTGGAAACGACCCAATTAATTCGTTTTACATTCACATAATAATTTTTGGCTGAATAGAAATAAAAACAAAATATGTACTATATTATTATAATAATAATAATAATAATAATATTTTTTAGGCAATATAAAATAAATAAATAAATAAATAAATAAATATGTCTAAAAAACAATTAATATATGTATAACTCGTCGTCGTACATAACAAACGTATATTATAGTCACACAAAACCCGCATCTAACTATTCATAATATTTATTTTAACAAAAAACCTATAGAAGTATATAATACCAAAAATTTCATTGAACAACAATTTAACTTGTCGATCAAAGGTTAATAATTAAATTGTTTTTGCCATATATTATTGATATTATATAATATTTTACGATATATTATTAAAATTTACAATAAAATACACATTAAATTATTTTATCAGTTCTATTATAAAGTCTGAGCGCCAAAAATATTGAGAATGGCTTTGGAATATATAGAACGTAGCGTAGCGCCATTTGTTAGCTATACTAATTGATTTATGTTGTGCGAACCGAAATTTACAAACTGCTAACATTTCATAATATTTCATAACATTTCCTTCAGTGACACCTAGTTTGTGGTTCGTATTGAAAGCACCACAAGTTTCGTCACCAGTTATAAATTACATTTAGAAAGTTTACTTCATTTCGAGCATGTTTAATAATGTCTTTACAATAATGTTCAAATCGGTGCGATTATTGATCATTATTTAATTGATGTGAATTCACCTTTCGTGTAGACCAATTTTTTTTCAATTAAAAATCGATGAATTGTTGTTTTCGATATTCCAATGTTCATTACCATAAATCTCACTGTAAATTTCATAGAAATTTTCACAAAATCAAACACAATTTTCAATGTTTTCTTTAGTAATTGCTTCTGATGGCCGCTGCCTGAACGTTCATCATCACTTATACATAACTTCTCTGCCTTCTGTGCTTATCGTTTATGCCATCTATAAAAAATTGTGCATTACTTTAATTATCACCATATACGAGAAATTTAAACAGCGCAATACATTTGAGTAACTTCTTTTACCAATATTTAATGTTGGGTCTTTGATTTTATATTTATTTTTCGACCGCGACGTACCAAACCTACTGTCACTAGCTGTATTTTGGCTTACGCTGAAGGCATTGTCATGAAACAGTTTCTTACCACTACATAAACCACAATTAGTAACCAAATTATAGATTATGGTTTTAAGAACGGATCGGCTTAAGTTTATATTGAACGTGTCGTCATCACAACGCAGAGAATATAGAGAAAGGTTTATCAAAATTAATCAATATTAAATACATTCCAAAGATTTATTTACGCATCAATGTTTATTTTCAAATTATAACAAATTTATACCTAATATAATTTTTTTTTCTATGGTTTTGTTGCGTGTGCAATGTGCGTTTAAATATTTAATATTAGTTTAATATATTTAATAAAAGTAGAAAAAAAAATATAGATAACATTCATAAACAACAACAACATAAATAAACGCACAATGTCAAGTACAACACAACCAACCATCAACAAAAATTGAAAAACAAATAAAAAAGGGCACGCACCACACAACAATAGAAACCAAAAAATACTTGAGAATTTATAATTAATTTATTGCATTGTTTTTCCAGTTTATAATATATATTTTTTGTGTTGTGTAATATATGTCCACACCTGGAATTTTGGGTTCTTTAACGTTATAAAAGGTAACGTCGCTGTCGTCACCTATATATTTATTATATATTTCTTTATTTATTTATAAGGCGATGCTTGAACGAATTTAAAATGTCAACAATATTCATCTTCACACACACACACACAAACTCATTAAAATAAAATATTCTATGTTATTTGAAATACAATAAAATATTTCAATAAAATTGCGTTGTTGCGTTTAAATGTTTAGTGTAAAAATTTTTTCTTAAACCCATCCGGTTACTTTTCGGACAGAGGATGTATATCCTTTTTTAATTAATTCCCAGATAAATAGCCGGTTTATCTTACGAATAATTTTAATTTTAAAACTCATAAAAATGCATATTTCGTGAGCAAAATGGAGAAATATGGTGGGGTGGTTGCTGTACAACTATCTGAATATCAGTCACGCGTGTCATCGATCAATGTAATATGGATAATTTTTGAAAAAAAAAATAGCATGCAACATCTCTTATGAAATGGGATTAAACAATAAATAGAATAAACATTTGAAATTAAACATTATAAATTGATCGAATTGTTTATTGAAGGATCAATAGGACATCCTACGAGGATCATATATAGTATATTACTTTCCCCGAATAAGGAAATTACACATATACCATCAAATAACAGAATGGTTGAGATGCGTTAATATAAAATTCTATTTAACTAATTGTTGCGTTTCCTTTTATCATACCATAAGATTATTTTTAAGCAATATCCTTGGAAGTTCCAACAAAATGTTAATTAATTACTTGATAGACAATATAATTCCAATTTTGTTTAATGTCGTACCCATATATTTTTGAATATTATCTTTTACCATTACAATGGTACTGAAATGTCCTTGATCGCGGAATAGTCACGTCTATATGTATGAGCTTATTTTCAAGAATTATCCTTTTAAGAAGCTGAAAAATGAATTTTTATTTTTTAATCTAGTCAGTTTTGTTCAATTTCTAAATTTAATTTAATTTCATAAGAGATACGTCAGGTGTATGTTTATAAGACGTATCCGTATAAGGTTCTTGAAATGTTACATAAATCTGTTGTTCAGTTCTATTCAATTTTCTATTTAATTCCCTTTCTAAATAGATACCACGCGCATACAGGATTCTTTTCGAAAATGTGTATTTGCCCATGGCATCCAGAATCGTGGAAAGATTCTAGTCCTACAATTTCAGTCCTAAATAAAATTGTTCACTCAAATGGGCGATGACACAGCGATGATATGATAATGGGAATGTTCATGTGTAAACTATTGTCGCGGTTTTGAGTAATGCACTCCGTGTGTGTGGTGCGAAGAGGAACATGAATCTTTCTATGAATACTCTAAAGACAAACACTAATATTTTCTCTAAAAAGATCAGAGTGTGGGTCTTTGATGAGTGTTTGGATCCGATTTTGGGGTATACAAGAGTGTCAAATACCTAGGTGTATATACCTAGATTCGAGATTAATCCTTGGCGATGGCACGTTGAGGATAAAATTCAGAAGGCAAAGATTTCAATACATCAACTCAGTTCAATGCATTCTGGAGCTATTATAATGGTAGTACTTAAAATAACGTATGTTTCTGTTGTGTGGTGAGAAAAAACAGCACAGAAGGTAGTTGGGGGACAATTACCGTGTGCTTTTCGCACAACGTTAACTACTACACTCATGATGGTGCATGAATGTAGATGATATCAAATAAGAACAATCGAAGGGCATAGAAGAGTTCTGACTCTTGTAAAATCAAATTTACAGTATTGGATATGCCCACTGGATAAAGTCAAAAGAGTGGGAGTACGAAAATGTTATTAGTCTCATTGAAGATGAGAATCAGACGGAATCACAATCTTTACGGATAGATCCTTGATGGAGAACAGGACAATTGATGGCATTTACTTTGAAACTAAAAAGGATTGCGACTCGGCAGAAAAAAGTACACCGTGATTTGGGTACGACATGGAGATCGATGGAAATGAAAAGGCGGATAGCCTTTTGGAATAACATGACTTGCTATATACAATTGTCATATAAACGGTATATGATAGAGATTTTGTTTATATATGAAATATCTAAGAGGATTTACATTTCGTACGTATGATGACACAGGTTACGTGTGACAGAGGTATCCCTGTACACATATATTTACTAATTTATGTTTAATACATATTATTGCGCAGATATATTGATTTCAATAAAATGTACATATAAATATTATACGCAGCACGAAACGTGATTAGATTTAATTTTATTTAAACAATTAACACCAAAAAATGATGCCCATATATAATTTAATCATTAATTAATAATTTACATAAATTTTGAATTGTCTCAACAACTATTTAATTTATATAATCATTGTAGATGAATATTGTTTTATTTCCGTTCGTATACCACATTTAAGTTCACATATGATATAATAATTTAGATATGTTGCATACCTCTATACTATACAACGATATAAATACAACAACCCATTGAATAATAATAATAATAATATTAATAATAAATATATTAGTTAATATGAAATGAATGATCATTTTTATTCAACGTGTGTGTGAATAAAATATCTGATATTTTTTTTTATTTGACTTATGTATAGTGAGAATTTTATTATTATACTTTTAATTATTGTAAGTCAAAGATAAACCAAATTATTTTCTTATCGCAAGCATTTGTTTTATTTTTTATAAACCTAAACGGAAAACAAAATAAATATAACATTTTTTTTTTGCGATATTGCTACTCGATATTATAAATGTTGGATTTAATTATATAATATGTCATAAAAAAGATTTTATTTTTATCTTAATTTATTTCTTTTATTATCATTAAGGAAAAGAAAAAAAAACAACGTTGTCTTTAAGAAGATAAATAATTGTTTTTTTCGTTTTATTTTTATAGTTAATTGTTCACCAATAAAGTTTATTATTTTATTTTATTTTTTGCGATATGTTTTTATACGTTTTTTTTATATTTATAATATTTTATTTTGATAATAAAAACCTAAACAATATTTTACACACGTTATTATTTTTTAGAATTAGAATTTCCGCACAAAGTCAAACATTCAATTTTATATTTTTAACATATATAGAAAATACACATTACGAGGATATAATTCTCATCCCATATTTTGTAAGATATTAAATGGATCACTAAATTATGAGTAAAGTTTGGATAATTTGATAACGCGAAACCTACGGATACGGATTACAGAATATGACTTATGTGCTGCTTCAAACATATGCCGGCATTTATATGAATTTCTAGTGAAATTTTCAATTGTGCAACATTTAATTAATTTTAAATATTAAATAGTGCACGTAAAGTGTAATTTTTTAATGTAATATATTATTAGTAATAATAATAATAATAATAATAATAATAATAATAATAATAATAATAATAATAATAATAATAATAATAATAATAATAATAATAATAATAATAATTCTAATCCATTCATTGTTACTATTTTATGGGTATGCTTAATAAGTTCATGTAATTCTATTAATATTTTGAACCCAAACACATGCTCATCTGCGGTAAGAGTGATTATTTGTTACAAGGTTGTCTCCAGTAAACATTGTATTTTAACATGTTAATACTGGTTCCACATTTAGGTGATGGTATGCATGGTTTTTCGGATTAAAAGAATCAATAATAATGACTTGAAGAATCGATAATAATGACTTATAGACGATAGAATACAAACTAACCACAAATTATTGTATATACGAAATTTCTTGAATCATATTATTAATTTTATTGTTTCTATATATAAAATTTCCATATTTATCAAACAGTATAATAAATGTTTGTTATCAATTTTTAAATAGTTGTAATTCACACATAAAACATACGAAAAATATTTCATAAAAATTCACCAGCATTTGTTCCTCGCGAGTACTCTAAGTTTATTGGTGGGTGAGAGCGAGAATGGAATTGATCCAACAGTAATCGTAAATATACCAATTTATTACATAACATTATAAAATTTATTATTTTTGCTTTTGCCGATATCTAAACTCAAATGAACCAATTTGCTGACTGCCAGGTCTAGAATAGAGAATTGTAATATGAAAACTCGTATATAGTCTTTCGCTTGGGATGATTATATCTACTCCGACCGCCCCCATACCCCCGAACTAACACTACAGCTGTAAAGAAATATTGATTTTTTTTTGTATAATATTAATGTCTTAGATTGTTCTTAGTTCACGGCACATTGTAAAATTGCTTAAAAGGAAGCACCACGATTTTTCTTTCTATAATGTGACACAGTTTATAACCAATAGATTAAATGGCAATTTCCTGTAGACTTTTCGAAAAAAAATTCTGAAAGTGTCCACAATATCTGTGCATTCGTAGTAGATCAATTTCATGAATTTTAATCTTTGATTTATAACAAGTTCAATTTTTCCATTTACTGAACAGTTCTTGTTATATATAACTCTCACGAATTCACAGATTTATTTATAGATTTATTGTAATAGTCGACGTGTACGTTCATTATAATCATCCACCGTTTTTGAATTATCATCACATTTAACAATTTGAAGGATTTCAACCAAATTTAATGTTTAATGTTTCTTTGTGCTTTATACAAAATTTTTATGATAATTACAAAATTCAAAATTTCATTAATTTAACGATTTACGATTAATTTATAACAATTATTTTAAGTGTATATAAATTCGTGACAATTTCTAAAATTATATTTCAATCCTTCTGGCAACAAGATGATGAAATTTCTGTATTGAAATAAAGGCGAACCATCAATTATAATTGATATGAATGATATAGTTGCAAATCTATTAGTGACATATCCAAATATTTCAAAAAATTGGTAACATTTATTTTGGAAGTAATAAATATGAAGGACAAACTGCGTCTAAACCGGTCGATCAATTATAAAAAACCATAAAAGGAAAGATTTAAGTGTAAATACAGACTATTTGTGTTTGTGATCCAACAATATTAACTTAAAAAATCCGAGCTAAATTAACATAACAATAAACAAGGTCGTGTTGAACTTATAAAATATTGTACTTAATGCAAACAATGTAAATATTAAAAAACTAATGTTATTTTATGCTGACCCATGATTAGATTTAGTTTACAGTAGTTAATCACCCATATAAAAATAATAATAGAATTATGAAAACATCTATCTTTTGTTAATTGCAGTACAATTGATAAATTGTTATATACTCCCATGCGGCGGAGTAATTTACCAACTTGACTGTAATGAAAGATTTATTATAAGATGACAAAAAGCTCCGAAATTGAGTAATATTATATATGACTTAAAAAAAAGTTATGGAATATGTGTGACGAAACAGTATTATATCAATGCACATAACTAAAAGACTTCAATAAATGTATATAATGATTAGCATCCAACGGATGGTGTTAAAAATGTATTTCAAGCGTATATTTAAAATTACAATATACTATAGAGATAATTCTATACCAGAAGGTATAAAAAGACTAATTTTGCGGTGAAAATATTTCGTTTGCCAAAAAGGATAATGAAACTAATCACCGACGACTCAAAATTGATACTAACTATTTTAAACTCAACCACCCAAAGTACGCAGGTTTCTCCCCGCCAATTGGAAACATATCGGAAATATTAAAATTGAAAGAAGCAGCAATATATAATAAAGAACAAATTTTAATGAATAATTAAAACAATATATATTGAAGAATTTTGGTATAAAATACCATAGAATATGGAAAATTATATGAATTTTTTGATCGTCCCTCGCATATATACAAAAAAAATGCAATGCAACAATAATCGATCGTATAACAATTTGTTAAAATATTAATTATTGTATAAAAAAATTAATTTTTATAATAAAGAAAAAATGTGGTTATTTCATTTTAATAAAATCTAATATAAATTTAATTTTTTTAGTGGTCAGGAAATTATATAATTTTAGTTTTTAATAAGATTTTTCATTATTTCAGTTTTATATAGGAATTAATTATTATTTTTAAATGACGTCGTTTAAATTGGTGATCAATTAAATTATATCAACACTTTATCTATCCACAATATTTGTAGTGTGTGTATGTGTGTGCTTATAGTGTGTGATTGGTGTCGATTGGTGTGATAAATTTTATTACAATATTATATAATAAAAAACTATACTCGTATAATATTTATAATAATTAATTTTAAACTATATAATAATGTAATTATTATTATAATTTAACCTTCATTATTTTTATGATTATTTTTTTGCAAAAATAGTAAAAAAATATAATAATTAAATAAATAAATAAATAAATAAATAAAAATTGAAACATTTCACTATTTCTAAAGGAGTGATTTTTTTTCTTCTTGTAACTAACTATATATCGATTACAAATAAAATGAGAAATGTTAATAAATATATTATATTTAGTTTGTGCGTTTTTTCTTTCAACTTCTATAAAACTTCATTATAATATTGTATATGTAAATCACTATATTATTATTATTATTATTATTATTATTATTATTATTGTTGTTATTTACTTATATAATAATATATATATATTATTATAATTCCTTTTAATCATTGTCAATTAATCGATATATATTAATATATTTTTTATTATAATATTCTTTCAACTTAAATTTAACGCTTGTATAAAAATATTTATTTATTATTATTATTATTATTATTAATTTTTTTCTACCACCAAAATATTATTTAGAAGTACTTTACAATAAAATCTAGTGTTATATAAATATTTTCATGGACGTAACAAATTTTATAATTTAAAATAAATTCCATTTTTATAATAATCGTATGGATTTATAGAAGCGAAAAATATGTATTTAAAAAAAATAGAAGTTTTTATAACACATAGACAAAAAAGAAATCGAACAATTAAAATTAGTATTGCGAAATTGGATTGAGAAAAATTCTGATCCTTTCATATAGAAATAGAATAAAGATAGATAAAAATTTTGTTTGATTATTAAAGTCAATATATATGTGAAAACATTAAAATCGTGATAGATATAAAAGAATCACTAATATACCCTGCAAATAAAAAAAAAGCATGCTTCTACATAGAATAAACGAAATACTGATCACAGAAATTGTGTTACGACTAACAATTACGATTGATTCTGATCGATGAACTTATTATTACACACATCTCAATAAAAATATGGCTTTCACACACAGGCCAATGCACATAGATAATTTTGCAAAAGGGGGCATAAGCATATTGAGACACTGCAACAGATTTTCTTAATAGTGCTGTGAATTAAATGTCCAGATAGTATAATGCGGTGGAGCTATCTATAAACTGTAATAATAATAATATTATCATACGTTTTCCTATTCACAAATAAAACCAAAATTGACACGATTACACGGTTACATATCAAATTTATAAAAAAATATATAAGTGGTTCTGTAAAATATCTTAAAATTAAAACTAATATGGAAAATGTACCTGGACAAAAAGCAAGTCTAGCTCTTATGCAATGTGTCGTAGGACCGCTTTAGTATCTCTTAGATCTATAAATTGGAATTACTGGTTGCAAACGGTATAACCATATAAGTGTAATTATATGCTATGGTTCTAATGTATGGTGACCAAAATTTTACTTAAAATTGGTTCAAAAATAACATTAATAAAATACAGCGTCTGCGATTTACAATTATGTGAGGTGTTTTGCACCACTACTCGTAGATAATATTGCATATATATCATTTAAGCAAGAGTTTTGGCAATGGAAACAATTTTACAAGGAATATTAAAGGTGTCTGCGTCAAAGGGTGTATAACAAAAAGTCGCTTGACATTGAATTTGTATAGAATTATTTATTATTATATAATAAAACAATTTAAAATCCATATCCTTGCCGGCAGGTGCGTAAATAAAACACTGCTTCGCTCGTGAAACTGTTAGCATATACATAGACGGTTTGCCCGATGACGGTATTAACGTTACACATATGTTTTTTCGCTTGACCATATGCCTACGAATGCGTACACCATGATTTTTTTATTTACAGGTTGTGTAGTGATTGTAAAATGTACAATTTAAAAGTATGAAATCGGATGTTTCTGTAGCGTAGATATTAGCATATGCTTCACAACAGTAAGGTAATGCAGCTGCGTGGACTAATGACACTGAACAAGACAACAATGTTAAATATTTCTACATCAAATAAATTATGAATGTTCAGCTTAAAATTATCACTTTCAGAATAAAGGTACAAAATTATTGCAATAGTTACAAAATATTTATTATTTACTCAATGAAAATTTTAACTGATTTTATCTGTTCCATTTCTTTTTTGACCATACGTACGTGTATAGTGTGAATTAAAGTTAATATATTGTCTATCAATATAGACTTTATGCAAATACACAGAACGACATAGATACACTATTTAAATGTATAATATAAATAGTAAAATAAGATAACAAAAGAATTGAATGATTTGCGATGATATCGAATTTTTAATTTATAATTGATCCTATTTAGATATAGAGGCAAACAAATACACCGGTAAACACGCACAACAGGAAAATCAATTAATTTAGCTTCAAAATAGTAAAAGTATGACGTAAAACAAAATCAAGGAAATACTATATTTACGCAAATGTCGTGGACACATTAATACACGAATTATTTTATAAATTTTTTTATCCTATACATTGTAAATGTTAAAATGTGTATGTTCAAATAATATAACGATAAAAGAAAACTTACCTTAATAATATGGTTAATTGAAGATCGTGTCCGAGACGATCTAATGCATTTACACCTTCAACACGTACGGCATTAATTTTTTCACGTAATGAACGTGAAACAGCCGTTTGTACATGACGTTCTTTCAGAATTTCTAATATATTTGGTTGACGTAAGAATGCAACAACCTGTAAATAAATATAATTAATAATAAAAATTTAATTGATTATTGATTATCACACACAGAAAAGCAACAAAGTTTCTAAAATGATGATTCAAAAGTGTCGATTTTCTAAATGAATTCATGTAATTAATCCGTATGCGTTTTTAAATTTAAAACGAATTATAAATGACATCTTTCTGAACAAACAAATTATCCAGACATTAAGCTAACATATAACACCACAAAATGCAATCTCGAGGATATGTCTAATTTATTGTAATCAAGTTGGTAGATTACTCCGTATGTATGTATACTAACATAAGAATGCACTTGATACATTTTTTAATCTCCGAACAATTATTAAATTATTTATTATAAATAGTTATAATCAAATTTACAAAAACAAATTATTTAGTTTTATTATTATATTAAAATTGAAATAAAAATTGATGAAATGCTGTAGTCTTTTGATTGTCACCGCACACATAATAATATTATTTTATAATTTTACATTTTACAGCTACACATTGAAATCCAAAAACAGTAACAGTAACGTAACAACTTTATAAAATTATTTTTATGAAGACAATCACTTGAGTTATTGTATAGATGTTCGCATCTTCACCTAGTTATATAGTTAAAGTGTCATATAATAATTAATTATATTATTATAAAATGGCATCAAAGGAAAAAAAACCAAAATTTGATGAAATGGAAAACAGTAACATTACCGAAGATGCTATTGAATCAATTGAAAATATTGATCGTAACAAATTATTTGAAACAGGTTTATTGGCAGATGTTAAATTTATATTTGAAAATAATGAAGCCGAAAATAAGAAGATAGAAGAAATTTTAGCGCATAAAAATATTTTATCCGGTGGCAGTCCTGTATTTGAACGGATGCTTAGTAGCACTTGGCATAATACAAAGTCTAATGAAATTAAAATAGATTTCAATGTAAAAGAAGAATTTTATGAAATGTTACGCTATATTTACACAAACGATGCAAATTTGTCATTAGAAAATATATCAATAATTTTGAATCTAGCCAAACAATATCTAATACCAAATTTAGAAATTAAGTGTATAATGTATATAAGAAAACAATTGACATCGGACATAGTGTTAGAAGTTTATGAGGCAATAAAATTCGATGATGATGCAATAAAAGAATGTTTGGATTATATTCAAAATCATACAGATGAAATTCTATCGTCCGCGTATTTTTGTAACATTACCAAAGATACATTAAATGATATATTAAAATTGGAAACATTAACAGTTAATGAATTTGATTTATTCCAAAGTGTTTATAAATGGATTTTAAGCAAATGCGAAAAATTAAATTTACCATTGAATGATGAAAATAAAATGTCAATTATTGGAGATTCTATTTATTTAATAAGATTTCCTTTGATGACAGTTACGGAACTTAATTCCTGTATGAAAATGAACTCATCATTAATAACTGAAAGTGATGTATTACAAATACAAGATTATTTTAATGGAATTATTACTGAAAATTTGAAATTTTCATGTGTCGAAAGAGAACTATTTGCGGTAGTAAACAATTTTAATAATGAGAGAATGAAAGAATTATTTATTCGGAATAATAGCCCAATTATATTTTCGACAAAACTAATAATTAAATTTGAATGCGAAGCAGACATTGTTCTATTGGGTATTAGTGTATTATCAATAGCAAAATATTCGTTCATCATTTCCTATGGCAATAATGTTCAGTATGTAGAGGTTCCAGAAACAAAAGATTTTTCTAAAATTTATTTAACCAACCCTATCATAATGAATAAAAGAAAATATTATATGATTGATTTGGAAACAAAAAAAAGTAGAAAAAGACAGGGAATTACATATTGGAATATAAATTATTCTACTGTCCACGTAAATAATATAAATGTTAGTTTTGTAGCACCAGAATTAGTACAAAAAATTCACTTCAAAAAATATATTAACAGTTGTCAATAAATAAAAGTTTTCTGATTTGACGATAATTATCAATTTGTTTGAATTTTTGAGCACTTATTACTATTTTATAAAAAAAAATAAAATAATAATGTTAATAAATTTTTGAAAATATTGTTATTAATAATATTTTTAATGTTGAAAGTTTCATTCTTGACATAATGTGCCTGGCCGTGTGATCAATAATACGGTGTTGGTTAATACAAATGTATTGCATAGAAATAGATACCATTACCGCGTGTTTAAAACATTTATGATTTACTGGTAGAACCGTACGTGCATCCGTCGTTTTTAATATTTGTGATTTGCGTATTTCAAACACAATGTAATCGTCGATCCATTAATGAAACAAATCACCACACACACCACACTAATTCTTTTTTTTAAATATCTCACCTTATCATTATAAGCAATTGGAATATCTGGTGAACCAATAGGCGGACGTGATAAAACCGGTGGTCTGGGGGGTGGTATTGGTGGTGTTACGTCCATAGATTGTTCAAACAAATGATGATACTGAGGATGATGTGAATAATAATGATGTTGTTGCTGTGGATGATGTTGATGTTGTAGTTGCTGTGGATGTTGCTGCTGTTGTTGCTGCTGTTGTCGAACTCTTATGCGTGGACATTCAATTGGTAAACGAGGATCCATAAATGATGTTTTACGATTGCTATGATCAATATAAAATTGTTTTGACGTATGATCTAGTTTTGTTTCCCAACCAGTTGGCAATTCTTTATTCATAATTGCAAAACAATTAACTAATGCAACTAAGTCTTTATTGTATTGATATCGATCAAAACAATTAGGATCTCTTCGTATACGCATTACCATATGTTTTAATGCTGTATTACGATTATAAACTGATAGAGCTTCTTGTTTTGTGTGTAACATAGAATAGAAATCTGGTCGACATAACATTAAAACAGCTGGATGTATACTACCACGATCTGATCTAGATGGTATCGCTACTGTTGATGCTGCCGAATCATATGCACGTTGTTGGTGATTATTTAAATTTTCTGCATTTTCAATTGGTAAAAAGGTTGTCGATGAGGTTGTTGGTATTGCTGAGGGTGATAATAGAGTTGGTGTATCGGAAGTCGTTGGAATAGGAGACGGAGGACGTGGTGCTGGTTCATTTGGTGGCGATGATGATAATAATTGTTGTTCTTGTGCTAGTTCTAATTCATGTGGTGATGGCATTGGCGATGTAGGTATTGGTGTTTCTACTGGTAATAGTGGTTGTGGTGGTGGTGTTGGAGGTGTTATAGGTGGCGTTGTTGATGACATTAATGATGGAAGCGGTGGTGTGCTTGGTGGTGGTGGTGGCGGTGGTGTTGGTGGAGGAGGAGGTGCTGTAGGTTGTGAAAAAATATTATGTGGATCACGATTTTCACATGTAATTGTACGACGAATTGATTGATAGCGACGATCTAATTGTTGTCTATGCTGTTCACGACCACTTATACCATTACAATTAATAACACCACTGCTATTACCACTTAACACACCTGTACTACCCGGACGTTGCCAACTAGTTGTGCGAGTTGTATGATCAATATAAAATATGCGTCCATGACTATCCATACGTGCTTCCCAAGCAGCCGGTAACGTTTCATCACTATCGGTAAATGTACCACGTGCACGTTCTGGAATTGATGGTAAACGTGTACTTGTACAATGATGTCTTAATGCAAATGGATCATTTGTAATTTCACCACCACAATCACCACGTATTTCAGTTGTACGTAAATAATCAGAACGTTTTGTTAACGGAACAATATCAGCATGTCGTATTTCTGGTGATGTTATTGTTTCTGGTGAAAATATTTCACGTGAACGCAATTCTGGTGGTCCCAATCCTTCCGACAATGAACGTAAACGTCTTGCATGATGTGTTGGAGTTGGTGGACAAATAAAACCCTGATTATTATTACTATTAATAATATTTGTATTATTGTTGATGTTATTGGCTGTATTTGCGTTAATTGAATTAACACCAAGACCACCGCCAACACGTGTTAAAATACGTGGTTGTGGTCGAAATATTTTCGAATGGGTTAAGGGTGATGCAGCACCTTCGGGCGATGATAATTGATCATGCGGTGATGCTGAACGTGTCGAAGAACCCGATGGTGGACTACGTTGTCTTGGTAATGGTTTCCGACACAATACAAAATGACGATTATTTACATCATCTGTTCTACCATTCAATTTAGATTTTCCACAAATATTACTACCGCTGCTACCACTACCACCAATGCCATTAGATAATTGTCTGGACAATGGTTTATGGGGTTTTAATGGTATAAATTCACCATTTAATCTACATGTTTCACTACCTGTACCTTCATAATTACCATTCGTTCCGACTGTAACAGACATCACATTATCAATACAATCGTCATCATCATCTATAACATTATTATATTGATCATCTGTATTGTTACAATCATTTGTATTTGATAAATTTGTGCTTCGTATTACTTTTTGTGATAGAATTGTGCTAATATAATTATCGGGACCGATTTTTTTCTTTAACAATGGTTTTAATTTTATTGTTTCAAATGGTTTCATTGGTTGAACTGGAGACATAAATGTAGATGATGATGATAGTGGTGGTTGTTGTTGTTGTTGTTGTGAATTTAATAATGTTGATTGTTGAAGCTGTAGTTGTTGTTGTGAAGTATTTGTTAATTTTGTTGCATTACATTCAGATAAACTGCCATCAGTTTCGGGTGTTGCTAATGGTGCATTATCATCGGGACCATTAACGGCGGTAGTAGTCGTGGTATGTTGCACATTTTTATTGGATGTTTGCTGACAATCATTACTTAAATGATGTCGTTTATCAAAAAATTCACCTGGTACAAATTCAATTTGATCATATTTTTCAATTGTATTCGTTGTACAACGAAAATTTGGTTCATCAATATCAATAATATCAAAATCGAAGGCATCTATATTTGTAAATGGTTTATTATTACGTGAAACGCGTGGCGGCCACGAACGTTCTAATGGCCGATGCAATTTTTTATTATTAACAATATTATTATTGTTAAATTTATTATGATAAAAGGTTCGTGGTGGTAATGGCGGTGCTATACATTCATTATGTTCATCATTATTAACATCATTACCGACATCAGCATGATCATCATTAAAATCAGCATCATCATCATCATGATCATCAGCATCGTCATCACCATCACCAACGCCATTATCATTAATATAATTATTATTAAAACGAAAATTATTTATAACTAAATGTTTATCATTATGCAAAGCATTATCGTCTTCTTCTAAAAGATGTTCTTCAGGATTATGTTCATAACTTTCTCTGGCTGTCCAAATACTATAATATTTGTGTGGAGAATGTGATGTTGAAGCTATTGCTGGTGGTAGTGGAGGTGTTGGTGATTTTAAACAATCAATTGAACGAATTTTTTTCTTTGTACCATTTACGGAATTTTCTAATTCAAAATTTTGTGTTTGTATCGGTTTTGATTTACGTCGTACACCAGAAGAACATTGTGCAGTCGTTGATGAAGACGATGAACATGAATCAATGTGTGTCATAGGTGCAGCAGTGACCGATGGTGATGGTATAGATGATGACGAAGTTGGTGTTGCTGTTCTTTCAATCAGATCATTATCCGAATTTGTTCCAGCAATACAAAGATGATTATTATTCTCATTTAAATTTAATTTTTCTAATATAATTTTAAAATTTGTCGATGACTCCGTCGCATCCGATTCTATGGTTGGTTGAGATTCAATTTCCACTAAAAATAAAAACAATAATAATTATAATAATAAATATCAATAATAAACAAAAATATTTTATAAATGAAATAATTTTTTATAGACATAATAACGTTTTTGTTAAGAATAGACATTCAGTCAATAGTATTCACACATGCATAACGAAATAGTTACTATGAATGATTTTAAACGTAAAGATCTACTTTTCTAAGGATTAATTGGACAAAAACGTTATAGGAGATATGAATAAATATGACGAGTTATTTAAAAATGTGTGATCAAATATCAAATTAATTATATAGGAGCAACAATGTTTCTACATAAAAACATAGGTCACACACAAGGATTTATACTATTACTATTAAAAGAAAATTAATTTTTAAACTATCCCATGCCAACATTCTGATACTATGCTATCGCCTCGGCGTATTCACTGGTTTTAAATACCATTGTTTGGTTGTTATGAATCAATTAATAAGAGTTCAATGATTCATTCAAATCTACCATACTGCGGGTCAAAGAGAACAACAACGAAGGCAGTAACTACAATTTATTATTTATTTATAATTATTATCAAATGTAACACCGATTATCTATTAATTAATTCAATTGTTGTTTATTATTTACATGTAGCTTTATTATTTTTATGTTATTATTATATAGTTATTATTTTACATGTAGCGAAGCAATATTTAAAGTACAGATCTATTTGAATGAGAATATTAATCGAACTATAGATTCTTCATAGTATGAACATCATTTTTGCACACAAATTTTGCATGTTAAAATTGTTATATAATTGTACAGTTTCAGTAACTGACCGTCAGATTGGATCAGATCACCGATAATTTCAATATGCTTATACGGTTTGACGTGGAAGGGTAATTCAGCACTAATAATTTTTTCGGAACACTAAAAAACAGATCTTATACAAACGAAGACCACGGCCAATTCATATTAAGGAAATAAAACGCAAGAAAATAATGATGTCCGGCGAATGAATTGGTTATCCGGATAACCTGGCCAATATTAAGATGACGAATTCCGCAGTATCTCGACCGCTTTTTAGGCAGATGTGTTCGATAATACCAACTATATAAAAACCTAGTGTCCAAGATTACTTGATAATTTTAATTAAACAGTATTGTAAGTGTGGTACTTATACGCGATGCACAACCTAAATGACATCCACATCTGATGTCCACATTTATTCATACTGTGTTCTAATAATTTAGGAATACACTTGCGTAATCTTTCCACTTAAAATATTTATAACGATATTACATATAGCTTAATTATTAACATACTACTTGTTATAACTCTTAATTAAATTCACTTATAAATTATTTAAATTTAAACATTAGTAATCACTTGTTTTTAACTTTCAGAATAAAAATTAAAATTCTAATCAATACACCGGCAATAAAATTTTAAATTTTTTAAATATAAGTATTTCGCGCACACATAATTTATACGGACTGAGTATTAAATCACAAAAAAACCATGTGGTTAGTTAATATTATAATTTATTGAGTTTATTAATACGCGGACGTTATTGTGTGTGGTATTTGCGTTGGCGGCACATGGCTATTGATTGTTTATTATCATATTACTATTTACATTACTACATTTTTAAAAAACGCTTTTATAAATATTTTTAAATAAAAATACTATAATATTGTGAGTGAATTATTTTATGAATGTAAAATTGATAGAATATATATAGTAAAAATAAAAATAAAAATAAAGAAAGTAGGCGTGGTTTTAAATATATTTCATTCATAATTATTTAAGCGGATATTGATGAAAAATATTATGTTTGCGTATATAGTTGTTATGCGGTGGAGTGGACTGGATGAAACACACTGATAATAAGTTTTAGTGATAATAATAAATAATATTATAACATTTTTAATTTATACTATAATGAATGATGATGATAACGCAAATGACAAGACAACAAACTAGAAAATATAATAATAATAATACATATTAATAATTAAATGAAAAGATGAAAGGTTAATTTTATTCATAAATAATTTCTTGATTGAATTTTATTTCTTGTGTAAAATAATATTTTATATATTTATTATTTGATTTTTTTTTTTTCTTCAAAGATTATAATTTATGAATTGATTTGAAAAAAAAAAAATATATATAAATTGAATGGAAAAAGGTCAAATAAGAGATTTTTTTTATTTCTTTATTTATTTATTTATTTATTTATTTATTTTAATATGATATTTGTATTTGTGGTGGTGTAGTCGTTGGTTTTTTATTTCAATTAAAACTGGTTTCAATTTCTTTCATAATAATAATAAAAAAATTGTAAAAATATTAAATAAATATTATTAGAGAAGGATATGATTATAAATAAAAACAAACCAAATAATAAAAAATAATAAAGAAGGGTGACGCATGCATTTATTCATTTTTGTTGTTCTTTTGTTTTGTTTTTTTTTTTTTTTTTTTATGAAGTTCATTATTAAATTATTAAATTAATAAAAGTTAAATACTGCATCCGGTTTTATAAAGAATTATTATTATATTATATATTATTACGATATATATATATATATATTTTTGTTAATTAAGAATTTTTTACATATTTCTATTGCGTGTATGTTTGTGTGTGTGTGTGTGTGTGTGCGCAAAGAATAATTTTATTTATTAATTAAATAATATATTTATAAAATTACCTATTTCTTTTTCCACTTCCAATTGATCAATTGTTTTCTTAACATTTTCATTATTTCTATTTGAATTATCTGCATTGAAATTAGATTCATTATTAGTACTATTATTATAAATTTTATCTAAATTTGAAGATTCCTTTAAATTATTATTATCACAGCTTAAATTATTATTATTATTATTATTATTAGATTCATTTGGTTTATCTTTTACATCATTTTCATATTGAAATGGATTTGTATCTAAAGATGTTTGAGAAATTTCAATATCTTGTTTTTGTTGTTGTTGTTCTTGTAGTTTTAAATCGATTCCTACTGCTGATGAAGCAGACAAAGATTGTAATTCTTTGTGTTCATGTTGGTCTGATGGTGGTGGCGGTGGTGTTGGTGATGGCGATGGTGTTGGTGGAGCCGGAACGGTATCTTTTTCTTCTTCTTCTGTTGTAGTATTATACAATTTGGTGGTAACTGATTGTTCTTCAGTTTCCATTTTATGTTAATAAATAATACGCAATAATTTAATAGCATTGATAAATTCATTTTAATTAAATCATTGTAAAAATGTAAAGTAAAAAATTTGTATAGTTTTTTCTATATTAAAAATTCAACAAATTAACCAAAAAAAAAAAAATAGTAATAAAGAAAAAATGCTCCACCACAATTGAAAATTGCAAAACCAATTTATGAAATAAAATTTTTTTTATACTTTTGCAAAAATTATGACATCACAAAAAATGTTGAACTTAAAAATTTTGTATTTTTATTTTGTAACATATTTTTATTTATAAATTGTGCTTCTTTAAATATTTGATTTAATTATTACTTTAATAAGTTTATATTATTTAATAAAATACGGCAATTTTGAAACAAATTTTATTAAAAAAAAAAAAAATTATATCTTATTACTCTTGAAGAAAAGAAACTTTTCCTTCCCATCTTCTCTTCTTTCAAGTTCAAGCAACAATAAGAAAAAGAATGTATATTTTATTTTTTGACATTTATGAGTTTTTGACGCGCGGTATACAGCCCTTTATTAATTTTATAATAAAAACGAGGTTGCTGAATATATTTTTGTGATGCCATCTATTGAATGTAAAGTTAAAATAAATTTAATAGTTTTTGTATTTGAATTTTATCAAATTTTTGTTTTAAAATAATTTTTCACTACATCTCATGTTTTAACCTATCTCTGAGCAAAAACAGATCCTCCTTGGACGCGACTGACTCAGCTTCCTCTTCTTGCTATGCCATTTGTATCAATCTCTACTATCGAGCAAGAATAATTCCTCTTAATGCATGTTTTCATACAAAAACCATATGGAAGTAGTAGAATGTAATTACTAGCAGACATGAGTTTCAAAGATTTGAATCTACTTTAAAGAATAAATGTTTATATCATATTATAAATGAAAATTGTATTTGTCGTTTGGCGCAATCAATCCAGACAGTATTGTGAGATTAATTGAGATTCCAAAAAGAGGAAAAAAAATCCGTATATTTCATACTGAGATTTACCTTTAGTTCGTTACTACGAAATGAAAATCGTAAATATGATTTTGGGCTACTATATGTTGTCGATTCATCACTATAGGACTAATTGAATGAAAGGTTAGATAGTTGGTTGGCCCGAAGGACACTATTGGGCGTAGGTTGACAGGTGGCTTGGTGTATTGCTCTGTAATCGATCATCAACCTATTGGTATAGTACAAGTGTTCCTTTTTCGATTAAGTGCGATTTTCTGATTTTAATAACCAGACGCACTATATTTAGGCTAAAACCTACATAAATATTCTATAATTACAATAATAATAATAATAGTTAATTAATGTGGTTAAATAACAACAAAAATTTAAATATAATACATATAAATTCCTTCAATATATATTTAATTAATCATTTTTTTTTTAATTTGAAACAAAGCACCTTTTCCCTCTATATTAAAATATAATTTACAATTTTGGTCTATTGCCAGCAGTAATATATAAATATTTACTGGCTTCGTCATAATACGGTTGTGTGGAGGTTTTAACTAATTGTAACCATTCTTTTAATTTTGGTCGCCCTTCGGTTGGATCATAACTAGCAATAGCTACAGATATAGAAAATAAATTAAGAAATTAAGTAAATAATCTGATAACACATATTTTAATAAAATATATATTCTATACTTGTTTGTTCAATTTCACATGCAGCTAAAATATCAGCAATTGTAATGTCTGTACCAGCAATAAATCGATCATTTTTTAGCCAAATATTTTCGATAATATCTAATGTTGATTCCATTTGTTTTTTAGCTTCTGCTAATCGTTTTGGTTCCGTCGATTTACCGGTACGTGCTGGTAATAACCATTTTAATAAGAAATATGATGAACAACCCATACGCGTTCCTAAATGTTGCCATTCTAAATATTCATCAACACGTGCACGTTTTTTCGTATCTTTTGGATACCAATGATCAGCAATATTGTTTTCACGTGACAGATATTTTAAAATTGCAATACTTTCTGATAATTGAAAACCATTGTCCACAATGCACGGTACTTTACCAAAACGATTTACATTTTTTTTATAATCTTCGGTTAAATGTTCACCTAAATGAGAAAAATTAGAAAGGAAACAAAAATTAATTTACCATTTTCAAAGTGTTATGAACTTTTATTATATCAAATGGAATAAATTTTTGGGAGATGATCGCTCCAGATAATTAAAATTTCACATAAAATAATTTAAATCTCAAATCACATAACATTTGTCCAAGATCTCAATACATTTCAGTTAGTTCTTTCTGAAAAATTTGCAGGATTACCAAATCATTGTAACCTCCGTAATTACCTGTATGCCGTCCGTCTATATGCTATCCGTATAATCACTTTATTTAGGGCTAATGATGCGTAGATTATGCCGGTTTATAACCGTTTATACCTAAATAAACAGAGTTAAGACGCTAAGTATATTCTCGTATCTTCTCAACCATCGCGTCTGCTAACACACGTAAGGGTGTTATGGCCTTCTTTACAACGTTTTCGATGTATCACTTTTTGTACATGTTATGAAAAACATCAGAATCTCAGAAATTATATATAGCACCGACTGTTATGTAATTAATATGTAACGTTAATAAATTTTCGGGTATAATTTATAAGTAAAAAAATATAGATGTATATTTCAAATGACCGATTATCTAATCCAATCAATCATTTACAATTAATATTATAATTTACTACTGTGATTTAGTGATTTAGTTAATGCTTTGTAATATATACACTGTATATTTATTTATAGAATTAGCATGAGATAGGTACACACACCATTGCACACGTCATCACACTACCACGAATTGAGCTCTATCTATCTATTAATTATTATTATATTCATTCGCCTATCTCATTTAATAATATAAATTAAAATATATGCTTATATTGAAGTGGTTTATTATTGTTTTATTATGGCATCAAACAAATATTATAAATATATTTTTTCTAACAGATAATTTATTATTATTATTATTATTATTATTATTATTACTTTTAATAATTTATAACAATATTAATGATAATATAATAATAAATAATATGATACAGTTTTATGTGTGCGTTTATTAATTTCAGTGTGTAATATTTCGCATTCAAGATTCAATGACACTATGAAAGACAAGCATTTAAAATCAAAAATTGATATTATAATATCATATTTCGAATGTTTGTTCAGAATTAAATTTGTACTTATTGTAGTTGAGAAATTACAGTAATTTTAAGTATTTTCGTTTGTTCTCACTATTTTCCCGTTGTTTTACTTATTTGAGCGATTGTAAACGTGTCCGCAATTCATTTATGGATCCGATAGTCTAATCCCGATATTGGATCGTAACACATATGACCAATAATTTGAATACAATTCTTAATTTAACTGTAGCATACCTATTTTTATATAATAACTTCAATTTCGATTAATTTTAATTTGAAATGTGTTAATTTTTTTGAACCATATAGCATTTGTATTGAATATAACCTCAGTATTAATATTGGTAATTTAAAAATTATATGACCATAAGATTGAATAGACCCGTGTCTCGAAAACAGTGACATCACAAAATATCAATTAATATTTTCAACTTATAATTTAGTGTTCCATCATAACACCGCACTCATGAACACCCTGTCCTATAAAAACATCTGTTTGCACTTATACCTTCTAATGCTGATGGAGATATTTTAACTACAGTATTTCGTAGTGTATACAATATATGATGTCACTATAAAAATAATAGAATTAATTATATACTAAACTATTGTAAATATTAAATATTAAATTAAAATAACATTCGAATACTGTGTAAGAAATAATATACATTTGTATTTTAATTAATAAATTAAACATTATCAAAAAATTTGTGTACAAATTCTAAAAAAAAGTCTTTTTTTAAATTATCGCAATCAGCTAAAAATAATATGCGTACTCACTTAATTATATGATAATAATAATTATACTTATTATCTAAATGCGATTGTACTCGAGACAGTGTATAAAAAATATTAATCTATCGCATCTGATATGTACCGAGTATAAAAATAGAAAATAGAAATTATTAAATATTATTTTACCTTTTCTTAATGCAACCGGACAATGTTCAAATGGTATATTTGTTATTTTTAAAAATATATACAATGCACGAGCCGGTTGTGACATTAAATCATAATAAAATTTAATTGGTTTTGACATGATCTATATGATATTTTCCAAATTTCTTCTCTAAATAATATAACACAGCACACACACTATAAATTTATAAAAGTAAAAATCTTAAATTAATTAAATACACTTTTGAAATTAAAAAGTTAAATTTAGTTAGATAATTGAATACGTTATTAATTAAATATCCAGTCCGAAAACAGATAGTGAATGAGAATGACTGACAGAAAAATAAATAGATTTTTTCACAAGGTTTAAGATTTATTAATAAAAACAAAAAAAAAATGTAAATATAAATGTATACACAAAAATTCAAATACTTAATACATGTATTATCAATTTAATATAAGTATACCATAGATTGTGTTAGTGTGCCGCCACACAGATTAAAGTACGGTTCATATAACAACTAAATATATAATACGCAGTCCACGCCACGAGCAGATAATCAATCGTATTCATCATTTCACAAGTACAGGATGATTATGCTACGCACTTGGACGAGTAACTTAACTGGTACACTGACGTGAGGATCTTAATCTTTATATTGTAAATCTTAATATAAAAAGTTATTTTACTTTTACACCTTTAAAAATATATAAATGTTATATGAACCACACCTTAACACCGCATCATCGCGCACATTTACAAATACATTTCCTTTATATAAAACAAAAAAATAATTATAAATTCGTTTCGCAGTAGTAAATTCGTCTATGTATTGTACAAGTATAATTACAAATATTTACCTGCATTGGAAAGTTTCTGCCAATGTTTTGGAGATATACTCAGCACAGACGACATCGTCATATACAACATATATCGCTTATGATTATATCAACATTTAGAAATGTAGTTATTTTCGTTATTCAATATAGAATTTTAAAATATAAAATACCATGGACCTAAAATAAAGAATATAATATTAAAAAATTATTAATTAATTATTGGGAATATTTGGTTCTTATATGCGTCATCTCTTTTCTCACATATTTAGAAATTATTGCGGTTAAGTGATGCTGTATAGTAATTCTAAAGGACTGTTTTTCATTGGCAGTTCGATTTAATTTCAAAAGCCATAATAGACATCGAGTGGTCCCTCCAAAATACGAATCTATCCAAATTACCACCTTTGAATAGTTGTAATCGATCTCTACTTGTTCGCTTTTCTAAAGTATACATGTACTTTGGCATGAAATAAGTATCATCAGCGCTATAATCTTACATAAAATGCGAGGGAGCCATCAAGTTGTGATCGGCAGAAACTTTTCAATACATGTACGCATAATACATGTAATTCTCTAAATGCATATATATATTAATATAGAGTTTTAACAATTATATACAGTATACACGCAGTAAAGTGGTGATAACGATATAGTATATTAACAAGTGCGATAGGCGCAGTCCTAAAAACAAACCATTTTTAACTATATTATCATGTTATTATTTTATTGAAGTGTATTTTATTGTTTACACAAAATAAAAAAATCAAATCTGTTATGTAATCCTCCTCCGTATAGGAGAATAATTCACACCATATGCATGAATATAAAATTTATATAATGAATGATAATTTAAGTTGTGTTTAATATGAATTGAAAATCATTTGGGAATAATCGAGAAAAACAGAATAGATATGTCACCATAGACAGTACCTATATATTGCGAGTTGATTCTTGGTAGAACCATTCAATTAAAAAATGTTTATATTGGGAAACTCGGACATTGTTCTGTAAAGATTCCAGGGACATAGACCAGCGGATCCATTGTGCTCTCTCTTTATCTCTTACGATTAAGTACTGTAAGCGACTACATTAATTATATTTATTTCTATTTTATAGTAATTGTTGTTTATCCACATATAAATTTATTATATTATATTTCCATTCAGACAGCAATATCCATAATTTTGTTAATGGCAAGACAATATTCCATCACTGGGTGTAAAATACATTGATATTTTACCATTAAAATTATTACACATAAGAATGACATATAATTAACTAGTCTGTCAGTGTAAAAGTTAGATTTACTAAATATTATTTGTGTTATCTCCAGTTCCGTTGCGCGTGGACTCGTTATAATTCTAATGTATTTTCTGCTGAAACATAAAACCGGTGTTAAATCCACCTATTCATTTTTTACTATATCTGTATGGCCTGACAATAACATTCATATTAAAGTTAGATCGTTCGACTTTTTGCCAACGAATGAATATCAATTACTTCTCATCTCCTTTTGTTAATGAAGGTGTACGAGCATTGACTTTGTTCAATATTTCTGGTAAATTGTTTGCAGTAAGAAAATATAAAAGTGAACCGTTATTAAGTGATTTTAATTATCAACTCATTGTCGTGTCGTACACGCGTTTCGAGTGTGAATCACGTTTTAAAAATATGCTGTATAAAAGCCTGTATAATATAAAATCGAACATCGTGAAGTAAGGAAATCTCTTATCTCTTAAATAATTTTTTTTTCAGTTTACTAACATTTTATTTTAAATTATAAATAAGAACGCTAATGATTTCCAGGTTATAAACAAATTTGCGTATAACTTTGATCTATTTTTAATATCATATTTAATTGCAATTTAGATTATTGTGAGGCGATATTAACAGAGATATTTTTAAATTGCTTTATTTACCATCGTCTATCTTATTTAATTGAACTAAAATTAATTTGTATATGATACACGAGAGATTGCGAGGAAGAGATAATTATAATATATACGCAATATAAATTTTAAACATATACATATACCTTAATTTTGTTGTAATTAATTTGAAAAACATTCATTTTTGTTTTACTTTTTCACTGTATATAACAAATTAACAATTCCTTTTCTAATTGATTTTAATATTTATCCGCTTATAGTATTATAATTCCGGTAAAATTATAGAAACGTCTATCTAATGGAAAAGAAAAATTAAATGATAAAAAATGATTAGAATATTATTATTATTATATTTTATATTTATATTTTAAATTTATATTTTGAATAATTATATATTTTAATATTAACTCGCAGCTTCAAAAGTATTACATCAGTAGAAGGAGTCGAGGAGCGTAATCAGATCCAGACTATGTATACTTTCATTTACATCTATTTTAATATATAAACAAAGATTAGTAAAAGGTATCGCTGCGAGTCAAGTTCACATAGTGTTGATTCTATGCAACGAAATCCACTTCCATCTCTAGATTTCATTATAGATTCAGCACCAAGTAATTTGACTGATTTAAACACCGTTTAATACATCCTGCTTTTTATAAATACTAAAATTTACTTGCAAACGGCTTTTGTATTGTTTTTAAATTCTATTAAATTCAAATTAAAGTCTATTATTCCATTACAAAAAAAAAAAAAATTAATAAAAATTGCTAATTTTTATATAATATTTATTTTAAAATTAATTCTAAAAATTAAAATAACATTTTTTTTAATTATTATTATTAAAATTAATTATGGCAGTAATAATTGTTTTGGAAAAACTTCTTTTTTTTTTTGAGATTATTATTTTTTTTTACCAATAATTAATGTATAGCGTGTGTGCGTGTGTGTCTGTGAGTGAGCATAGCTACAATAAAATTCTATAATATAGTTTAAAAATTTATTATCTTAATTAATTAAATGCTATTTTATTAGTAAATTTTAGTGTACACAAAGAAGTAAACAATAATTCTAATCCTTCTGCTGGTAAAGATATTATTATTTCGTATATTGCGTACACAATTCAGTTCATTCTAACAATAACAATACTTATTCATTTCACACCACACAAACTACAACTAAAAAACTAAAAAACAGTAATTGTAAAACTAAAACATTGGGTAAAAGTCAATCAAATAATGTTTTTCAACAATTATAAATAACAAATTACTAACTAAATTAAACTTCATAGCAAGGAATTCAAATCATTGGAGTGGATTACCCACAGGGTAGAAATATGGTATACCGACTATATGTCACGGAACTGTATAATTGGAAGGTTTAAACCTGAAGAGAAGTTTATAGTTTGGCTGAATATTGAAAAAGATGGCGTTCTATTTTGATCACTACTACAAATTGACAAAATTTCACTGGAATCGCTGGTTGTGGTTCCCTTTGTCAGGCAAATTGATTGTAAATATTAGGAGTGGATAACGATCGATTATTATGATGAAATCCAATAACTGTACCCAATGAGTGAGGTATATAGAATAGAATAAACTAATAGGTAAGTACGTTTAGTAAAGGATAAAAATATTACACTTAAACCACAGCGTCAATCAAAACTAAGTTAATGTTGAAGGATAAAAGAGATTTGCACACAGCACTAGAATTTTTGATATGTACAAACAATTAATCAATCAAGTGTATTCGCATAATAAAAATTAATGATAAAATTGTAATAAAATCAAAATCAAAAAGTAGTGATTATCATATAATTAAAAATATAGTAATTCGTGTATACCGCTAATTTAATATAAATGTCTATGTAAATTCTTGATAACAATTGATTGGCAATTCACTCTCGTCAGACACAGAAAGTACTGTATCCACCGTCCGCCTAAATTCATCCACCACTTAATTATAACATTAACACGTTTATTTAATTATAATGAAATAATAATAAGATTCTTACCTCTAAAAAATTTACTATTTAAATAAAAATATACCTACATTATACAAAATCATATCAATATGTTGTCTGTAAATCTGATACATCGCATATTTCTTTAACCGCCAATTAATTTTTTATAACTTATTATTATTAGTATTATGAGCGAAAAATAATAATATAATAATCCTAATATTTACAAATTGTTAAATTTAATTCATTTAAATATAATAATAACGCACACACATTCTATTTTCTATACGATTTTCATTTTGCTTATTGAAAATATAAAATTTACATATTTAATTCACTTAATATATTATTTGTTGAATTATGCCAATTTTTTAAAAGAGTACCTTTTCTAATTGTTGACACATTATTTTGTAATTGATTAAAATTATTTAATGTATTTCTACTATGGTTTAAATTATGAATATCACGTTGTACACCAAATTGATGATATGATGATTGTGATAATGGTTGTGATGATGTTGTTGATTCGATCATTGATTTTCCTGTTAAAAATGAATTAACTTCTGGTACTTGTACGGCATTATCATTTATACATAAATTATTGCTATTGTTATTAACCAATGGTTGAAGAAATGATTGTAATTCTTTATTTATTATTGGACATTGATCATTATTTATTTTATTTAAATTATTATTATGCATCGCAATCATTGATTCAGACATAAATGGTGCAATACATTCAGTACCACCATAACCATAACTAGTACATGGAAAATTTTCATTAATATTATTTGTTGCACGATGATTATTATTATTATTCAATTTATTGTTATTATTATTATTATAATTATTATTATTATTAATCATAGAACTTGAATGTGATTCAAAACCAGAACTGGATGATGAAGTTCTTGTCATTGCTGGATATAATTCAATATTATTATCAATTTGATTTTGTGATCGTTTTACAGGTGATAATTTTGAATTACTCCAATAACCGCCGGCAAGCCAAGATGCCTGTGTCAATTTTGTTGGTGATATTTGTTGTTGTTGTTGTTGTTGTTGTTGTTGTTGTTGTTGATGTGTTTGTTGTTGTTGATGTGTTTGTTGTTGTTGATGTGTTTGTTGTTGTTGATGATGATGATGATGTTGCTGTATTGGTTCGGTTCCAAATATTAATGATGGAGGAGCTGGTGAATATTGTAATCGTGATGGAGATATTAAATTTGAACGTTGTTGACTTAATATTGATGGTGATGATGTTATTAAACGTTGATTTTTTTCAAAATTTAAATAAGTTCTTGTATCATTTAAATTTAAATTATTTATACCATTTTCAACAGTATCACAATAAATTGGTCCTAAATAATTATTCATTGATGCATATCGTTGCAGTTGTGGTTGTGGTGGTGGTGGTGGTGTTTGTTGTTGTTGTTGTCTTATTGTATCATTAAATGAATAATTATTAAATTTATTATTATAACCAATGTCACTTCTTGTATGCGTTAGAAATGGTAGTGGTTGATGTAAATATTTTGGTTGTATTGAATAAAAACTTGAGCGACTTACGTGTCCATCATCGTTGATACCACCACCAAAAGCACTCGTAAAACTACTATTATAAAATGATGAATTTAAATGTTGTTTTGTATGACAATCTTTAAATAATTCACCACCAACCGCTGAATAATTTAATGGTGAAAATGATTTTGTTGTATTTAATGTATTATTTAAATTTATATTGTTATTATTGCTATTATTATTCATAAATTTATTTGATTGTTTATAAAAGAATTGATCACCGCCACCGTTACGTGTTGAATCAATGTCATGACTATTACTATATTCATCATCACTATCATCATCCGAAATATCATCATCTGAATATATACGATGAAAACTATTGTTTTTTCTATTGTTATTATTATCATTTGAATATAATTTTTTTATTTTCCATTTATTTATAATTGCCATAGATAATAATGATGCAACAGTTAAAATCTGAATAAATTATAAGTATTAGTAAAATAAATTATAGTTATATAATAGAAATATGTAAATTTAATAAATAAACTATGATTTATTCAATGAAAGATAATTTATATAGCACAAAGAGATGTATTAATCAATGTATTATCCTATATTTTTTGATAACAATATAAGAAATTGGTTGAATCATTGATTGCATTTTCGCATGTGATTATTATTTGAGAAACCTAAACACAAATCAAATCATCAATAGCAATAGGAAAACTAAAATTTGTTTCGCAAAAAAAAAAACAAAAATGAATGCTCTGTAAATTTGGAACGATCTAATAGATATTGTGTAATATGATGAAAGTCGCCAGCGACAACAACTCATCAATTTGAAACACCGCTTGTATTGGATCGAAAAACGAACATAACCGATCACAAAATAAAATGTTGCTTCATGGAAATGCACCATGATCCAGCAAAACCAACTAAGGATATGGCTGGGAAATGTTACCCCAACCAGCATATGCACTAAAATTTCATCAATTTTATATAATCATTTGTTTCGATCAATTGAAAATGTTCTTGCAGGTACACCATTTCAAAAATATGAAGAACTTGTTTTTTTTTATGCACTGCTGTATCATATTTTAATGAGACTTTGTATTTATTGTAAAATCGCTATTCTATTAAGTTCGAATTATTAACGGTTGGTGCATTTTCAATTTTGTGAAATCAATGCCATTTTTTTTCCATTATTTGATTTTTCTACAAAATTTTTAAAATGTTTCTATCAATTGCTGACTATTTAAATACTAACATCAATCCTCCTATACATTCACTTTACTGATTTACAATAATAGTAACTAAAAAATTCTTCAATAATTAAAAATTAAAACATAACAGGCTTCTGATACCCTTTCCACTTATATCAATTAGATTTTCCTTTATTTTTATCTTAAATTCAAATAAAATTAAATCAATGGTAACAGTAAATTAAATTAAATCATTGGATACAAGTAAATGAACTAGGCGAAAAGTGATAGTTCAATTTGACATTTTGATCACAAAACATTCCACAAAAAATATGAATATAAATAATAATTTAAAAACTAATGAACTTACCTTTAAAATATCCAAAATAATTAAATTTGTTATATATTGTTCCATTATTGGTAAAATCATTTGTATATTCCATAATAAAATCATTAAAATAAAACTAAATTCTTTAATTCCATTTAACAGTAATATTAATGTGGATAAAAATATTCCAATTAAATCAATTAAAAAATATCCGTCATTGTAATTGAAGTTATTCTGAATTTTTTCATCATTCCCTAAATTTTTATAATAATTATAATTATTAATATTTTTATTAATATTATTAATAATAGTATTATTAAAATAATTTGTTTCTAAATTGGTATTTGTTGCGTCTGTAAACGATGCTGATGAAGCTGCCGTTAATACGTATGATGCTGATGGGGCGGCTGATGATGTCGAAATCATTGTTGTATTAATTGTTGTTAAATTTTTTATAAAATTTAATGCTTTATCATAAAATTCAACTTTATTATCCATTGTAATAATTATGCTATCAATATTCCATAAATATTTATTATAAAACATTGTAATGAATTTTTGTGTTTCGATAACGATTGACATTTTCCAGAAATATTCATATACGACATTAATTAATTCATTTCTTAATGTTTTTATAAATGATAAAATTGCCAATATTAATTTTACTATACTTTTGCTAAATGTTGTTTCTAATTTGGATTTTGTTATATCAATTGTTTGTCCAATTTTATATAAGTTTATACATCCAAATATAATTATTATTGCAATTGAACATTTTGTAATTAATTCAATTTTTCTATTGTACTTTCTTTTATTATTATACGTTGATTTACTATTATTATTATTATTTCTTAATATATATGAATCAATGGCACGTAATCCCATAGCACCGATTTCCGATAATTTTGAACCTAATATATTATATTTAACTTTATTTAATTTACGTTTTAAAATACGTTCACAACTCGGACATAAACGATATGTTTGTTCAAGTTTTTTACTGTAATGTAAATTTTAGAAAACAATTTATAAATTAATTAATTCAATTCAATATATAATAATATATAAATAATTACTATTGAAAGAATGCATTTAATTAAAACTTAATGTAATCTTCCAAAAATTGTTAAAAACATTTTCGCTTCAACTCCAACTTTTCAAATTCGATGACATATACAACTTTTAATTGTGCAAATATTGAATGAATTCTTTTTAAAAAAAAACTGAATCCAATAGTTTTCCGTTGATGGATGAAAAGAATAATAACATTTAGTCTAATATTTATGTAGTAAAATAAATTAGTATTTAGCATAACAACAAATGGTTGTACCGGTTTTAATCCTAGGACCAATGTGAAGTATTACACATACCAATTACATATGTAACGGTAAAGAATACATTTGAGATGACGTGACTCTGTGAGTTGTTGATATTTTGAATCAATATTATTCTGTATATATAAATTGTTTATGAGATTTGCATACAATTAATGTTGATATGAATAATTATATAATAAAATGAGTGTGATAATAGAAGTATGTGGTTTAATCTATTAGTGAATTTGATTAACACCGTCATCCATGAGCAACACATGCAACTTATATAAAATGCAAGTTATGTGCAACTTATATAGAAAACACGGTATAAATGAAACACTTTATACACACAATCAAGAAAAATATCATGATATTTTTTTACACATTCATATAAAACGTTTTAAAAATGTCTGCCCTAAGAATAATTCAAGCATCAACTTTTACTGTATGATGCGTTGGCGGCAGTAAACTAAATAGTAAAATTATTATTGTGTGCGTATACATAACCGAAACAGTGTAAATCAAATTCACTATATATATATATTATCAGCATCTATTATATACTAATAATAGATTGATTTTTCTGCGACAAATTGATAACTATCTTATTATCTTTATTGGTAGAATAGATAAAAATAACTTTTGAAAGAAAATAAATAAAACGGATAAGATAATAATTATATTGATTAAATATAGAAATTTATTCATTTCTTAATTAGTGATTTGAAGGTAAGGTTTTGAAAAATAAAAAAAATGACTTACGAAAATTCTTCAACTTCTTCATTATACCGTTCTTCACACTCTGGTTCAAATGATGTCAAATGTTGAATTTTCATTTCTTGATTTCTATTACATAATTCACATAAACCATTTGTTTGCTTTCCGCTGGTTATTGTTTTACTAGAGGAACTTTTACGACCTGTACTATAAACTGAACAATTTGAATTTAAATTTTGTCCAGTACTTGTATTTATATTATTATTATTATTATTGGCAACATAACGACTAGTATAATTATTTAAACGACAATTTCTTTGTGCTGCTATATCACAATTATAATCACCATCCTATTGAGGGGAAAACAAAGGTACGAGGAACAAATAAAAAGATAATAAATTTATATACATTTTTATTTAAAAGCAAAAAATAAAATATAAGTACCTCTGTAAAACCATTATATTGTTCGCAATGTGGACAATTCCAACAATTTAATTGACTATGAGAAACTTTTGTATAACCATTACAAAACCAACAATTTACATTAAAATTAAATTTTTTTCTGAAAAAATTAAATTTATACAAATTATAATTAGTTTTCTATTTTAAATTACTTGTTTAAAACTTAAAAAAAAAAAAAATCTAAAAAATTACCTTATGAAATAATAAAAATTCATTAAGGTTATGAATAAAATTAAAATTATTGAAAATGCCGGAACAATAAAACCTATTTCTTCGATTATTATATCCATATTTTATTTTCTTATAAAATATTATTATTTATAATTTTTATTTAATTATATTTACAATAGTTTCTTTATTTAATTAAACAATTTAATACAATTATTTTTTATTTTAATTTAATTTTGTAAGTGTATGAAAAAAAAATATTAAAAATTCCTCCCACACAGCAATCACAATATTACTGAAATAAATTTTTCCGCTTAAAAACGAAAAAAAATTGAAATGAACGATATTTAAAATTCATTTCAATCAAATCAAATACATCAAAATTCATCAGAAAATAAAACTAATATCCCTCTAAACAAAAGGGTACGAAAACTTAATGAAGACATAAATCCAACTACATAGATAAATTGATCAAAAATGATCGTCTATCAATATTTTTAGGGGTTTGGACGCTAAACATTGAAATGATTTTATTGTTATTTTTTTATAATTGTTTATTTTCGTTTATTTATAAAATCAAAAACGTATTCGTTTTTTTTTGTAAGTGTGATTTTATATTAATTAAAAAAAAAACAATTAATACAAATTAAACATTATTTTTATTTTATGTTGTTTAATTTTTTATTAAATGTTTGTTATTTATAATTTTGATGTTTGATTTTGATTTTCACTATCTCTTAATTTATTCAGAACGATATGGGCTTCATCATAATATGGATTTGTTGTTTTTTTCACTAAATCTAACCATGCACGTAATTTTGGACGTCCTTCAAATGGATCGTAACCAACAATTTCTGTAAGAATAATATATAATTTTGAAAAATTTAGAAAGTTTATGAAAAAGTAAGAAATATTTTAAGATTCACACAAATAATAGCAATTCACTATTCAACATTTCAATTGCAGATCCCAGATATATTTGTTTCTTGTGGATTTTCCAGGACATTATAAAAATGTATATTGTTATAACAATTAAACGGCTATATTGTAAATGGGCACAGCAACATATAAGCATTTAATGGAACATGAACAGATTCTGGAATATAATCAAGAAAACTACATAGGTGGATATCGGATTCCAAAGGTTCGTATCTTCGTATCATATATAGCAATAATAAAAGCAATTTTATTAGAAATTATATTCAGATGAGGATGATTATTATCGCCCCATTTGTTTCCCTTTCACTGGTTCACAGTGAATGCGAATGTGGAGTGAGGTTTGATGTGAACGCAACGAAATACAGATGAGATGATGATGTAGTGAGTGCAGTGAACGTGGGTACGTATAAGCTTTAGAATGCAGACGATAATGGTTTTGTGTTACAAAAATCATTGGGGCCGAAAAATTTGCTAATCACCATGGAATGCAATGCATACGATTAATGTTATTTGATTTATTCGTTCCTAAATTATAATAAATAGGGTTTTTTATTTGGTAGTTCGTTTGTCTATTCGTTCATGTGTTGGCTTGATTTTGTCTACCGTTGCACGTATTAGTTCGTATGTGAGTCTGTTTGCATACTTTTACGTGAAAACGCGTTTAATTATCGTGGTGCGATACCATATTCATGGATGAAATCTTAGAAACGAAAATGATCAAAATTTGCTAATAATTTCCTAACCTCAACTAGGAATTTTGAGATTTGTTTCAAGTTAAGGTGAGTTGTTAGTAGAAATAAGAATGAATAGGACTTATATCCATTTTGGCAAATATCCAGAGCAGTTTTCTTCATCAGTTTCTTATAGTTCTAAAGCTTCCAGAACTTATATGTATTAACCATAAATTTCTGAGACTGTTGGCTATGAATATATCATATCAACCAGTGTATAATATAATATTACGCTTAAGAATTATCATGCTAAAATCTGCATTCATATCAATAATAATTAATAATAATAATAATACTTACGCGGTTGTTCAATTTCACATGCAGCCAATAAATCAGCGATTGTAATAGTTTTACCAACAATAAAGTTTTTCGATTGTAACCATTCATTTTCCATTAAATCTAAACATTTATCCATTTCCAATTTACCATTAGTCAATTGAAATTCTTTCGGTTCCTTGCCGAGCCTGTGTGGTCGCACCCATTTTAATATAAAATAATATGAACATGCTTTACGTATATTCAAATGTTGCCATTCTAAATATTCATCGACTAATGCACGTTGTTTTGTTTCCTTGGGATACCAATATTCTGGTATTTTATATTGATTTTGATATTCATTAAATAAATAACGAAATATTGCAACACTTTCGGCCAATTTAAAATCATTATCAATAATACATGGCACCTTTTGAAATCGATTAATATTATCACGATATTCATCTGTTAAATGTTCACCTATCGTGATTACCAACGAAACGCGACGATATGAAAAAAATTAAATAAATTTTTACAAAATAAAAATATATACTTGAACAGACACACACACACAAGAAACAAAATAACTATATTATACCTTTCATTAAAGCCACTGGACAATCTTCATGTGGTATTTTTGTCACCTTTAAAAATATATAAAGTGCACGTGATGGTTGTGATAATAAATCATAATAGAATTTTATTGTTCTTGGCATAGTATTCTTTTTTTCTACTATTCAAATAATTATAAAATAATTTTCACTATGTTTTAGGTCGATGTGCGTACGTTATCTGTTTCTTTACTATATCAGTTTTAAAAAATTTAAATACACTATTTATAAACACTAAAAAAAAAATACAAGATAATAAATTTAATGACCAGATAATTACGTAAAAAAAAAATTTATGCACTAATCACAAATTTGAAAACTTGTGCTAATTATATGATAAAAATATATTTATAATATAAATATTTCTTTTCATATTTGACATAAAAAGATGAATATTTGTATTTTATATTTATTGTAATTTAATTGTATAGAATAGAAGTACGTATATAGGTCGTTCAACGAGTTCAACGTTGCCCATACTAATCTATAACTATAATATTATACGGAATATATTATCAACATTGTGTTGAAGAGACCATATCAAGTAAATATTATAGAATGAAAATAGAAATTAGTAGTATTTAATGTAAATTGTAAACAAATGCTATATATTACTTTTTTTCGTGTAAGTAAATATTTAACATTTTTATTAATTTTAATATGAATTAAAAAGAAATAACCAAAATCATTGCGTAGTTGTTGTTCCATTATATTCATTGTACATTGTCTCGTCCTTATTTTATCAATATCGGGACGCATTGTATAAAAACAGACTTCTTTTAACATTGTTTGTTTATTGTTTTATGTTGGCATAGTGAGAATTATTAAATTCACAACATTGTAATTCGCTGATGTTAATGATGTTGATGATTACCGACGCTAAATGCTTCAATCTAGAATACCTAAATTAAAAGAATATTATATATTACTTTCAGTTTACTAGCCCCACGAAAATCCACTGATACAATAATAGCACTGAGAATTTCAACATTTGAATTACTAATACTATAAGTTCAACTATAACTTCACATTTACCCCATTCAAATATATTTTAAAGAAATACAAATGTGTTTTATCTATTTTGATGAGTATAGTACAAACTAGAAAATTTCATTTTCGTTTCAAACCGGAGAGCTACTTGCATATTTATAATAATTTATAAATACTTTCATTAGGTATCCTTGTTAAGTATTGAAACTATTATACATTTTCCTGCCACTTTTTTATGGTTAAAGGGTTGACTTGCTGGTATCTTATAGACTATACACTGACTAGGTTACCTACCATGTAGACTAGACTGTCAGTGATTTACATACTAAAAAATTACTTCTCTCAATCTATTGTGTAACGCGACTCGTCTACATTGATGATGGCAGCAGAAAGTAACTGGCTGGCAAAAACAATTCCATCAATTGGTAAGGTTATATAGAACTGCTATATACACATGATGTAATATTCACAGAATATTTAGAAAAAAATAAAACATAACTCTCGTCGTACACATAATTCCTCTATAGAGCGTTTAAACAAAGAAATTAAGAAAAAAGTTGTACGGTTTTTAACACGATAATGTAACCGCAGCTATAAATAAATCTGCCATTGTAATAGCCTAATTACATGAATTAAATTCAGAAGTCATCGAAGCATATTTTACAGAGCTCAACAAATCCTATTATTCCGAAGGCTTTAAAAGATTGGAATATCGTTGTAAAAAGTGTGCAGAAGTTGGAGTGGAGATTATGCGGAAAAATAAATTGATTTGGATTCAAAAAAAAGTAAATTTCTTTTCGTTTTTTTAGTTTTACCTTCCTTATCATACCGTCCTAGTACATACAAATATACAATGATTGAAAGTTTTATTCATATTCAGTATAAGAATTTGAGCACGCTTCAATTCAACAGTTTAAATATTTATCTAAAAAAATAAGAAAACCAGTATATTATTAAAGTATTATTTTAATATGTTATTTTCTGTTTTATATATCGTCTTTTTTCAACTTATTATACGAATTTACCACCACAACAAGTTATTATTTATGGATTTTATTATTATCTTATCATAAAAAGAAAAAAGATTGAATTTTATAGTAACTGTACAAATGGAATTTCACGCAAACAATCCAATTCCAATTCGGAAATTTAAAATAAAATATGTTTAGAATTTATAAATGGGTTTTGGTAAGACAAATGTTTCTAAATCAAGTATAGAAAATTGAAAGCAAATGAATATAATTTATAGAGAAATAAATTGTTTATATACAAAACAATGGGCTATCCTCTTATATTATGGGAGTGATTGTGAAGTTAAATTTATTTATTTTTCTTTCATACGTTATGATGATGGAAAAATTGAACAGAATGATTTGGTTAAAATTTCATTAGTTCAAAGTTTATTTCTAATCGATTTATTACGGGAAAAAATATTATTATAATAGTAAAAATTACATTTTAAAAAATGTCAAGAGTTATTAAATATTATTATGATTTAATGTCACAACCATCTCGTGCTTTATACATTTTTTTAAAATTAAATCCACAAATTAAAACCGAGTTTTGTCCAGTTGCATTAAGAAAAGGTTAGTTGTGATATTAAGTACACAATATTTGACATAATATATATTATATTATATAAGTGAATAGGCGAGAGTCGTGGCATTTAGTCACAACTTAAGTCTCAACTCATAATTATGATTCTAAGCAAATCATTTTAATATACCATAAATTTAAATATTATCCATCTAATAAAATTTTGTATATAATTAAAGTTTTATAATTTTATGTTTATTTGATTTTTGTTAAGAAAGTTTATGAATAGATTGGTATATGATCGTCTCTGACCTATAATTGAACGAGGATTAAACAATTGTTTAGTTACATACTTATAATATGATGGTGTGGGTGCGACTAGATATGAAATTATTAATGCGAACTGAGACTGTAAATTAGATTTCCTTTACTAATTTACATCACATAATAATAAACATTACATTACTGATCGCAGATATCTGAATAAAAATCAGTTCTTATAATTAATGTCATGTTAAATTATAATTTATTTGTGGAGCAAGTCCACGAATACAAATGTAATTTACATGAAGTTCTTGTAGAATCACGTAGGTATACATATGTCCATTATTTGTGTATGTGTGTTCACACTTGAGAATCGAATTACCTAGCTAATTGTTTTATGTAGATATTAATTATAGTTGTTATCCTGAATTTGACTGTTTAGTTCTGTAGCTCAATATGAACTTAATCATTTTATGAGAAGCTCTACAAGAACTATTTGGAGAACAGTACAATAGTATGTAATATAGTCTGTATTCGCATTGCAACAACTCTAAAACTTAATAATTATATGATTATTACAATAGTTTACAATATATTTTTTTATATTCTCATATAGGAGAACATTTCACCCAAGAATTTGCGGATAATATTAATCGTTTTCAAAAGGTTCCGTGTATCATTGACAATGAAAATGATAATTTAAAATTAGCGGAAAGTATTGCAATTTTCCGTTATTTGGCCGAAACCAAAAATATACAAGATATTTGGTATCCAAAATCGAATTTAAAATATCGTACACAAATTGATGAATTCCTAGAATGGCAACATTTAGGTTTACGTGCCGGTTGTGGCATGTATTTTCGTATGAAAGTTATTGAACCGGCTTTGTTTGGTAAAATACCAACGCAACCGGAATTAGATAGAATAAAACAATCAATGGAAAATGGTTTAAATACATTTGAAAATGTTTGGTTAAAAAATGTTACAAAATATTTATTTGGTAATAATTTATCATTTGCTGATTTAATAGCTGCATGTGAAATTGAACAGACAAGTATGTTTGAGCATTTTTTTTTTACAATTTATCACATAATATATTTAATATTTTAGAAAAATGGTATTAATTAATTAATTTTTTATTTTTACAATATAGAAATGGGAGGATATGATCCATGTGAGGGACGAGAAAAATTAACAAAATGGTTAAATTTAGTAAAACAAACTGAATATTATGAAGAAGCTAATGTATTTGTTACAAAATTAATTGGTAAAAGTGGAAAATTATAAAAAATATAACCGATATGAATTGGAATTGGAGAGGTGGTAAATTGGGTTACATATTTCTTAAGATTTTTTAATGATTTGGGTAGCAGCGCGCGGTGACTATATGGCAAAAATTTCATTGGTTATCATTTTTTTTTTGTGAATTAATTAAATATAACAATAAATTTTAATTCATTACTAAAAGTTTAATAAAATTTTAATTATTATTTTATACTTGTTATATAATTGACTAGAGGTGTGTTGTTGGCTGTGGTTGTTAAGGCGGCGGTGGTTCTGCTGCTAATTTATATGGTATAGCATGTGCCTCATCATAATATGGATTTGTTTGTTCTTTAACTGCTTGTAACCATGCAGCTATTTTAGGACGTCCATCACCCGGTTCATATCCAGCTATTCCTTTAAATATTGTTAATATTAATATATATAAATATAGTAAAATTTAATGATAAGAATTCAATCAAAAATAATAATCTCAACTCTATAATATGCTATGGCTATATATACATGTTATGGCATCTACCATATTCATATATTACATGAAAGTGTATAACGATTGGTCTACAATTATGGAAAAATAGATGTTGCCTTAATTTCATTGTTTTTAGATCGATGGTTAGATCATATTGGTGTGTGATATATTTTTAATTGGTAAGTTAGAAGTTTAATTGAATTTTTCGACAAAAATTACTATCCAAATGTTGCAGGTATTAGAGCTACATAACAAAAAGATGTTTTGTTCAGAATTCGAATGAATGATCAGGACGGAATCAACACCTAACGTTTACCAGTTTTACAGTAGCACGTAAAAATTTAAATTTACCAATATATGTACAGATTGGTTTTCTAACAACCTCACAAATCAGTAATTCAAATAGTATGTGATAACCGATTATCTAATAAACATTCACTTTAATATACCGACAAATTACTTACTTGATTGTTCCAATTCACAGGCACCAAATAAATCAGCAATTGTTACATCATTTCCAGCTATAAATTTTTCATTTGAATTTAACCATAAATTTTCTATTTGATCTAATATTTTTTCCATTTGTTTTTGGGCAGATGCAATAATTTGTAGATCATCAATAGCTGAACCTCTCATCGCAGATTGGTGATGTTGTTGCTGTGGCGACGAACGCCCCAGTACCCTGGGTTTCAGATATTTTAATATAAAATAATGTGTACATGTCATACGTGTATTTATATGTTGCCATTCTAAATATTCATCAATGCGTCCTTTAATTTCACGTTGATTTTCTGGATACCAATGATCTTTTATTTTATATTTATCACATAAATAACGAAATATTGCAATACTTTCCGATAATTTATATTTATCATCAACAATTGCCGGTACTTTTTGAAAACGATTTATCTCATTTTTAAATTCATCAGTTAAATGGATACCTATAATAAAAAAACAAAACAAAAACATATATTCACTTATGAAAAAATGTTGAATGAAAATTAGTTCTATTAAATTTTTCAATACTGTAACAATTTCATGATTTTCCCTGATCAAAAGTGCTCAAATATTTGTAAAATTAATTAAATACCTATTTTCATTAATAATAATCTGCATTTCTGGAAAAACTACTATTAACATCAACAGAAGAAATAGGAAAAACACATTACAAATATCTCAATTAATGACTGTACTATTATTTATAACTTGAATATTGTATAATTATATCATTTTGCACTGTTTTATATATTCAATTATAATATCATGCTATTGGTTTTGTATGCCGGCAAGGTGAAGGTCATGCAATGCCGGTGAGCCGTGTGGCTGTACAACACGACGCCGGTATAAATAAGCTAACGATAACCGTCCGTCAGTGTAAATATCTGAATTTTATGCGATTTATATATGATTAACGTTCCAATTTAATATTCGAAGTATAAATAAGTATACATTTTATCAATTAAATTTCATTGCTTGATATAATTTTTCTACCCGAACACATAGTTAAAATTAATGGACTTATAAATAATATATTAATAATAATTTATTTGCTACCTTTTCGTAATGGAATAGGAAAATCATCAAAAGGTATTTGCGATTTTTTCATAAAAATATATAATGCACGACATGGTTGCGACATCAAATCATAATAAAATTTAATTGGTGCTGCTGACATATTATATTATTTCTAATGATATGTCTCCCTCCTGGTCCTGCGTAGTTTTATTTATTATTTTGATTATAAAATAAAAACAGCCAAATTCGTGAACCAAAATCAGCACTTATATACAAATAAAATTTTCTTACCGAGGAAAAACTTTGAAAAAAAAATTATTCAACCAACAAGTAAAACCATCAAACGAAATCGAACCAAAACGTATAGTTTGAAATATATTTTGTTTGATGTTTGATGTCAAAATTCATTTTAAATTCATCAAAATTCATCAATAAAAATGTATCGATAAAATAGTTAAATCATATTTTGCTCATTTCTGTTTGATGTCGAAAAAATTAGAAAATGCTAGTTGTCAATTTTGTGTAATCTAATACCTTGCTCTTTTCTGTTGTATTAAATGTTAAATTTGTTGTACATTGTTATGTTTTGTAAAGTGTTGTTTAATTTGGGAACTTTGCTTGGTCGTTTAATAAATTGAGTTTTTACGAATTGCTTTATTATTTAGTTAAATTGTATTTATTACAATATCTTTAAAAAGTTAGAAAGAAATTGTTACAATAATAATGGCTGTGCCAATAAAATTACCTGGAACGGGTCTCGAAGATTTAAATGTGCCTGGACAAGTATTTTTAAGAGATGCATTAACATCTTGCACTGATCCATTGAAAGCTATTGAAACATTTCAGGTAAAATAAAAATAAAATTAATTTTATCATTATATCATTATAACACAAATTAATATTTTGGCACAAAAATATAGTTAGAAAATGGTATTTTATTACCATCATTACGTCCAATGTTACCACTATTAGATTTGCATGGTGTACGACGGTTAGATTTTCATACATCTGTACTGGAAGAATTACGTGATAAATTGGTGTCCCACATTAATGAAGTTGGTGCCAAAGAAGGACGTGATCGGGATAAAAAATTAAAAGATTTACTAGTAAAATCATTTCCAGTTGTACGTGTGAAAGCATTACGTCCGGTTGTCATGAGTATATTACGAAATACTACACATATTGATGATAAATATTTACGTATATTAGTACGTGAACGTGAATTATATTCTGATACCGATACAGAAGTGAAACGACAAATTTGGCGTGACAATCAATCGCTGTTTGGTGATGAAGTGTCACCGTTGTTATCACAATACATACGTGAAAAAGAGCATATACTATTTGATCATACAAATTTAACAAATTTATTTTTTTTACCATCACCAAAGGTACGGCGACAAGGTGAAGTGGTTCAAAAATTAGCCCATATGATTGGTACCAGTGTAAAATTATATGATATGGTATTACAATTTTTGCGTACATTATTTTTACGTACACGTAACGTTCATTATTGTACGTTACGTGCTGAATTGCTGATGGCCCTTCATGATTTAGAGGTACAAGAAATCATATCGGTAGATCCATGTCATAAATTTACATGGTGTTTAGATGCATGTATACGTGAAAAAAATGTTGATATAAAACGTTCACGTGAATTACAAGGTTTTTTGGACAATATAAAACGTGGTCAAGAACAAGTGCTTGGTGATTTATCGATGACATTATGTGATCCATATGCTATAAACTTTTTGGCATCATCAGCTATTAAAATTTTACAACATTTAATTAATAATGACGGGTTACCACGTGAAAATACCATATTAATATTGTTGTTACGTATGTTGGCATTAGGTTTAAGTGCATGGCTTATGATTGATTCACAAGATTTTAAAGAACCAAAATTGGATAGTCAAATTGTAACAAAATTTTTGCCATCACTTATGTCATTAATGGTTGACGATCAAGTACGTCATTTACATACACGTTTACCACCGGACGAACGTGAAAGTGCACTTACAATTATAGAACATTCTGGTCCAGCACCAGATGCTGTCCATTCGTATATGCAAGAGAGTGCTGTTGCCTCAATATTATCAATGTATTATACATTACATACGGCTAGACAAAAAGATCGTATTGGTATTTTACGTGTTTTAACAATTTTGGCATCATGCAAAGAGGAACGATCATATGAAGATCCATTTTTACATTCGTTGGTAAGCATATTTTTTTTTTTTATTTTATAATCTGTTTCTCTTTCTCATAATATAACATTCCGTGGATGTTATGAACATGATTGAGGTATCTTCATGAAAATTTGATATGACAGACACAGTGGTCTGCATATACTAAACGGAATTACTAGATTATAAGTTGCTAGAGGTATGAACAAATCCAATATTTTCATTTTAAAGATGAATAACAAGCTACACTATATTTTAGATAGATTTTCAAGCGTCACATTAATCAAGTCTGTTTTACATATACCCATGAACTAAGAAACTGCAATGAAATAAGGTTATCATTCATTAAGTCAATGGTACATGAAAGACCCCATAGTGAAGATATATAGCTGCTCATTTTATACACATATACTATTTATTATTAGTTGCCGATTAAGTAATTTTTGCTTGTATAATAATGTTTATCTTTTAATTTAATTTATAGGTTGCCTTACTAATACCAATGGCAGATGAATTTGCAAATGAAGATTTTTGTACTGGTTTATTTGATGAATTTTTAATAACTGGTTTATCGTTAGGCGGACGGGAGAATGTAGTAAGACATTTATTAAAATTAATGTGGTATATTCATAGTAAATTGCCGACTGTACGTTTAACATCGTTGATGAAAGCTTTACAACCAACGTCACTACAAAATGAAAACGTACACTTATTATATAATAGTTTACAAGAACGTATTGGTGTTTCCATCCAAGAATCAATAGCTAATGAACCAATTTCAGATATTGATTATGATTCACCATTAAAAAGTGTACCAACACCAGGACCACATTGTTAATGTAATATTACATGCATAGACGCACGCAGCCTACAAATATATATTAATTTTGTATATATAAATATTATAAATATAGAATTGATTTGAATTATTGATTGGTGTTTTGTTTTTTTTTTTTTTATGATTTTTATTAATAAATTACAAATTAAGTTATTATTTTTTTTTTATTTCTTTTGCATTTTTTTTCAATTTAACATTATAATTAAACAGTTTTTTGTATGTGTGTGTAATTATTAATAACCTAAAATAATTTTTAAATTTAAATATACAAATAAAATATTGAATATAGAAATGTATTGATATAAAAAAAAAAGAAAGTAAAATGCACGCAATATAATTTTTATATTTTTTTTATGATTAATAATTAATAGTAGAATTTAAATAAAAAAGGTGGAAAAAAAATGTAATTGCAGAATGAATGGAACAATACTTTTTTTTTTTTTTTACTAAGAAAATGATAATATTTACTTAATTCGCATCAGCTTATTATTAAATAGATTTTTCATGTCCTTTTAATTTTGAGGTAAACACGTTTATGTGCTGCGTGTGTGTTTTTTTTTTCTAGAATATTTTAAATATTAATTATTATTAAGAACATATAAATGCTAAAATAATAATAATTAGTTATTATGTAAAAGATTCTCGTCTTCACTGAGAAACAAGACTTAATAATAATAATAATAATAATAATAATAATACCTAATAAAATAAATAAGTCAAATAAATATTAATAAGAAGAAATATACTTTTATAACTTAAATGTAAGAAAATAAAAAGATGTAATAAAACAAAAAACTACTCTCTATTTGAATATCTGTTAACCTCGATAAGCTTGCCAAACTGCCTGAAGTAAGACCACATAACATACAGTATTACTATTTCCTGTTGATAGTTTGTTAAGTTATAATTTTTTAGTATTTAGTATATTAGTTTCCGAGCATATGTATCCGCAGTGTAACACGAGTAGTTGATCCTGCACATTAGTGTTACAAGAAATATTATATCAATCCAATTCCTCTTCTTCCAAACATACTTATTCTGCAGTCCTGGTCATCAACTTTTGTCGCTCAATTTTTAGCAATCACTTCAATTATGTTTGCACTACGTCCAAAGCTCTACATTACTAATTGTTTCGGATGATCATCGAACGATTTTTCGGCAAGACATCTGTGTTTACGAGAACCTGTTCATGATATGTGATTATTAATGTGAAACTTTTAAATATTAAAAAAACTGCACAGGTACACATAAACTTCTACTAGATATAATTTCTGGATGAGGATATCGAAACTAATACGTGGAACATATTTTCCCAGCACCATGGAAAATCAGCTGCTGGATTATTTTATTAATGGAAATTAAGTTCACAGAACTATTGACAAAAGGTGTTATCCAATTAATAAGTAAAAGGATCACCTATTAAAAAAAAACCTTAGATCATTTTGTAGTAGTGAATTTGATGCGAGAGGTTAGTATAAATGAGTCAAATACAATTTTTTAACTTTGAATGACAATAATATTATAGTAATGTAATGTTAATTTCTATGATACTACGAATTATCTGTAGATTTTTGGGACGGGGAACAATCCGATAATGGTTATCAGTTAGTTCAGCCTAACTGTAGTGAAACGAAATGGTGTGTAATGATAAGATAACCCAAATAAAAAATAACCTTTAAAAACTAATTATAGAAGTTACATTCGGGTTTTAGGACACGATGAGGAATCTGGGATATTATAGAGAAAGAGATATTATTATTATTATTATTATTGGATGTACAAATATGACTGCATACTTTTTTTTTAAATATGTCGTTAGTATACCACTACTTTCCTGTATAACCAGACAATTTGTTT